>NDFG01000018.1:1464967-1509340 GCA_002167245.1 Sporophila hypoxantha
ACAACTCACTTGGAATGTTTGTTTGCGTCTTTCTGAGGATTTGAGAGATCCATTGCTGGGCTGGGCTGGGTGTCCTTTGGACTGCCCTCCAGTCTGATCTTTTACTTGTCAGGGCATCAAGAAACYGGGTGCAACCCTTGGACTGCCTTTGGCTTGTGTGGATTAGTAACTGGGAGGAGAATGTAGGGAAGGGGAAGCCCAGGAGCAGGTCACTGCTCTGTTCTCCCAGGCTGGGTTTGAGCAGGAGCTGGGCCCATCAGCAGCAGCTCCTCTTTGTGTCCAGCTGCAGTTTTGGGAAAGTGGAGCTCACTCTGCAAAGGGGGAGAAATCCTGATGTAAATCAGCTGCCCCCATGCCAGGGGCAGGAGCTGTGTGGGGCAGGCAGGGCTGTTTGCTCTGGAACAATGGGCTGGGATAATGGGATGGGATAATTGGATGGGATAATGGGGTGGGACAGTGGGATGGGCTAATGGGGTGGGACAATGGGATGGGATGGGATAATGGGGTGGGACAATGGGATGGGATAATGGGATGTGGTGGGCTAATGGGGTGGGACAATGGGATGGGATAATGGGGTGGGACAATGGGGTGGGATAATGGGATGTGGTGGGCTAATGGGGTGGGACAATGGGATGGGATAATGGGATGGGATAATGGGGTGGGGCTGCTCTGAGGGGTGTCCCCACTCCTGCAGGAAGCAGCAGCAGGCACTAACCCAGGATTGTTGGCGAAATTGCTTGCTGCTGCCCCTCCCAAATGAACAGAGTGTTTGTGAGTTTAGCAAATCACTTAATATGGATTTTGTGGTCGGTTTTTTTTCCTTCTCCTCAACCTCAGACCTGCGGGCAGGAGCTGGCTGTGAGGGAAAGGCAGCAGGAGAGGTGGACTCGGAAATCAGCACCCAAGCTCCGCCCACTCTGGAAACTGTGAGAAATGGACTCAGCTGTCCAGGCCTCTCTCTCCTTGCCAGCCACACCGTTGAAAAGGATTCAAAAAATAGTTTTCCTTCCCCAAAAAGGTACGTCCATAGCAATGGGTTGGTTGTGCTCCTTTTAAGGAACCAGAGGTTGAACATAGGGTGTGGCGTCACACACACTTCCAGGTGTGTGTGTGATCCCAGGCAGGCAGAAGTGGCATTTCATTGAGTAAATAACCCTGGCAGAGGGCTATGTACTGATTAAAGCTCAGCTTTGGAACATGGCTGGGGGAAAAAGGAAGCTTGTTCTGGGGGAAAAGGAGCTCTGGGCTGGGGAAAGGAGCCTCTGGGCTGGGGGGAAAAGGAGCTCTGGGCTGGGGGAAAAGGAGCTCTGGGCTGGAGGGAAAAGCAGCTCTGGGCTGGTTCTTCCCCACATCCTGGGTACATCTCTGAGAGCCAGATGCTATCGTGTTCTTCTCACCCTTTTCTCCTGTTTCTTTGATTATTCCTTTCGAAGAAGCTTTCCATGGCTTTSAGAGGACAGTGAAGCTTGGGCACTGCCTTTGGGGCAGGCAGGGGTTTGCACCCTGCACTGGGGCCCTGCAGATATTTGGGAGTGCAGGGGAGTGCAGGGCCTGATAATTCTGCTCAGTGTGCAGCAGCAGTGGTGGGTGAGCAGGGTCAGGAATTTGGAGTCTCTGTCACCACAGTGACTTCTCAGTTTCCTGTGTGGGGCAGTGGGATCTCAGTGCAGCCCCTTTTCCATCTGGARGCTCTGGGCAGTCCCAGGGATTACCAGTGGGTGTTGCAGAGGCAGCTCTGGCTGCTGGGATGGATTGCAGTCAGTAGCCTTGCAGATGGAGAGGGCATGAACTCTGCTGGGGGGGCTGGTGGCAGCCAGGGCAGGAATTAAGCTTTATCATCCTCCCTGCCTAGTGATCCTGCAGTTACTGTGGGTAATTGCATGAAATGTCTGCAGCAAGGCTGTAGATATGTTTGGGGTTTGTTTTTAACGTAGAAGCTGATTTATTTAAATTTTTGAAGAACCTGAGCTGTGGAGGAGTGAGGTAATGAGAGGTGTCTGTGTTGCAGCTATACCAAATGGGTTTGGAACCAGCCCACTCACTCCTTCAGCTCGAATATCTGCACTCAACATCGTGGGAGATCTGCTACGCAAAGTGGGGGTGAGTGCTGAGCTCTGCCTCTGCCTGTGCTCCCTCACAGCACAGCCTGGGCCCTGCTGGTGCATTCTGGAGCTGCCAAATCATCATTCACTGCTTAGTACTTGATAATGCTTTATTTTTTTAAATTATTTTGATTTTTACAGCCTGATCCTGTGGTTATGAATCCAATTTGGGGTGACAAAATTCACGTTTGGAATAAAAATTTTTCAGGTGCTGGGTTAGACACTGCCAGCTTGTTCTTACCTTAACTGGGCCTGCAGCTTCCTCTGCCTGGGCTGCAGAGCTGGAGCTCAGGCCCTGGGTGAGCAGGAGCTGGGATCTCCCTGCCAGGGTGGGACAGCTCCTCTGCCACTGAGATCTGCCACAGATACTGAAAGAAAAACCAGCCTGGAAACCTTTGGTGAGAAAGTGAGAAAATAAATGAGGAGAAAGCCAAATGCTCCCATCTGTGGCTGGTGGGGAAGTGAAATGCATGAGCCTTTAAAGGGATTACACTGTCAGCAGAGAAGACCTGCTCTAAACATCTGCTGCAGTGCTGCTCAGGAGCCAGGCTCTCCCCTTGGGAGCAGCAATGACTTTGGAGCTGCTCTGAGCCCTGGAGGCTGGAGTGTGAGTGGAGCTCAGGGCAGCTGTGGCTGGCTCTGCCCCGTGCCCCTGGAGCCTGCCAGGAGCTGCACTGCAGACAGCTCACACAGTTGTTTTAGCAGGCTTGGACATGAACAACACCCTGGCTGCTCCCCTGGGAGCTCAGGCCTGGTTTGAAAGGGCAGCAGGACAGCTGGGGGTCAGCAGTGACACGTTTCACAGGGGATCATTGTGAGCAAGAGTCTGCAGGGGATTTGGGGAGCTTAGTGCCAATCCCTGGGATTACTCTGCCAGGACAGGAAATGCCAAATAAGCAAGCTGCTCYCCAGCCTGCCTGAGCCACGCTGGCCCTGGGACAGGGCTCTGGAGCACTTTGAGGCTGCTCAGTTATTTGGGGCTGTGCCCCATCCCAAGCTTTGCACTCCTGTCTCTGCAGGAGGCTTCCCCTCTGCTTCCCTGCCTGCAGCTGAGACAGGGCTCAGGTGACACTGCCTGTGGCCAGGGCACAACCTGTGACACCCAGAGCTGCCTGCATAGTCYATAACCCCTAAATAAACTTCAGGGATTCCTAGGGGTGTGCACAGGGCTCACTCACCTGTGCCAGCATGTCAGTGCCCTCCTGATGGAGTATTCTGTGCAGAGCAGGAGCAAAGCCCACGTTTGGGGAGGTGGATTTCAGTCCCCAGTGCAGGCATTTGCAATGTTCTGAAGGCTGTGATGAGTGAGGGCTGTCTGTTACACCACGTGGATCTCCAGGATAAGGTGGATACTCAGCCTCGGATGGGGGCAGGAAGGGCAAGTGGTGCTCTGGACTAAAGGACAGAATCAGAATGTTGCTCCTCCTTCCAGGAGTCACTGGCACTTTACATGGGGGGGAAAAAAACCTCACCAGGCCTGTTTGGAAGAGTGGCAGTGAAACTTTAGAAATTGACTTTATTTTGCAAGAAATAAAGAAATTAAGAAAGAAATTCCAGGAGGCATTGTCCTGGTAAAAAAAAAAAAAAAAAAACAACTTTCTATGTGCACAGCTTGAGGATTTTGCTTTAGGCTCTCAGGGCTCTGATCAGCTCAAGGCAGCTGCTGAGGCAARAAGTTTGGGTAACTTCTGCTAGGATTTGGCTTCCTTATCTTGGGTAATTATTKCAGAGTTCATCTGTTCTCAAATCTGAGCCCTCGTGGAGCTGAGAAATGTCTGGCAGTCTGCATCAGCATCTGTGTGTTTCCTTTGAGCTGGGGTGGTGAGGAAATGACAGCTTTGTTCCCATTTTTTTGCCAAGGGTGATCACACTGGAGTGCTGATCATGGCAACCTGAGGCTCATGAGCAGCGAAACACTTCCCTCTTCRTGGTACCACTTCTTTAACACTGATCTTTCCTCCCCTTTCACAGGCCTTAGAATCCAAATTAGCTGCTTGCAGGAACTTTGCAAAGGACCAGGCATCACGGAAATCCTACATTTCAGGGAACGTCAGCAGCGCCGTGCTGAGCAGCAACGGCACCAAGTACCCACACCCAGGGCACACGTCCTTCTTTGACAAGGGGTGAGTGAGCCAGGCACTGCTGTGCCCTGGGGGAGCCCCTTGGGGCACTGCCCATGGCCCCTCCTTAGCCCCACAAGCTCTGCTGGGCAGGAACAGGGCTCCTGGAAGCATGGGCTGCGGCATTTCTGTGGAACTGAGAGAGAAGCAGGTGTGGGGTGGCATTTTGCCGAGTCCTGCCCCATCTCCTGGTGGCTGTGCCAACCCCAGGCAGTGAGGAATTGAGCCCTGTTGAGGGCATCTGCCCCATCTGTGTGCCTTACCAACCCCAGGCACGAGGAATGAGTGCCAATGGGCCCTGTGAGGGATCTGCCCGTCTCCTGGTGGCTGTGGCCAACCCAAGCAGTGAGAAATGAGTGCCAGTGGGCCCTGGTGAGGCATTCTGCCCCCAATCTGGTGCGTTGTGCCACCCCAGGCACTGAGGAATGTCCCTCTGAGGTGCATCTGCCTGATTCTCCTGGTGGTCTTGCAGCCTCTGAGGGCATCTTGCCTAATCTGTGTGCCTTGTCCGACCCCAGGCCAGTGAGGAATATGCAGGCCCTGCTGAGGCATCTGCCTGATCTGGTGGGCTGCACCAACCCCAGCCAGTCAGCAATTGGCAATCTGAGGGGCAGAGGGGGGGCCCAAGCTGCAGCGTTTGCTCTGCGGGAGTGTGACGAGAACCACAGCTCGAGATTTTCCCTCGTGGATGCTGAGGGCAGGCAGGATGTTCCCTGAAGTGAGGGAGGGATCGTCATGCTTCACGCCCCTCAAGAGGGAGGGATGAGCCATTGGTGATGGAGCAGAGGCTCCTTCCCTGCTGTGGGCCAGCCCTCGAGCAGGGATCGTGTGGCGGAACGAGCAGCCGGACAGAATCAAACTTGTGTGTGTGCTTCAACTCCCTCTGGGGATGCTGGCAGTGCTGCCTGCAGGAGCTGGATTCCCCCAGGTTCCTCACTGCTCAGGCCACAGAGAGGTGGAAAGCACAGGTTCTCCAGGGGTGCTGAGAGGCAAACAGCTCCATTGCCCGCTTTGTCAGGTCTAAACTCAGTTCAATTCAGTGCGTGAATATTCAGCACTTCTCAATCCTACTTATTTATTTAGAGAATGAAAACCAGGCTGGTTATCCAAGCTGGAAGCCAGAGCCAGAGCAGCCAAGCTTGCAGCTCCCCACAATCCATCCTCAGTGGGGCTGTGAGGGAGAGCAGAGGCAAGCTGCCACCGCTGAAACTGGCACTGGAGCTTCTGCTGCCCCTGGTGTTTGAAAGGAAGAATTCAGAGCTTGAGAAATCACGTGCAGATCAGCCTCCTGGGGCTGTGTGAGCTGCAGGGCTGGGCTGTTGCCTCCCCAGCCAGATGGAGCAGGGAGGTGCTGGGTGGGATTTATGGCAGCCTCCCTGGCAGGCCAGCAGGGCTATCCTGAAGCTTGTGCTGGGACATAAGCTGATTGCTCTCTGGGCTGGCGGTTCCTGCTAATTATGCAGATTATGTATCACACTCCGTGGCAGGTCGGCTGGCTGCCCGGAGGCGTAGAGCAGGCTGGGAAGCCTGAAGAAATGCTCAGAAGCGGTGGGACGTTGGACTAGGAAAAGGGCTGGAATTTGTGTGTTAATCTGCAAGGTGGCCAGAGGTTGCTGCTGGGCCCCACTGTTCCTTGTCCTTGTCCCTCAGCCCCTTTGGGCTGCTCCCAGGCTGTGCCCTGAGCCACTCTGTGCCAGCAGGGGCTGGCAGTGCCCGTGTCTGGGCCCCAGGGCTGCTCTGGAAAGCCTGCTGGGCCCTGGCAGCTGGGCTGGGGGCAACTCCGGTAGTTGACTGACCCAGGTTGTGACCACAGGTGTTGACCCCGTGTGATGTGACCTGACCCAGCTGTGACCCGCTCGGTGTGACCCTGCTTCCAGGGTGTGTACCCTGGCTCCACGGTGTGTGACCCTGACACAGGTAGTGAGTGTGACCCTGACACAGGTGTAAGTGTGACCTGACACAGGTGTGAGTGTGACCCTGACCCAGTGTGTGGACCCTGCTCCAGGTGGAGTGTGACCCTCACAGGTGTGTGACCCTGACACAGTGTGAGTGTGACCCTGACACAGGTGTGTGACCCTGACACCAGGGTGAGTGTGACCCTGACACAGTTGCAGTACCCTGACCACAGGTCTGAGTGACCCTGCACAGGTGTGAGTGTGACCCATGTCCAGTGTGAGTTTGACCCTGACACCATCTGTGATGTGACCCTGACACAGTGGTGTGACCCTGACCCAGGAGTGTGACCCCTGCCAGGTGTGGTGACCCTGGACACAGTGTTGGTTGAACCCCTGTCCAGGTGTGATGACCCTGTCCAGGTGTGAGTGTGACCCTGACCTAGTGTGAGTTGTGACCCTTGACCAGTGGTGTGACCCGTTCCAGTGTGATGCTCGTGTGACCCTGCTCCAGGGTAGGGTGACCCTGTCCAAGGTGTGAGTGTCCCTGCTTCCAGGTTTGTGAGGGACCCCTGCATCCAGTGAGTGACCCTGACCCATCTGTGAGTGTGACCCTGCTCCAGGTGTGAGTGTATGACCCTGCTTCAGGTGGAGTGTTGGTGGACCCTGACACATTGTGTGTGACCCTGCTCCTTAGGTGTACTCTGCTGCCAGGTGTGAGTGTACCCTGCTCCAGCGTGTGAGTGTGACCTGCTCCAGGTGTGTGTGTGACCCTGACACAGTGTGTGTGTGACCCTGACACAGGGTGGGAGATGTGACCTCTGCTCCAGGTGCTGAGTGTGACCCTGCTTCCAGGTGTGTGGGTGTTGACCCTGACACAGTGTTGTGTGTGACCCTAACAGGTGGTTGAATGTGTGACCCTGAACCCACAGGTGTGAGTGTGTTCAACAGTGACTCAAGCGTGACGTGTGCTCCAGGTGTGGCTCTGATTTCATCTGTGAGTGTGGACCCTGTTCCAGCGTTGACCCTGCTCCAGCTGGAGTGCAGCCCTGCTCCAGTGTGACCCTGCTGCAGTGTGTGAGTGTGACCCTGCTCCACTCTTGCAGTCACTGCCCTGGAGCAGCTGTGCTGAGTGCTGGGTTGGGCACAGATAGCTCAGCCACACCATTACAGCTCTGTTACAGCTCTGTTTGCTTCCCTCCTCTGCCATCTCACTGAARTACCTGAGGTGTCTCCAGCTCTTGTCAAGCCCCTGCTTTAGGGGAGGCCTGGAGCACTGCAGRGCTTGGCTGCAGACCTGGGGGAGTCTGGGTTTATCTGCTTGTTAAAAACTCAGCAGTGTCTGGTGGAAGATSAGTTTCCTGCAGATTTGTCCCTTCAGGAACATGCAGGTTCTGTCCAGATGCCAGGCARTGGCAGAAGAGCACCTGAGGATGGTCCTCAGGATGGATACTTGTATCTTGCTGTTGTAATTATTGTTAATTGGTCGTTAAAGTCAGTCCAGTTTTGTCCAGGAAGCAGAACTGCTCTGGGCTCTGCAGGGCCCTGGACAGCCAGCCWGAGGTGCTTGTTCCCCTTCCTGCAGTCCTGAGTGCCTGTGTCCTCACAGCTGATGTTTATTCTTGGCTGGTTTTGTGAATCCCTTGGGCTTTGTTTKAATGAAGGAGCTGAGGTTTAACATGAGAAATGTCTGTGCTCACCCCCAGCAGCCAGAGGTGTGTGCACTGTTCCCCCAGCCCTGACCCCAGTACCAGGCTGGGAAATCTGGGTTTTCCCAGTCCCTGAGCCATGGAAAGGTTCCTGGAGAGGGGAGCTGTGTGGCTGTGCTGTGCTGCCCATGCAGAGCAGCCTCTCTGTGCAGAGCTCACACAGCAGAGCTTTGCTTGGCACAGCTGCTCTGTGCTCAGGAATGTCATTTTTGTGTGCATAAACTTTCCCTTTCTCTCCACTAGGCGTGAGAAGGTCATATTCCCCACCTTGGTCATGGGTAAATGAATTCATTTGCACTGATTGGCTGCATGTGGTGTAACCTGGGGCTTGGGCAGGGCTGGGGCTCTGCTAACTGCACGAGGTAGTTGGTAGTGCCACACTAATGGGCCCTGATCAAAGCCTGAGTGCAATTGCTCTTTCTCCTGACTTGAAATAAACCTCTCTGCTGCTGTGACCTGTTGCAAACATAAGCCTGAGTGCTGCTTGCTTTAATTCTGTTTAATACTTCCATAAGTGCATGTTTCTGATGGCACTGGTCACAGCAGGGGTGCAGGGCAAGCGTGGGTTCGTGGATGGAGTTCATGTGGAAGGTTTGCCCTCTGCTTGGGATTTTCCTCCAGCGTTTTGTGGCTCTTGAGCTGCTGATGTGCAGTGGCGTGGTTGTGGCTGGCAGGAAAGCAAACAAGGGCACAGGGAGGGGACAGTGTGGGTGGGGACAGCAGTGTCCCTGCTCTGTGTCRCTGTGCCTGCCTGCCCAGCTGGAAGCACCTGGGGCAGCTTCAGGTGTGCTTTAGCAGCTCCATTTCCCCTGCAGGCCGGGCTGGGCAGCTCCAGGAAAATCTTCCACTGAGGATTTGTTGGATACTTAGAGCTGAGGGAGTCTTGGGCATGAGGTGCTAAGTACAAAATACAGCTTGAAATGCAGATTAATGATTAATGAGTCCAAATTAGTAATCAGGGCAGAGAGTGGTTGGACATGGACACAAGCCCATGGCACTGCAGGGACAGGCAGCCAGAAACATCCCTGAGGAGCCAGTGCAGAGGCATTTCCAGCAGGGAGTGCTGCTCCTGGCTGGCAGATGTGTCAGAGCCCAGGTGGAAGAGCTGCTGGACCCACAGGCTGCTGTGGGAAGGCAGGAGCTGCACAGCTCCAGCAGGACACTGGGGAGGGGGAGCCTCTGCATGCTGGGGTTCAGCACTGGGAGCCTCCTGTGCAGCCCAGTGGGGATTGAGGGGCACAGAGCCAGCTCTGCTGGGCTGGGACACTGCTGTGAGAGAGAGAGTGTGTGTGTGTGAGTGTGTGTGTGTGTGTGTCCCCTCCTGGGCATGGGGACACGGGGCTGTGATACTGCTGTGTGTGTGTCCTCCTGGGCACAGGGACACAGGGCTGTGACACTGTTGAGTGTGTGTGTGTGTGTGTGTCCCCTCTGGGCACAGGGACACAGGGCAGTGCCTGGGCACAGGGACACGGGGCTGTGACACTGCTGAGTGTGTGTGTGTGTCCCCTCTGGGCACAGGAACACAGGGCAGTGCCTGCGCACAGGGACACGGGGCTGTGACACTGCTGAGAGTGTGTGTGTGTCCCCTCTGGGCACAGGGACACAGGGCAGTGCCTGGGCTCCAGCACAGGGCACTGTGTGCCAGGGCAGGGCCAGGTGGGGATGCCCTGAGGGCTGCCCTGACCCTGCCCAGCCCCTGCTGAGCCCCAGCAGGCTCAGGCTCTGTGGCCACTCGTCCCCCTGGCACAGTGACCTCGGCCAGGCCGTGCCAGCTCCAGCCCTGGCATGGGCACTGACCTGGGCCCGTCCTGCCCTGCTGGCAGGGATGGAGGAGGGAAGGAGGGAGGAGCAGGGTCAGTGCAGTGCCTGTCCTGGCTGCTGCTCCCCTAACGGGCTGTCTCTTGTCCCCAGGGCAGTGAATGGCTTTGACCAAGGGCCCCCCGGCCTGGGGGGCTCCCGCCCGTCCTCGGCACCGGGAATGCTCCCCCTGAGCGTATGAGCCCCCAGGGCTTGGACTTGGATGCTTTTCTCAGCACACCTCGAGAAGAAGTGCTCCTGATTCCTCCCCATTGCCACCCCATTGCTGGAACATGGCCTGAGAGGAGGCCCCGAGCCCACGGCCCTCCATGTCCTGTCAATACAGTTTGTTTTCTGCTCTCGCTGTAGTGGACGTTCTCTGCCCCGGCCCCGCCAGCTGCCACCTCTGCTGTGCTGGGGGACAGTGAGTCCTGCTCTGCCTGGGGACAGTGAGTCCTGCTCTGCCTGGGGCCACAGAGTCCTGCTGTGCTGGGGGACAGTAATCCTGCTGTGCTGGGGGACAGTAATCCTGCTGTGCTGGGGGACACTGAGTCCTGCTGTGCTTGGGGACACTGAGTCCTGCTGTGCTGGGGGACAGTAATCCTGCTGTGCTTGGGGACACTGAGTCCTGCTCTGCCTGGGGCCAGGCCCAGCCTCGCCCCCTTGGCTTTCCCTCTCCTCTCACTTAGGTCTGACAGAGCCTTGTCCCCTCCCCTGCCAGGCTCCCCTGCCCTGTCCCCTGCCAGGCCCTGCAGCTGCTGCTCTCAGAGCTGGTGGAAGTGCCCTGGGGTGGCCAGCGGTGGCCCTGGGGCCGTTGGCACTTGGGATCAGCCCCAGGTGCTGTCTCAGGGGCAGCTGCACCCAGGGCAGTCAGAGCAGGGCTGGGTGAGCAGCTCCAGCCTGGCCAGGCCGGGTCCATCCCYGCTGGACAGCTGGGCACACACTCAGAGCCAGGCTCTGTGCCCACCCCAGCCCCCAGCTGGGCCTGGCATGGCTGAGCTGTTCTCCCTGGAGCAGGGCGGGCAGTGCCATGGCCAGGGGCTGTGCCCTCAGGTGTGCCCAGGGCAGGGCTGTGCCCTCAGGTGTGCCCAGGGCTGCCCCACAGCTCCCTGGCCCTGCTGGCCTCCGTCCCTCACCCCACTCACAGCCACCCMTGGGAGCTTTAGGAAGCTGCTGCTSCCCTGGAGCCCCCTGCCCAYCACCCCTGTGCTGTAGGACTGGACTGTGCAGCCTCACCTGGGGGCTGCTCTGACACTTTGGGGCGACTGAACCTTGTGGGTCTTTCARGCAACACGTTTGTGTGGTTTCTCTGTCCATGTGCCTCAGAGTCAGTGGATTTTTATTCTGATCCAGCAAACGGAGCCAGGGTTGGAGCTGAGGGTTCAGCAGTCGTCGGTCAGGGGCTCTGCAGCTCCCAGGTGGTTGAGTTACAAATGCTGAGAAAAAACCCCACTGGCCCAGCAGTGGAGGTGGGATGGTTCCTTTGCCATTAGGGTTTGTATGGTCCTTCCTTCCTGTGCATCCTCTGCTGCATTTGACTGTTTACATTTGTTTTATTGTACATAGATTTGTAAACATAATACCTTTGCCTGAGGTCTTTGTACATAACTTGGGCTTTGTAGCTTTATTTATTCAGGCTCTCTCTGGCATGTTTCCATAGGATGTACCGTTCCACCCTGGTGCCACTGACATGATGTGGTTTCAAAAGAATGAAAACAAATGAGAGTAATCTTCCAAAAATAAAGTTCTTTTAATGTGGAATCAGTGGATTTTGCAGAACCAGTGGCCGTGGCTCTTGCTTTGTCCAGCAGGGTTTTCTGCCAAGCCCTGGGGAGGGGGGGGGCAGCGTTCAGGCAGTGCCACTTTACCCCACACCCCTTCCCTTGGGAATGTTGCTCAGTTTGGGCACAGGGGAACGAGCACTGCTGGGGCCATCCCAGCCTCTGCTGCTGGCACTGAGGGGGGGACACGATATTTCAGCTGGGGACATCTCTGGAAGCCTCCAGCTGTGCCCTCAGGGGAGTTTTGCTTCCTTAGAGCAGGTGGAAGGAGTTTCCTGTGCACAGGAGCCGGGCTGCTCCATTCTCCTTCCCCTCTACCGCTGCCTGCCTTCCCTTCCCTCCGGTTGCCTCCATCCCTCCCTGGGTGCTTCCATCCCCTCCAGGCTTGCTTCCCATCCCTCCCGGTGCTGCTCCCATCCCTTCCTGGGTTGCTCGCATCCCCTTCCATGGGTGCACCATCCCTCTCCAGCTTGCTCCAATTCCCTTCCAAGGCTGCTCCAATTCCCTGCTGGGTCTGCTCCATCCCGCTTCCCCAGTCTGCTCCATTCTCTCTTCCGAAGGCTTGCTCCACTCCCTCCATAGGCTTGCTTCCATCCCTCTCTATGTTCTGCTCCATCTTTCTCACAGGCTGCTTCCATCGCCTTCCCAGGCTGCTCCATCTCTTCGCAAAGGCGTCTCTCATTCCGCTCCCGGTTCTTCATCCCTCCCTTCCCAGGCTGCTCCTTATCCCTTCTCAACGGTCTGCTCCTCATCCCCTCAGTGGCTGCTCCATCCCTCCCTGGCTGCTCCACCCTTCCCAGGCTTGCTCCATCCCTTCCAAGGTCTGCCTCCATCTCTTCCAATGGCTTGTCGTCATCCGCTTCCCGGTTTGCCCCTCCAATCTCCTCCTTCCCAGGTCTTGCTCCAGTCCCTTCCAAGCGTCTCTCATCCCCTCCATGGCTGCTCCATCTTCCGTCTGCTCCATTCCCTTCCAAGGCTGCTTCCATCCTTCCTTCCTGGGTTGTTTCCCATCCCTCCCGTGTCCCGGGCCTCCTTCCCTGTGCTCGCTGCTTTGCTTTGCTCATCTTTCGCTATGCTTCGGCTCCTAATCCCGGGTTTCCTCGCTGTCCATTGCCCCGGGGCTTTGCTGCCCTTCTTCCTGCCCCTTGTTCCTGGAGTCCTGGGGCTGTGCCCTTCCAGTTCCTGAGGTTGTGCCATTGTTCGTCCTGCCCCTGTCTGGACTCTCAGCTCCTGCCAGCTCTCAGGGTCCAGGTTTGCACCTCAAGACTCTATCTCCTTCTTCTTTCTTTCTTTTTTCTTTTTTCTCCATTTTTTCTTCTTTCTTTTTTCCTCCTCTTTCTCTTTTTTCTTCTTTGTTCTTCTTCTTTCCTTGCTCCCGTTCTCTTCCTTCTCTTTTTTGACCTCTTCTTTTTTTTCTTCTTCTCCTTTATTTTTCTTTTTATTTTTCTCTCTTTTCTATCTTTTCCTTCCTTTTTTCCTTTATTGTTCTTTTCCCTCCCTCTTCTCTTAAATAAATAGGGATGTAACTGCTCAGGCAGGAGCCCAGAGCCTGTGCCACGGCTCAGAGTTTTCTTTTGTGCTCCTGCTGGGCCCTTGCCAGTGGCATTCAAAGGCAAAGGCTCAGCTCGGACCAAGCCATTTGAGCTGTATTTAGGTCAAAATAAAAGGAAAAAAAGAAACAAAAAAAAAGCAAGCAAACAAAAGAGGAAGAAGGGAAAAGGCAGCTTCCAGTCTATATCTCGTTTATAAGGTCTATGCCAGCCTCGGGAGAGCTCTTCTCAGTTAAGTAAACAGAGCAGGCGGCCGCATCTTATAATGAATAAATTTATTGTCTTACAAAAATCATTTGTCTAGAAATATGGGTATACAAGAAAACAAGATATTTGCAGTCAGACGCCGTGGTGGTCAACAGCCAGTTTGATTAAAAATATCCAAACACACACAACAAAACCTTTGCGACAGATGTTAAAGCTTTTAACCAAAAAGGGAAATCCATGGGTTTTGAGCATGTTGGCAGAAGGAAGTTTCCTAGTTAACACTGATTCATTGTCACTAATATCAATAATACCACTTGACTAGAGAGGTACATGATATGAAGCACAGTCAAAATTAATACATTAAATTCATGGTATATAGGCAAATTATATATGTAACGTTGTCTTAGTACTGTAGTGTCTAAGGCACTTCTGTAATTCAGTTTTCAGCTTTTAAAAAAAAAAGAACTAACTACTCACTGTAATACTGCTCAAATAAAAAAAACAACAACAAAACAACAACAAAGAAAAAAGGAATTCACATCCACTGGCATGTTACTGTAGGCAGGCAACATCCATTCCATCCAGGCAGGAGCCCCGGCCCCACAGGACCCGGGGCCTCCCACGGCCTGGCTCGTCCCACATTAATAAATAGTTTGCCTGTGCTGTGTGTTTATTTCCCACTGGGTGTCACATTCTCCAGCCCGGGTGCTGCAGGGCTCTGAGCTCCGCGGGCTGTGCGGGACGGGACCCACCTCGGTGTGCCTGGACTGCATGGACACGAACGGATGGAGCTGAGAACACTTCAAATGTGGATTGCAGGATAAAAACGGACACTACTCACTCATCCCTACACTTCCCTCTAACACTTGCCAAGGCCGTTTTTCACAGTTCACTCAGGGGTCGTGTGCGGATCACAACATTTGGAGAAAAGAAAGAAACGGGAGCGGTTGGTCTCACTGATCCGAGAGGTCGCGGCCAGCCCGGAGCCTGAAGGATCTGCTGGAACACAAGGCATGCACACGCCACGGCAAGGGGTCTGTCCTGGCCCCCACCCGCTGGGAATGACGCTTCTGGATTGATAAAAAAAAGTTTCATCCTTCACATGTAGCTTTATAAAATGGCTTTACAATGAGTATCTGGAAAAGAGATGCACTGAACAGAGACGATCCCGGTTGTTACTACTATATATAAAAAGCAAGTGTACTATATCTGAAGCAGGGTACATGTGTGTGAGGCTGGAGAGCCTTAAGACATGGTGGACCTATGTATAGGAACCTTGTAGCACATGCGAGGTCGTAAGGCAGCTTTCCGGCCACAAGGCAGTTCGAGGGCAGGGCAGGGCGCTCCTGCGGGGCGCTCCTGCGGGCTGGAAAGGTCTCTGCATGCAGGCGGGGCCGGGGCTACTCGGCGGGGGCTGGCGAGCCTCGTTCACGTCGCTGCCTTTGCTCCGGCGTCGTCGTCCGACAGCTCCAGCGAGGCGCCTCGATGTGCAGCTGCCGCCGCCGCCGAGCGCTCGAGAGAGAGGTGATGGTCCCCCCCTCCTGCGAACGGAGAGCAGCGCTGGGAGAGGCTCCTGCACCGCCCGGCCCGCCCGAGCACGGCAGCGGCTGGCTGGGCTGGGGATTTCTTAAAGTTCAGCCCATTCCACCTCTCTGCCATGGCAGGGACACCTTCCCCTGTCCAGGGCACCTTTGCCCTGTCCCAGGCTGCTCCCAGCCCAGGTGCCAGCCTGGCCTGCTCACTGCCAGGGATCCAGGGGCAGCTCCAGCTGCTCTGGGCACCCTGTGCCAGGGCTGCCCACCCTGCCAGGAAGGACTCCTTGCCAATTCCCACCCACCCTGCAGCTGTCAGGAGGTATCCCCATGGAACATCTTTGTTCTCACCACCAGGCTCCAGTTTAGCCATCCCTAGCCCCAGCAGCTCCCCAGCTGGATGTTCCCCAGGGAGTCTTTGTGGCCTCAGGTTCAATCCCAGTCCCAGCGTTCGGGGCACTGACTTAGCCTGTTTTTGAGGGTGCTGACCTCCCTGCTCAGCCCCTCGTGGCCTCCGTGGCATCGTCCAGCTCGCGCTGCAGCTTGCGCCGCGAGGCGTTGGCGCGCGTGGCCTCCTCCTCTGCCTCCTCCAGCTGCCGCTTCAGCTGCTTCATCCTGGCGTTGGCCTTCTCCATCTCGCAACCAAACCAGCGCTCGGGGTCACCCTGAGCTGCAGCCTCCACTGGGGATGCAGCACACCCCTCGGACTGGGGATGCACTAACAGCCCTGACTGGGGATTGCAGCACAGCCCTGACTGGGCAGAGCCACTAGCCCTCACTGGCATGGAGCACAGCCCTCACTGGGCATGGAGCACAGCCTCTGACTGGGCATATGGAGCACAGCCCTACTGGGATCATTGCACATGCCCTACTGGGATGCAGTACAGACCGGACTGGGGTATGCAGCCTCACCTCACTGAGGATGGAGCACAGCCTCCACTGGGGATGCAGCACAGCCCTCACTGGGATTGCAGCACAGCTCCTCACTGGAGTGCAGCATTCAGCCCTCATCTGGGCATGGAGCACAGCCCTTCACTGGGGTAGCACACAGTCCCTGACTGGGGAGTGAGCACAGCCTTACTGGGGATGCACACTAGTTCCTCGCATCTGGGGATTGCAGCCACAGCCCGTACTTGGGGATGGAGCACAGCCCTGACTTGGTGGAGCGCCTTGAGCACAGCCTCACTGGGATGCAGCATCAGCCCTGACTGGGATGCAGCACCAAGCCCTCACTTGGGATAGCATTGCACAGCCCCCTGACTGGCGGTATGCCAGCAAGCTAGCCTCACTGAGGATGTTCAGCACAGGTGCCTCAATCGGGGATGCAGCATCATGCCCTGAATGGTGGATGGTTAGCACAAGCCCTCACTGCGGTGATGAGGCACACTCCTCACTGGGGGATGTCAGCAAAGCCCTGACTGGGATGGAGCATACATGCTCCTGAACTGGGATGCAGCACTAGCCTCCGATCTGGGATGGAGCACAGCCCATGGCGAGTCGCCTTGAGGGCATTGCAGCCAGCCCTGACTGGGGATGCAGCACAGCCCTCACTGGGATAGGAGCCCTAGTCCCTCACTGGGATGCAGCACATGCCTTCTGATCCAGGCTTCCAGCCTGGACCCTGGAACACCACAGAGATCCCAGCTTTGGGAGAGCAAGGTGGGAACAGCCTGTCCCAGCAGAGCTCACACACACAGAGAATCCCTGCTGGGCTTTCCCTGCTGGTTTAATCACCACTCTAATTCCCTTTCCATTACGGTTCCTCTTCACAAGCCCTTCCCACCCCAGGAGGTCTCACTGAGCCCCCACCCACCTGCTCCTTGTACTGGTCCGCGTGGCGCCGCTCGTCCTCCACCTGCATGAACACCTCCTTCAGCTTCTTCTCCGTGCGCCTCACCAGCTTGTTGGCAGCTGCCCTTTCCCTGCAAGAGCCCAAAGCCAGCGTTGGTGCCACTGCCTGAGGGCTGGGAACACCTGATCTGCCCCCCTGAACATGAGCTCTGAACATGCCAGACACAGCAATGCAACTCATGCATGTGCTGGGATGCAGAGATGTAGGGATGAAGGGATGCAGGAATGCAAGGATGGAGGGATACAGGGATACAGGGATGTAAGGATATGGGGATACAGGGATACAGGGATGTAAGGATATGGGGATACAGGGATGCAGGGATGAAAGGATGCAGGGATAAAGGGATGCAGCTCTCAGAGCACAAAGCCTTAGCCCTGGGGRAATGTGAGCATGGCACAAAGAGGACTCAGAGGGTGCCTTCAAAAGGAGATTGGACAGGGCAGCTTTRAAGTTGCTGTTTAACCAGTAACACAATCCTGCTGCAAAGCCCAGAGAACAGAAGGACAGAGGTGGTGGTAGCACAAGCCCCACCTGCAAGCGGGGGGAGGAACCAGCTAAAAAAGTGAATTTCAAGAATAGGATTCAAGGACAGATGGATAATTCACTGCAGAAAGACTTCTGGAGAGCACAGGATTCATCTCAAGCTGTCCCACATAACCTGTTCTTCTAACCAAGCACCGAGGGGACGTTTCACCTTGTCCCAGGAAACTCCTGCAGCACCTTGTGGCTCTGGGACATCAACACCTTGCAGAGTTCATGCAGCTGGTAAGAAGCAAATCCATCCTGGAACTCCCAGCCCCAGTTACTCTACAGCTGCCTTGTTAAAGTTTATCCCCTGAACAGGAGTCTCCAGAYAATACACCCAAGGCCCTTCAGAAAGGCCCAGCACAGAACTTCCAGCCATTCAACCCCCACAGGCAACCAGGTCTT
This sequence comes from Sporophila hypoxantha, assembly GCA_002167245.1. NCBI lineage: Eukaryota > Metazoa > Chordata > Aves > Passeriformes > Thraupidae > Sporophila > Sporophila hypoxantha. Next base: position 1,482,440 of record NDFG01000018.1, read on the forward strand.
GTCCCCTTACTTGGCTTCCTGCTCGAGCTGTTCTTCAAGCTGTGCAATCTTGGCTTCTAGAGTAGAAATTGTTGCCTTGAATTTGGACTTGACAGAGCCCTCCAGCTCCTGCAGCTTGGCCTTGAGCTCCTTGTTCTGCCTCTCCAGCTGCTGCCGCGCGTTCTCGCTCTTCTGGGCCGCGCTGCGCTCGCCAGCCAGCTCCGCGTTGAGCGTGTCCACCTGCAGGGAGGTGTCACAGACACATTTGCTGAAAAATCCTTTCCTTAGGATTTTTTCTCCTGAGAAGCTGAGAGGCCTCAGGAACAAAATGTAAACAATGGTTATCTGCTGCTGTGGAATGCAACARGTGCATCTGTGATTGGTCTCATGTGGTTGTTTCTAATTAATGGCCAATCACAGTCAGCTGGCTCAGACTCTCTGTCCGAGACACAAGCTTTTGTTTTCTTTCTTTCCTTTTTCTATTCTTAGCCAGCCTTCTGATGAAATCCTTTCTTCTATTCTTTTAGTATAGTTTTAATATAATAYATATCATAAAATAATAAATCAGCCTTCTGAAGCATGGAGTCAGATCCTCGTCTCTTCCCTCCTCCTCAGACCCCTGTGAACACGGTCACAGGGAGGGACAGGGGTCACCAGGGCCTGTGTGCAGGTCACAGGCAGCAGCAGCTGCCCCGGGCTCACCTGCAGCGTGGTCTTTCGGAAGCGCTCGTTGAGCAGCTCCATGTTGCTCTGCTCCTCCTCCAGCTCCTCCTCCAGCTGGGCAATCCGAGCCTCCAGCCGGCGCTTCTCRTCCAGCAGAGCTGACCTGCACAGGGGAAGGGGTCAGGGGTGTCCAGAGCCAGCAGAGCTCCTGGGGAGGTCACTTAGCATCAGGGAGTCTCCTGAGCTGGAAAGGACCCCCAAGGATCCAGCTCCTGTCCCTGCACAGACACCCCAACACTCCCACCCTGGCAGCTCCTGSAGCTCTGGCAGCCTCRGGGCYGTTCCSTGGGGAGCCTGGGCAGTGCCCAGCACCCTCTGGGGGAAGGACSTTTCCCTGAGCTCCATCCTGCCCCAGCTCAGGCCGYTCCCTGCCCCAGCCCAGCCTGACTCACTTCCCAGAGGCGCTGTTGGCGATCTCGTCTGCCAGCTCGTCGCGCTCCTGCTCCGCGTGCCGCCGCGCGCGCTCCGACGCCGCGAACTCCTGCGGGGGGGACAGAGTCAGGGCAGCCCCAGGAACCCCCCAGCCTCTGGGACACAGCCTCAACAGCCCCTGGGAGATGCTGTGAACTGGGATATCCCTGGGGTTTGATGGACAAGGCAGCAGGACACGTCTGTTCCCTCACTGCCCTGGGACTGCAGGGCAGTTACTTCTCCCTGTGSCTGAAGTGTTCCCCACCCAAAGCAAAAGGAAAAAAATCTGTGGAGGTCAGTAACTCCCAAGCCCTCAGCAGCAGGACAAACCACTGTGCCCCACACTCTGATAGTCAGTGTAAAGTAGGTGCTAAATTAAGCAAATGCTTTAGGTTCTCACAGAGTTCTCAGCACGAAGACGAGAAGAGAATAAAAATTTAAAAGCTTCAGCACAACAGCACACACAGCACTGAACCTCAGATTATACATCGGCTTTAAGTGGCAGAAACACTCAGGCATTTCCTAAGGACAGTGAAATGCTCTACAAGTGCCACACTGAGGTCTGAAGGCCACCCAAGTCCACCTGGAGAAGCCCCAGGCAGTGCCAGGTTATCTGTGAAGGCTCCAAGGGAAGTGTGGTGAGTCTGGGTAACTGCTGCAAGCCTTGCCCTGCAGCTGAAGCAGACAGGAGAGGCACAGGGACAAGAAAAACAAATCTCTTGGATTTCCACCTCACCTCTTGGAGCTGGAGTATTTCTGCTTCGAGACTTTTGAGCTTCTTCTCACTCTCTTTGGACTGGGCAAAGATCTCRTCCCTGGATGCTCGGGCCTCTTCCAGCTCCCGCTGGTAGTCCTTCATCTGAGCCTGCAGGTGGAGAGCAGGGTGAGGCACAGCCAGGCTGCACCAAGACAATCAACCCATTCCAGCTCTGAGGCATTTCAGCCCCTAAGAGATAAGGCTGTTCTCCCAAAGTGGCTTCATCCCACTGAAAGGCATTTCCAGTTCTTCTGTATTCTAAAATTTCATTTTCTCATCTTTCTACCCCTCAATGCCTGGTGAGAAATACCACACTCCAAGACTTCAAGCAGTCCACTGAATTATAGAGGGAATCTTAGAATGACCTGAGCTGGAAAGGCCCTTAATTATCATCAGTGCCACCCCTGCCATGGCAGGGACACCTTCCACTGTCTCAGGCTGCTCCAAGCCCTGTCCAGCCTGGCACTGGGCACTGCCAGGGATGTGGAAGGTGGTTTTGTGGCAGGGAAGTTTGGAGCAAGATTAGCTTCAGGGTCCCTTCCAATCCAAACCATCCTGTGATTCTATAAAGGGATGAGCTTTGCCTGGAGGATAAATCCAGCTTGGACACTCTCAGACCCATCAGTGGAGTCTGAGTCTCCTCCTGCCCTCAGCTGCAGCTGCACTGAATGGAAGCAGCCCCAGGACAGCCCCCAGCCCCCTGACCAGCTGTGCCTACCTGGAGCTTCCTGAGCTGTTTGATGGCTTCATCCCGAGCCTTGTTTGCAGCCTCAATCTGCCCCTCCAGGTCCTTCAGGTCCATCTCCAGTTTCTTCTTGGCTGCCACGGCCAGAGCGCGCTGCTTGCGCTCGTCCTCCAGCTCTGCCTCCAGCTCCCGCACCTGGGCAGGGGGCACCATCAGCACCAGCACCAGCACCGGCCCCTGCCAGGCTGGGCAGGGCCAGGCTGGCACTCAGGGCACGGGGGCACCATCAGCACCAGCACCAGCCCCTGCTCGGCTGGGCAGGGCCAGGCTGGCACCTGGGCACGGGGGCACCATCAGCACCAGCACCAGCCCCTGCCAGGCTGGGCAGGGCAGGGCAGGGCCGGGCTGGCACCTGGGCACGGGGGCACCATCAGCACCAGCACCAGCCCCTGCTCGGCTGGGAAGGGCCAGGCTGGCACCTGGGCACGGGGGCAGCATCAGCACCAGCCCTGCGGCTGGGCAGGGGCCAGGCTGGCACCCAGGCACGGGGCACCATCAGCACCAGCACCAGCACCAGCCCTCTGCAGGCTGGGCAGGCAGGGCAGCGCCAGGCTGGCACCGGGCACGGGGACACCATCAGCACCAGCACCAGCACCACGGCCCTGCAGGCTGGGCAGGGCCAGGCTGGCACTGGGCACGGGGGCACCATCAGCACCAGCCAGGGCCAGGCTGGCACCCAGGGCAACAAGGGCAGCACCACATCAGCATCACAGACAGGGCCCAAGCTGCGCACCAGGGCAGCACCACCTCAGACAGGGCCAGGCTGGGCACCCAGGGCACGAGGGCAGCATCATGATTTGCATTTAGGAAACTGTTAAAAATCTATCTCAGCATCCATGCATTTGTTCCTGGACATTGAATAGGATGGGCTTGAAAATGCAGCTGAGGTTTCCCTGTCCTGGGAACACACTCAGGCAGCAACAGCCAAACTCCTGGAGTGGCTCTGGAGGCCACCAGCACCACCTGACCCTGCCTGGGGACAGTGGCCACCCCTCAGCCAGAACTATTTATGCTTTGTAAAAATGCYGTGGTTTGGGGTTTCCACTGGATGGAATCTTTAAGCCAAGGGGTTTATTTTTCTSCTAGCACAGAGGCCCAGAATTGTGGCCAAAGCCCTTCCTCCCCTCCTGCCTACAACACAGRGTAAAGCACACGTACTTGTTTCACCAGCATCCTCTTCTTCTCCTCGTTCTGCTCATCTCTGGCTTGCAGGTCTCTGTCAAACTGGGCCTTCATGGCCTGCATGTTCACCTCCAGACGGAGCTTGGCATCTTCTGTGGCCTGCAGCTCATCCTCCAGCTCCTCCAGCTGAGTCCTCATCTCCTCCACTTGCTGCTCCAGGGTTCTCTTGGACTTCTCCAGCTCGTGGACCTGCAGCACAAACTCTGCTCAGAGCTGTCCTCGAGGGCTCTGCCTCTCCCAGCAGCAGCTCTGAGAGCAGGGAGGGCAGTGGCTGTCCCTGGTCCCTCTGAGCTGGGCACTGAGCCACAGCAGGGCTGGGGCTGAAGCAGAGGCCCCACAGTGTCAGGGCACACTCACTCCCTTACCCTGGCAGAAAGGGAAATCTGTTTTTGGGTAAAGATGTGGGGCTGGGACACAGTGACACAGCAAAGGCCATTAGGGAAGGGCAGGAGGCCTTTGCCTCAGCTGGGTGCAGCAGGGAGGACACTGAGGGGTCACAGTTCTGCTCTGCCTTTGGTCCAGCCATGTCCTGCAACTCAGCTTGACCAAAGGTAACAGAAATGCTCGTTATTCCTCATTTACACACAATAAATATACCCAGCAACACAAAAATGGGGAGTGGCTGCCCTGATCTGTCCCAGCTGCAACATAAAACCAGCTCTGTCTGACTGTGGTCCCAGCTCCACTGACCCAAAAGTACAAAACTGGTATCTGGGGTTTCCATGAGGGTGAGAACACAGCTCTTGAAGATGTTAACAATTATGCTGGGCATTAATTCCTCCAGTATTTTGGGTGAGCTTCAGAAAGTTCTGCTCTGGTGCACAGCCATGTATAGCCATGATATTTTATGAAAAATTCCTTTTGCCAGGATTTTTCTCCTGAGAAGCTGAGAGGCCTCAGGAACAAAATGCAAACAATGGTTATCTGCTGAGAGGCCTCAGGAACAAAATGCAAACAATGGTTATCTGCTGCTGTGGAATGCAACAGGTGCATCTGGGATTGGTCTCATGTGGTTGTTTCTAATTAATGGCCAATCACAGCCCAGCTGGCTCGGACTCTGGTCAGTCACAAGATTTTATTCTCATTCTTTTCCTTTCTTTTCAAGCCTTCTGATGAAATCCTTTCTTCTATTCTTTTAGTAGAGTTTTAATATAATGTATATATCATAAAACAATAAATCAGCCTTCTGGAACATGGAGTCAGATCCTCCATTCTTCCCTGATCCTGGGACCCCAGTGAACACCACCACAGAGCCCCTTCTCCAGGCAGGGAGTTTTCCCTGCTATCCCCAGGCTGGAACAAACAGCCTGTGGAACCATACTCACATTTTTGCCCACATCATCTTTGGAGCTCATCAAATCTTCCATATCTGCACGCAGCTGCTTGTTCTGCCTCTCAAATTCCTCCTTGGCTTCCAGGGCCTCCTCCAGGGCCCGGGCCAGGGACAGGGCTTTGGTTTCCTTCTCCCTGGCCTCTGCCTCAGCACGGTCCCGCTCCTCTGCGTACCTGGCAGAAATGTTCTTTTCTTCTGCCAGCATCTGGACATGAGAAACAATGAATCCATCTCCTAAGCTCCACGGTCAGGTCCTCCCTGCCCCAGGTGTTTTACTCAGCAAGTGGCTCATGAGCATGTTTAACTGGCCCTCAGGAGCTGTCTGGTCCCTCAGCTGYGATCAAAGTGCCAGTAAGGGAACAGCTACAGCTGCTCTGGGCTGAGAGGAGGAAGCAAGCCACTCATCAAGACTCCAGTTTTGTATGATTCTCATCTTTCAGATCCTTTTTTAGTCTACCTTGAGGGATTACGATAGAACTCTAAAGTTTTTGTTCCAGCATAATTCTCTTTTTCTACATGACCACTTGCTCTGACAAGCCTCAGACATGGCATTTGGCTCACAGAACTGGGAGTGACAGACTGCTCCTAGCAAAGGCCAGCTGCTCACAGATTTACCCACCACCACAGCACACCAGCCAGACCCTCCTTCCCACAAGGCTCAGCAGCAATAACAAGGTGCCATTGAAAAACCCTGAAAGGCCAGGCAGGGGCAGGAGACTGCAGTACCTGATCAAACTTCTTCTGCTTCTTCTCCAGGTTGGAGACGATCTGGCGCTGGTGGTCCAGGTCCACCATCAGGTCATCCAGCTCCTGCTGCAGGCGGTTCTTGGTCTTCTCCAGCTTGTCATAGGCCAGAGCCTTCTCCTCCAGGCGCTGGCTGAGGGACTCCATGTCCTTCAGCAGCTTCTTCTTGGTCTCCTCCAGCCCTTCAATGGTTCCCAAGTCATCATCCACCTTCTTCTTGGCCTCGGCCAACTGAAATTCAACAAGGGCAAGTGGAGTCCCTTAGAGCATCACCAGAGGGAGGAAAGGCACAGGGGCAAAGTGCAGCAGCAGGAGCAGCTCCTGCAAGCTAAGGGAACACAAACCTGGCAGTTCTCAGGCTCCCAGAGGCCCCAGCCCTGCCCATCACAGYTCAGGGGACACAGAATTATTACTGCAGTGGGAACCTGACTCCAAAATCTGCCCCAGCACCGTGGAAGTGCCACAATGTGTCCCCCAAAGCTCTGGGACACCAGTTTGGGACAGCTCCTCACACAAGGGCTGCCACTCCCAGCAGCCTACCTGGGCCTGCAGGGCCAGCATCTGCTTCTCCAGGTTCTTCCTGGCCTCCTCCTCCTCCTCCTGCTGCTCCTGCAGGTTGTTCTTCTCCTCCTCCAGCTGYCTTATCCTGCTGCTGAGGTTGAGCTTCTGGCGGGTCTCCTCCTGGAGCAGCTCCTGGAGCACAGCACGGGCAGGGCTGAGTGTGCCCCCAAACCCCCACAGCTCCACAGGGGACTCCCAGCCTTATCCTCCCTCAGGTTTGGGGACAAGGAYGTGCTTTATGAAGACATCTGTTATCTGGGTTCTCAAAAGGCCACTGACCATTCATTTTGGGCAYGCTTAAACCTTYRTAAAGCAGATTTCTGCTCAGGGAACCCCTGGCAGAGTCTGTTCYAGAAATTAAGGGATGATACTTCCCATCTCTCAAGGGACTAGCACAGAAGTCACCTTCAAAATGCATTTTTTCTTTTTCAGATAAGCACAGAGCACCTTTTAAAAACCACCTGGGAAGAACATGGAGCAGCAAATCCTGCAATGGCAGCATGCTTCCAGGTTTTCTGCACTGGAAAAGGTCATTTTAAAGGTGGAAAGTGCTGTCATAACAAAGTAATGGAAGGTGTAACCCCCATCCTGCTCCCTCAAACCCCTCCAGTTGTGATTAACATTATTCMCAGTTAAGTGGCCACCATTAGAACTTTGATACAGGCAAGATAAAATATATTGAAGTGATGATTATCTGCAGAAAGMTGYATTTTCTTAATTAAGAACCCAAACCTGACAGTTTGAACTTGAGCTGTAAGAATTTGAAGCTGTCAGTAGAAGACTGTTGTTCCTCATATATCCCAAGGATATTGACATTAAATTCTGCCTGGAAAGGGTTCTTTCTTTGATTCTTATCTCCCTTAGAGACAAAGACATAAAACAGAACTCCCAACTCTCAGGAAGTGAAGCTCAGATAATGAAAACTTGGTTCCCCACGTGGCTGAGCCATCCCAACCCATCCCATCTCACTGGGCTGGACAGGAAATTCAGCTTCTGCCCAGGGGACTTTCCAAAGCATGAATGCAAATGTGTTGTCTGTCAGCAGCTCCCCGAGGAGCAGAGCTCCATGGCCAGCCCAGCTCTGCTGCACACACACACACACACACACACCTGTGTATCCTGGAGCTGGGATTCCAGACTGGCTGCATCCTTGGCAAACTTGATGCCTTTCTTCTCTGCCTCCTCCAGCAGACTGGAGACATTGTCCAGCTCGTTCTGCAAGGCAAGCAGCCCAAAGGTGAGAGCACAGCCCAAATCCCACTGGGRCTGCAGCTGCACAGCACACAGCCTCAGCAACTCCAGGCACAGAGCACAACAGAGGGAGACAGCAAGCTAAAACCACTGAGGTCTGGCCACAAAAAAGGAAATGGAATGTCAGTCCTGAAGTGCAGTAACAAACCAGAGCCAGGTTATTGAGCTCTGACATTCAGCACTTTGCTCTCATCCCTGCATTCACACTTTAATGCTATTTTGAATTCTAGCACCATATATTTCATGCAAACATTAATTCAGGGATCATTAGGGGGACAGCTGGGTCTGAAGCATCACTGAGAGAGGAAAGGTCACTGCCAGGTGCCAGCTCATTATTTTGGGCTACACTGCTTTTATATCCACTGAGAGACAGCCTGAAAGCTTCCCCCAGAGAGCTGGGCCATTCCTGCTGGAAGAGCTTCACCTGCATTTACCTGAAGCCCTCACTGCTGGGGTTCAGAGTCAGCCACGGCTGCATTTTGCCTCTTTGCTCCATTGCCCAGGGAAATGGGGCTGTGCTTGCACCCCCTCCCTGCCAGGCTCCCAGCCTGGAGCACCCAACCAAACCTGAGGCCACCACCAAACTTTGTTCATCCCTATGGAAAAGCTCAGCCCAGTCTGCTCAGTCCCCAGGCAAGGCAAACCCTTCAAAGCACTGAACCTCGCAACACAGTTCAGGATTGATGTCACACAGCCCAGGGATTGATGTCACACTGCCCAGGATTGATGTCACACAGCCCAGAAATGATGTCACACAGCCCAGGACTGATGTCACACAATTAAGGATTGAGTCACACAGCCCAGGACTTGATGTCACACAGCCAGATTGATGTCACACAGCAGGATTGATGTCACACAGCCAGGACTGATGACCACAGCCAGAAATGATGTCACACAGCCCAGAAATGATGTCCCAGCACCACTTTGAGGCCTCTCAGGTCCATGAGAGGCTGAGGTCCCACATCAGCCAACAGACCATTTTCTGCAAATGGCTTTCCAGGATTTTAGCATTTCCAGAGCCTTACCTGCAGCTTGTTTGCCTTCTCAGCCAGCTCCACCCTGAGCCTCTCCCCTTCTGACACCTTTGCAGTCAGCTCCTGCACCTGAGCATCGAGTTTCTTCCTCTTGTGCTCAGACTCTGCCTTGACCTGCTGCAGCACCTTCACCTCACAGGCCAGCTCCTTGTTGTCAGACTCCAAGCCCTGCTTGTTCTTCTCAAGGTTTGCTTTGAACTGGGGAAGACAAAAGGGGAGMAGTTCAGCTCTGGGGTGCAGGTGAACGTTCCCAGCTACAGATGACGGTGCAGATCAGGCTCCATGCTCAGCAGTGAGTGAAATGCTGCTGAGGAACATTCTGGGGGKCAGCAAAGGCTGAGGAACCCGGGCTGCTCTGCCCCAGGTGAGGGTGAGGAGCAGCAGGGCAGGATCTGGGCAGCCCTGGAAATGAGTGTTTGGGTAGCACTGCAAGGAGGAAGGAATGTGCCCATTAACAGCTCAGCATGGCTCATCTCACAGAAATAAAAGGGAAGACAGGAACCAAGGCTGCCCTGATTTGAGTGGGCAGAGCAGCCTGGAAGTGCAGAACAAAGCAATTCTCAGCACTGCACTGACATTTGTCAGAAGCCTTTCACAAAGCAGTCCCTGGCACCAGGCATGTTTAAGTGTCATTTCTGCCACATCCCCAGAGCTGACACCATCTTGTCACAGGAGCTTTGTTTCAGATTGCAGGGTATTTTTCCATCTTTTCATGCTCTTATTGAGAATATTGATTGAATAAGAAGCAGAAGACATGCAGAAGATTTTCAGGTCAATAAAGCTGGTGAAAACCATAGTCTAACTACTACATTTCTCACTTRATTTAGAATGCTAAGGAAGCTTGTGCAGTATTCACAATATATAAAAGCACCAGCACAGGATAGGAACTGTCCACACACAYGTCTGTGAATGAYCCCAGGYGTAATTTCAAAAACCAGACACTTCATTTTTTGGAATAATTCTCCTTCTGCACAAGACCAGGAGCTGTGATCCACCTGTGCCTCTGCTGCTGGTCACCAGAGGACACAGCACTGATGTGCTGCTGAATAGCTGCAGCATTGTCAAACCAACATGAGAAACCTCAACAGCTGGGATGGATTTTGAGAGGCCAGCTTAGCTCTGTGATCATGGAAAGCTCAGYTCAGGTCTCCTGGAAGGAAGCATGCTGCCTATGGTAATTACAATAACCCCAGAAAACAGAAAGTTCCTTTTCCTCTCACCCTTTTGGCCTGCTCAAGCTGCTCAGAGAGCTCCTCCAGGGCAGTGGCATGCCTCTGCCTGATCTCCTGGATCTGGGCTTCGTGGTTTTTGGTTTCCTCCTCAATTGCTTTCTTCAGCTCAGCCACCTCCTGCTCTCGCTTTGTCCTGGAGGAAGCACAAAGGGTCACCCAAAAATCAGCATTTCAGTTTCTAYAAATCACAGCTGAATTTCAGTGGTGCTTTCTTACACAGACCATGACCCTACCTCAGCTCTTGCTGTGCTGCAGTGGTGTCCAAAGTATCTTCCAGTTCAGTTTTCAAAGCCTCCAGCTCTTCACTCAGATCCCTTTTCTGCTTTTCTGCCTTGTTCCTCGATGCCTTCTCAGACTCCAGATCCTCCTGGAGCTCTGCAATCTGAGCCTGCAGCTCCCTGATCACCTTCAGGGCATTGTTCTTCTGCACTGCTTCCTCATCCCCCCTGTCAAACAGGCACCACACTTACTGGGGCTGCACCTCCTCAGAACCTCCTGCTTCAATTAGCTACAAACACAGCTCAACTCTGCCACTGGGATAAAATAAATATCAGCATTTAGAGAATGGTTGGATTGGAACCTTAAACATCTCAAATTCCCACCCTTCATGGGCTGGGACACCTTCCCAGGCTGCTCCAAGCCCTGTCCAGCCTGGACACCTGCAGGGATGGATGAAAGGTACCACAGATAAAGCCAAGGTGCACTAGCAGAGTTATCAAGCTTTACTTTACAGTCAGGTATTCCAATTTTGTAGATCTCAACACTGCCCCAGAAATGTTCCATCTGTAGAGTTTTCTCTTCCTGCAAAATTATACTTTAGAAAGACAGGTGGTGCTCAGCACAACATGGCATTGCAGGAGTATCACACAAACCCAGATAAAGTCTGTGCTGCCCAGCACTTTTTTAAGAAGAAATACACATTTTTCCCTCTTGAGGCTGAATTTTGGGAGATTAAAAAAGCTTCCAGAGCCCAAACACTGCTATACCACATGAAACTTCTCCTTTGTGCAGGTTTGCAGAGCCAGGATGCTGAGGATCCCTGMATTTCTGTACATTTGCCATTTCTGTGCCCAGCACAGGGCTCCAGAGCTGGCTGCTACTGCAGCCAGGGGAAATTCACTTTGGGGGAGCAGCTTTGCCCCACTCTGACCTGGCCACAGCAGCCTGCAGCTCCTCCTCCTTCTTGGCCAGCTGGATCTTCAGCTCCTCAATCTGGGCTTGCAGCTCAGCTATTTGGTCCTGCAGGTCTGTAGTTTCCCCATCCAGTTTTCTTTTYGCTTTTTCCAACTCCTGGCGGGTCTTCTCCTCCTTTTTCAGGCGTTCTAAAGGAAGCACAGAATGAAATTCCTGTGGAATTGTCCCTCTTGTCACCCTCAGGGACTTTGGGGTGGCAGGAAGGGTGGGAAGTTTAATYTATGCTGCCTCAATTCTTTCTCCAGCCTGCAGAAAAATGAAATAGCAAAGGAGAACTGCCATGATTTAGCCAGGAAGTCTGGGGAAAGCCTCTGACAACTGTGAATAGTCTGAGATGGGGCCACAGAAATATCTTGGTAGAAAATAAGGAGTGGGCTCTGACAGAGCAGCTTGAGCTGTTAGGCCAGATAATCCCAGACATCAACGCCCAAAAAAAGAAGATAAACTGTGGGCTGGAACAATTGCATGGCTTTGGAAGGGCTAGGCCAGACTCCAAAAATCTGCTGGAAAATGGCACAGCTTAAAGTAAACTTGAATAAACCATTTTACAAGAGTCTGTGCTGTTTAATCACATCCCATCAATATTCAGCAAAACTCTGCAGCCCTGAGAGCTCCCTCCCTCCCAGGGATTTACTGTGCAGCTGGGATATCCAGCCCAGAGGAGCTCTCTGGGACAGGCACCCCCAGCAGGGCACAGCAACCTTCAGCTGTCACCGGGACATCTTCTGAAAAATCCCTTTGCAGGATTTCTTCTCCTGGGAAGACTGAGAAGCCTCCGAGAAAAATGTAAATAATAATTTATCTGATTGCTCTCCTGGTGTTTGGCTGCTTTGGAATGTGGTCTGGACATTGTTTACCAACAGGCTGCATGTTTGATTGGTTTCATGGAATTGTTTTTACTTAATGACCAATCACCATCAGCTTTGTGGGCTCTGAGAGCAATCACGAGCTTTTCATTATCATTCTTGTTCAGCCTTCTGAGGTAATCCTTTCTTTCTTTAGTATAGTTTTAGTATAGATGTAAATAATTAATGTAATGTAATGTAATGTAATATAATAAATATAATATAATGTATATAAATATAATATAATATAATATAATATAAATAATATAATATAATATATAATTATAATATAATATTAATATAATATAATATAATATAATATAATATAATATAATATTCACAGCCTCAAGCCCAGTTGTAAGGGCCATAAATGGCACAAATGTACAATTCTGAGTGACAGCAGGAGTCATTCCCTAGTTCAATCCTTTGTGGCTCCTCAGTGCAGATTTCCCTCACASCCTTCCCAAAGCTCCTTCTGGACAGGATGGAAAGGGAGCCCTGCTCAGGAACCACCTCAGGGCCACCCTGGGCTCTTTGGGGTTCTCCAGACAACCTAAGGTAACTCTGCTTTTCTCCAAGCAGTTTCACATTCCCAAAGATTTGTACTTTCCCCTCTGTTTTTACATGAAGTTCCTGGTGACTGACACTGACAGCAGTGTCACAAGACTCAATTTTGTAATTGAGAGAGTTCCCAGCAAACTGAATTAATTTTTYCCCCAAATATCAGTGCCTAGCAGTGCCAAGACTCTAGCAGAGAGACCCTAATGGCTTCTTGAGTCATCTCCAAGAGTAAATATCATTKTACTCTGCTTTCCTAGCCAAGAAAYTGCATGCCTTAAATAYAAGCTTTAATTTCCACTTCTAAGGTCATCAGTCTTGGACTGGCTCTGTAACCAAACAMATCTGTCAAGTTCCTAGTCCTGATTGAAGCACAGAGCTACACCAGCATTATTTTCCAGTGAGTAAAGCTTGCTTAGACCCACCYTAAAGTCTCTGAATGAACAGTCAAAGACAAGGCTCATCAACCACTGCTACCCCTGTTAGCCCAACACCTGCCTGCACAGATAGGGTAAAACTCTGACATCCTTCCAGAAGCACATCAGCCTCAAAATATGCACCAAGACAGGCCCCAACACACCAAGTGCAAGAGCCATTCCCAAATTAGGGCTCAGAGAACAACTTTCTCTATTATTTTGCAACTTTCACTTGGCAGCTCGTTCATGTTGCRCAGTATCTATAGTAATTAAAATAAAACAACACAAAATCAAGCAGGGTTGCCTATGGGGCAGGTTTAACTTGTGACAACGCTGGCAAAACAACCACAAATAAATGGCTAAAGGAATGGAACCATTTTAGATGGAATCATGGAATGGTTTAGGTTGTAGGAGACCTTAAAGMTCAGCTCATTCCTTGGGCAGGACACCTTCCACTAGAGCAGGCTGCTCAATTCAAATAAAGCACTACAAAATAAAATATACCTATAAATATAATGAATATAAATATTTAGAAAAGCAAAACAATTGAGATTTGCTTATTGAAACACAATCCTGGAAGCCTAAAGAGTGCCTGCTGCCATTCCTGCAGGAACACACTGCTCTGCTGTTAGAGGAAAGTGGGASAAGCTGCCAGGAGCCAGGATGTTTTCCCCTGGTGTCAATGGATACAGGCAAGAGCAGGAATTTCTGAGTGTGTCTATAAAGGATTCTCAAAAATGAAAACCTGACAAGYTGAACAGGAGAGAGACTGAGCAGGCAGATGCAGCAAGCCTTGCCAGAGAGCCACACTGCCCCCAGSAGCTGCCTGGAGCAGCAGCTCTGGCTCTGGCCAGCTCAGACCCTGCCCCAGGGGATCCAGCCCCCCCTGGGCTGCCCCCAGGCCATTCCAGGCACAACAAACCTTCCAAATCTGTGATCATCATCTCCTGCTTGTTCTTCAGCTTGGCCARGTTTTTGGCTTTTTCTTCTTCTTCAGCCAGCTGAGAAGAGCACTCAGCAATCCTATCTTCCATCAGCTTCTTTTCCTGGGGAGGAGAGAGGGGAGGGAAAACAACTTCAAAATAACTTCAACAGAGTCCCTGAGCAGTGCAAATARAGGAATGTACAGAACCCTCAAGGGCTGTCAGACTGCACAAGGTTCTATTACACATTTTGKGTCTAACACAGATTTTATTTCAATTGATTGTCAATGTCAAGGATCAACTGGAACTGTTTGATCCATGAACTCTTATTTTCCAAGAGAGACCTGGAATTCAGCACACAGCAGGCCTGGCTTTAGGACAGCACTGGGAATGTGTTTGCAGAGAACAATGGCAGCTATAAACCACTTTTCCAGCTCTAAGATTTGGGRGRRTCATGAAACTGGGAAGCGTGCATGRCAARCTCCCTCTGGAATGCCAGCCCCAACTCCTCTCCAGTGTCTCACACCCCARAGGTGTCCCAGACCCTGTGACAGCAGCTCTGGGAGCTGTCCCTTGGCACCTCCACCCTGCACACTGCCCCCACCTTCAGAAATTTGGAATTTTGGTCCTCCAACAGCAGGATCTCCTCCTCCATCTTCTTGATCTTTGCTTCAGCTGTCACTTTTTCAAGCTGCAGCTTCTGCCGAGCTCCCTCCTCCTCATCAAGCTGYTCCTCCAGGTCCTGGGAACAGAGACAACTGCATCTGAGCATTTTCCAGGTCATCCAGGTGGTAACATTTAGGCTTTTTGAACTTAGTGACAAAGATTGTTATTTTATATATTATAAAATAATATATTATTTATATATATATATAATTTATATATTATATATTTATAATATATAAATTATATAAGTTATATATTGTGTTATTTTGAAAAGCCTCTTGCCCTAACACACACCAAACCCACATTTCCTTTGTCAGATTCATTTACAGGATCAATGATCTGGTGAGGAATGAAGGGCCATGGGATGCACATGGAATTTTTGATGCTCTGGAYTGCAGCTTTGGGTGAAATAAATGTGCTCTCTAGGAAACACAAACTCACTGCCACAGTCTTCACCTTCCTAATTCCAACTATAAAATAAAAAATCTGTAATTARTGACAGCCAATCAGATCAGGCTGATTGGCCAGAGGCATCCCAGCACACTGCACCTGAATGGAGCACCTGGTGGAAAACCAGCAGGGTCTGGGAAGAGATTCCACAGGAAACAACTCTCCTKATTTCAGTATCACAGCTGAGCCAGTCCAGTTATTGACACAAAGGGTCAAAAAGCAATAATGCCCTGTGCTTCTGAGGATTTAAACATGATTCATTTAGATACTATTAATAGACATTTTTAAATTGCATCAAAAGCTGTGAGAAGTGGAGTTTATTCCCTCTTCAACTACTTTTAATATTTTTAAAGACAGTTAAGYTCTCAGCTACTCCCTTTTTCAGGGCCACCATTATTTAAAAGGAAGCCTCTAAATAATCTGATTTTCARCAACACCTCAATCAAGTAACCTGGAGGAAATGACATTGTCTTAGTGAAGTCAAAGGAGTCATTTCCTTCATGATGTTCCCTGGATTTCAGTCCAAAAGGAACATTTCTCTCACAAGAGAGAAGAGAAGAGAAGAGAGAAGAGAGAAGAGAGAAGAGAGAAGAGAGAAGAGAGAAGAGAGAAGAGAAGATCATTTTATTCCACTCAGGAGCCAAATTCCTCTGTCCTGTAGGGAAGCTGAGGGAGCTTCCCCATCCCACTTCCCCACCTGCAGTCACTGAGAGCCATACCTGGATATGGCCCTGCATCTTCTTCTTCTCATTCTGCAATATTTGGTTTCTTTCCTCCTCCTCCTCAACCCTGGACTCCAAATCATGGAGAATTTCTTCCAACTCTTGCTTTTTGGCAGCCAAGCGAGCCCTCATCTCCTCAGCCTCTGCAAAGAGCTCTGTCTCAGCCTGGAGCTGCTCTGCAAGGATGTTCTTCTCCTCCAGCACCTGCAAATACAAAAGGCAGTGAAGCTTTAAAAATGACACCTCAGAGACTCTGATGAGAGATTACACCTGTGACAGCCACAGAGGTGCTTCAAGGCCACACTGTGCTCCAGTTCCTGCCTCCCATGTCCACGTCCCAAACCAAGAGGCTTTAGCAGCAGCCCAGAGGACACCAGCTCTGGCYCCAGCAGCATTTCCTGCAGAGTGGCAGAGCAGTGCCATGGGCTGATCCTGGCACTCCTGGCCAGTCCCAGTCCCCAGCCCTGAGGATGCCACCTGTCACTGGGCATGGAGGCACTGCCTGCCAGCCCTGGAGTGCCCCCACCCCCTGAGGGTCCATCCATCAGCTCCTTGTCTCTCCAGGTGACACTGGAACTGCTCTTCCTTTATTCACCAAATTTCTGCCAGCACAGAAAGCCASCAGATCTGCAGAGCTGCCCCAAGTGTTTGCCCACAGCCTGCCCAGCCCAGGCACAGAATGAAACTGCCACTGAATTTCTCCTGTAAACCAGGGAAGGCCACAAAATCAGGTTTTGTTTTGGTAAGATGTTTCTGCATGTCTATCCCACATTCCAGTGCTCTATCTTCCTATTCCACACTCCAGCAGAGTGGGAATCAGCTCACCTGACCCTCCTTGGCTCCCTCACATGGGCCAGAGCACAATAATCCATGTCCTGCATATCAAAAGCTSATCTTGGACACAAACCTGTTGATGTTTCCTTTCCATTTCCTCCAGCTCTGCCTCCACTTTTGTCTGTTTTTCTTTCACYTTCATCAGCTCCTCATCCTTGGCTTGAAGCTCTTCTTCCTGACGAGTGACCTGCAGAAGAGGCTTCACCTGCACAGGTGGGAAATGAAGATGTGAGAGCCTGCACTCAGCTATTTATAGGTGAATGAAACAGAAAAGAAAGAACAGAAGGAACCTTGGTGAAGACTCTCCACCACTGCCAGTGCCTCAGCTTCAAATATGCAGCACAATTCCTCTGCAGGATTTTCAGTGCACTCAGCTGCTGCTGCTTCTTTGCAAAGGCCCTGAAGACAGCAASAAGTTAAATARATAAATGTGTTAAATACAGCTGASCATCATTTAATTTTTAGGTTACCCAACCCTACAACACTTACAGACTGTAAATAGGCTTATAAATAAGTTTCAGTAACTACAGTGAATTTATGAGTTCTTGCTCCTATAGAGTCAGAGCAAGAGCTGCAGTCACCATTTCCAATAATTAAAAATTCTGTTTTCCCTTACTCTCAACGGGTTTTTTTYTTAAAAAGACAAAATCAGGATGGATTAGCTACTTTAATTTTTAAAAAGCAGCTTTCCAAAGAACTTCCAGGAACCTCCAGCAGGACAGGAGGAGAGACTAAGGAATTTGCAGCCACTGTGAAGGGCTGTGTGTGCCACAAAGGCAAGAGCAGGGAAAGGAGATAYTCTTAAGGAATGAAGGTGCAAATTCTCCCCAGGGCAAAAATCCTCTTAATACCCAGGGTACAATTACAGTTCCTCAGGCAACACACTCAAAATCTCTCCTGAAATTCAAGTTTTAAAGCACAGCTCCCTGTCAGAGAGGCTTGAGAGAGCCAAGGGAAGGTCCAGTCCCAAAGCACACTCACTTCCTGGCCAGGTATCCCCTGCACACTGCCTGGAAGAAGATGATGATGTCTGTGATCTTCAGGTCCCTCTCTTCCTCCAGGTGTGCCAGGACTCCAGCTCGGAAGAAGATCTTGCTCTGTCCAATTCTGTACAAGTTGGGGTCCAGCTCCAAGGCCCTGATCTGAACACACAGGCAAGGGCATTGTTGTTACACCAAGAAAAGGACAATTTAGGGGAATTTTTCAATGTTTAGACAATATTCAGCTATGAACACTTACCATACGCTCACAGGCTTGCTTACCATCCATGAAACCTTTGGGAATTGCATTGGGAGTGAGGATCTCATACCTGGAAGGCAAATGAAAAAACACCTTTAAATTCAGCAATAAGCAATGTGATTCATAGCATGAACTTATAGCATAAATGAAAAAACACCTTTACACTCAGCAATAAGCAATGTGATTTATAGTATGAACTTATAGCATAATGATAAAACACCTTTACACTCAGCAATGAGCAATGTGATTTATAGCATGAACTTATAGCATAAATGAAAAAACGCCTTTAAATTCAGCAATGAGCAATGTGATTTATAGCATAAACTTATAGCATAAATGAAAAAACACCTTTACACTCAGCAATAAGCAATGTGATTTATAGTATGAACTTATAGCATAAATGAAAAAACGCCTGTAAATTCAGCAATAAGCAGTGTGATTCATAGTATAAACTTAGTGATTTATAGCATAAACAATCTTAATTAATTAACAATTAATCTTAATTAATTAACAATTGATAACATAAACATTTTAAAAAAGCACAGTTAGGGAATTCCTCCAGGAAGCTTTTCCAGCAGCCAATTTTGGATTGTTTCCCTTGCCTACWGCCTTCAGAACAAACTGCAGTCGTTAAACACATGAAGTTCAGGGCCTCACAATCAGGTTTTGATTTTCTTTGAGCTGGGCTAGGGGAGAAGGGAGGAATGTGGGSTCTCCAATTATTTAATAAGGAACTCAAAAGGCTCTTAAGAACTGAAAGGGCTGTTGCTGCTGCTGTTACCTCTGCCTGAATTCCTGGAACACGATCCTGTTTGGGAATCCCTGCCGACAAATCCTTATTCCTTCCAAAACCCCGTTGCACCGGAGCTGATCTAGAACCAGGTGTGGGTCCAGTTTTCCAGCCTRGACAAAACAAAATACAAACTGGATTATTTTAACTGACATGAGTGTCAAACTGTACTTTCAGTTTTCCAGCCTGGACAAAACAGAACACAGATTCTTTTAATTGGTATTAAATTAATTATAAAATTATTTTATATTATTAAATTATAAATGAAATAAATTAAATTATAGATTAAATAAATTATAAATTATAGATTAAATTATATTATTAAATTAATTGTTACAGTGGCAAAGTGTACTTTCAGTTTTCCAGCCTGGACAAAATAACACAGATTCTTTTAATTAGCATTAAATTAATTATAAAATTAATTTATATTATTAAATTATAAAAGAAATAAATTAAATTATAGATTAAATAAAATAAATAAATTATAAATTAAGTTATATTATAAAAATAATTATTACAGTGGCAAATTGTACTTTCAGTTTTCCAGCCTGAACAAAACAAAACGCAGATTCTTTTAATTGGTATTAAATGAACTATTAAAATAATTATAAAATTAATTTATATTATTAAATTATAAAAGAAATAAATTAAATTATAGATTAAATAAATTAAATAAATTATAAATTAAAAATTAAATTGTATTATTAAATTAATTATTACAGTGGCAAAGTGTACTTTCAGATTTCCAGGCCAGAAGGCAGCTGGGTGAGTCAGGGCACGTGCAGGGAGCTCKGAGCAGACACTGCCCAGTGTGACAGCCCTGCGTGGAGAGGGAAGGCCCGGGCAGGACGCAGGGCCCAGGGCAGGTGAGAACAAGGAGAAGCAAGCAGCAGGAGTGGCCTGCAGCCCCTACCCTCTTCTCGTGGTTGGGGATGATGCAGCGCACGAAGTTGGGGTTGGTGTTGCGCAGCGTGGCCATCAGCTTGGTCAGGGACTCCTTGTAGAGCTGGCCCACGGTGCGGAACATGCCCTTCTTGGTCTTGTAGGCCGAGCCAAAGGCCGTCTCCGTGATGCCCGTCACCTGGTCCAGCCCCACGATGCGATCCACTGCGGGGACAAGAGGCAAGGGCTGAGCGGCCCCCCGAGGGGCYGGCAGGGTGGCCCTGGTGGCGCTGGTGGCACGGGAGCAGCAGCAGAAGCCGGGGACAGCGCTGGCGGGCGAGGCGGCGCAGCGGGACCGCGACACAAGCTCGGGGACCGGCAGCCACGGACTCATCCAGCACAAGAGTGCAGCTTCAGGAGGTACAGGCTGAAATATCCAGCTCTTTACCTGCAGTTCTACATGACCAGGAAAGCTGTTTGCTGTGTTTAAATCACTTTGTAGAGAGGTAAATGCCAGCTGGCAGGCAGCTCTCTGCCYGAGTCCTTACAGTGCACAGTGTTCATGGGTTCAACATTTGGAATTACACATCTGTGCATGGAAAGTCACTTATGACAATAGAATAGCTTAAATAGAATAGCTTAAACCTCAGTTTACTTCATGTTTCAATAGAAATTTCCAGAAGAGTTGGAAATAGTGTTATTTCAGTGACAAGAGAGGAAAAAGTATCTGCCAGACTTGTGCTCAGCTGCTATTTGGGAGAGTTCTTCCCATTTTTTAAATACACCTGCAAAGATCTCCCTGCCCAAAAGACAAGTTTCCAACCAGGAAAACTCCACACCAAAGCACTTCCAAGCTGCCTTTAATAAAGCACCACAATAGAGATTTGTCTTTGATTTTTTTAACCTTTTGGGTAAGGATCTCAAGRGTTTGGTTTTCAGAAGCACAGTTAGAAATGTGAATGCCATTRTTAAAACCTTGAAGGTGATTCCATGTGCAAGTCAAGGATTGTTAAACAGTTCACTAAAAGGTACACAGGTGGTTTAACACCTCAGTAATTACAGCTGGTGCTTCTTAGGACTGAGCAGATCCCAACATTTGTGGGYTCTCCATGAAATCCAAGCTGGGCAGCCAGAAACAAGAATCTATTTGTAGGCTACAGCTTCAMTTTTGTCACATTATCTTCAAATTCATTCAAACCAAAGCAGAGGGAATTATGCTTTGCTACCAGAATTATCTGACAAATAAGGGACACTATTTAACTTCTTCCTAATATTCAACTGGTCAAAGGTCTATTAAAAAAAAACAGGGAAAATTAAAAGCAGAGAAACACAGGGCAGCAAATTTGAATGATCAATTGTAAGTCTTGCATGTACAGCAGAGCCTAGATCCTCCACAGGGTTTTGAACACAAGAATTAAAGTTGGAGAAATAAGTAGGTGGTAAGGTGTTTATAAGGTCACATCCCAAATATTGGTTTTGAAGCAGAATTCAGTCCCAAATCAGACATGGGACAGAAGACTACAGGAGTCAGTTTTATAGGGGATGAAATGATTGCCAATATTGGAAACCTGCACCCACCAGGCCCCACTRAGGACTGCAACCACTCAGCTCTATTTCACCTTGTCCTTCCTGCAATTTGGCAAAGATCTGATCCTGCAGTTTTGTGCTGCTCCCCTCTGTGCTCCAGCTCTAGGAGGGTGATTTATATTCCAAACAGGATGACTGCAGTTAAATGTGAGCTCTGCCTAAAGGTTTAAAGCATGAACTGCATGACTGGGCCATCACCCCTGGCTGGAGCCCCTGGATCAAAGCTCTGCAGGAATTCCTTTAGGAACATCCCTGGTTTCCTCAGGGATGGGATCTATCAGGAGTGGYGAGAGACAAACCCAAAATCTGAGGGCACAACCTTCACATCCATGTTTCTAAACTTGGGAAAAGGAATCCAAGAAGGATGAGGAAGTTGAACTAAATATCTAAAGTGTCTTCAAAAACATTCCAAGTGCATTTACTGATTTCTCAATACCCCAAAAAACATCTGCAGCTTATATAAATATTAAAATTAATAGGCTTTTAAATAAAAGGACAATTCCAACAAGGCTGGAAGAAGTTTATTTCACTTTCTACCCCCACTAAAACTGCAGCACTCATCCTGATACTTTCTTGAGCTCTCCTCCCAAAAGGACACAGCCACGTCCTAAAACATCCCAGAGTTTTGTCAATGTTGGACTGCAGAAAGAAGCTTGATAGTGTTCCAAAGCTTTTGCATTCTCTCAAATGCTTGCAGCTACCAGAATTGTCACTTTTAGAGGCAATTCTACATCTCCTCATGGAACCAGGAAGCAACAAACCTTTTCATCTGCAATGCAAAACTGGAGATGCTTTGTGTGTGTGCAGCAGCAGCTGGACAGGAATGCACTGGGGGCCCCAGGGGGGCTGGGGGGGTTTTACCTAAATTCAGCATGAAATGAGAAGTTCATGCAAGCCTACGAGCAAAAATGGTTCTCCTGGAGGTACAACAGCCCTGCCTTTAGTAGGCCTAGTGTTTTATATCCATTCACCTGGTGGCTCATGAAGACCAGAAATATTGTCATAGAAACAGGCTCTCTGAATATTCTGAATCTCTAAGGCAGAGAAACAGCAGAAACACAAAGACAGAAGAGCAGATACACAAGACACTTGAGTTAGTAAAAACAACAGGTTCATCAATTRCAAACACACTTCACTGTGCCACAACATATCCCATGCACATTTCAATGGTCTGTGGGAACAGGGTGTGAGGATTTGGACCAAAACACAATTGCTCTGTGTGTGTCCTCCAAGGGAAAGGGGCAGATCCCCAACCAAAAAGTTCTTTACAGATTCATTAAAGCTGCTCTCTCTGGCTGCCCAAAGAGGGAAACTCAGCATTAACCTCCAGCACCACCGAAATCACAAGCTGCATTTCCTCCTCAAGTAACAAACTGCAGGGTTTATATCCTGTGACATGTAAATATGCTCTAATCAGTAGACTGTGATGTTAAAAAGCAGAATAGAAAAGTCCCTGCTAAGTATTCATGTGGCTATTTCTGCTTTTTGGAGTCATTTGGTGCAAGTACTGATAAATACTTCCAGGTGATGGGCAGGTAACCTGGCTGAGCAGCAGTGTGCAGTTAGAACAGGATTTGATCTTAATCTCAGCACTTCTACAGCTGCTATTGCAATGAATTTTAGGAGATGTGGATTTCCAGAGTGCCACCCAYCACTGCACAGGAAATAACTGTGCTGGTGCTCACTGAGACAGTGTTTACAATGCTTTACCAACAGCAAGAACCACCCCAGCTGTTCACACTCAGGACTCCACTGCAGCAAGTCCCAACCAAGAGTTCTGGACAAGATTCCACATGAAATTGGACACAGAGCAACAAGTAATAAGTGAGTATCAGTTCCAGTAATGAACATGAGAAGCAGCTACTCAGAAATGGTACATGTGCAAGGGACCAGAGGTGCAACTCAGCTTCCTTGGTGGACTTTGGGCACTAAGTAAGAGAGAAAATGCTGTAGGGATTTACAATGGAGAAGTGGAGGGTGAGGAAGGAACAGGCATTAAGAAAACCCCAAACAACTCATCCAGCAAGGTCAAACCACCAACAATCTGTGCTCAGAGCTCTCTTACCATCCTTCCAAAGCTCAGCCACGAATTTGTCCGAGGACTGGTGCAGGAGCGTGGCCACGTTGTCGTTCAGGGGGTCCATGTTCTTCATCAGCCACTCATCTGCCTTGTAGTCCACCTGCAGGGCAGSCAAGGGCTCAGGCTCAGAGCAAAACCAGCTCCAGGTTTCCATTTCTCAGCATCAAACATCAGAGGTGCTTTCCTCTCACTGCCCATGCTCAGGATCACCAAGGCTGGCAAAGACCTCAGGCAGGCTCAGATCCAGCCCTGCCTGGTGCTCACATTTGCTGGCTGAGCCTCCTTAGGACAGCTCAAAGTTTGTCATGCTTTTGGAAGAGCAAATGGGGTTTTCTTTAAAATTCAGCAATCTGACTGCTTTCTTACTGACAGCTGYGTGTTTATTTGCTGCCCACTTTATTGCCAGAATAAGTTTCATTGTGAAGATGCAAAACCA
The DNA here is from genome assembly GCA_002167245.1 of Sporophila hypoxantha. Taxonomy (NCBI): domain Eukaryota; kingdom Metazoa; phylum Chordata; class Aves; order Passeriformes; family Thraupidae; genus Sporophila; species Sporophila hypoxantha. The sequence goes on from NDFG01000018.1 coordinate 1,506,014, forward strand.
GTTCTAGGATAGACACCAATTACTTTATCTAAATTACTGGAGAGTAAATTAAGGATGTGCTGCAGCATGATTTTTTAGAATTTCTCTACAGTATTTACATTTAAACACTTGGTTCTATACAGAAAACAAAGTTCTTATCTTTAAAGGGTGAAACCTGTAGTTTCCAAATAAACCCCAGCTCAGCAGCTAAAAAATCATTGATACCAACCTGGGCTTCATCCCAACCCAGGGAGCCCTMAAATTCCCTAATTCCCTACAGGGATTCCCTAAAATCTCTGTAGACCAGCATGGTTCTGCTCCAACCAAGGTAGAAGTTGTCTATTTTTGCATCCAGGCTTTGGAGGGAAAGCAGAGAACTTTCCCCAAACTAACCTTTCCAAACTAGAATTTAAYGGTGAGCCCTTACCTTCCCTGCATAGTGAATAATGCAGAAGTCTGCTTTGTCCTTTAGCTGTCTTGGCTTTTGGAACTTGGAATGAGTTCCTTGCTCTTGGACCAATTTCTCCACAAATGTCTTGTCAGTAGCTTTAGGGAACCAGCATTCTTCATCCAGCAATGCCAACACACCAGGAGGATTTGCCTGAAAAGCAGGTTGAGAAWGTGTTCATGTCTTATATATGCATATATATAATTTTTAATTTTTTTTTCAAAGTTTAATATTTCCAGWGCACCACTGAACATCACAATAAGGGTAGTCCAAAATGCTCCAAGCCTRATTTCAGTAAAACAAGCTGTGGGGGAGTCCAGGTCAAGAAGGATGTTATGGCTGAATCAAACAAACTCATTCCAATATCCTTGGGGACACCACTGAGCTGGTCCATGATGACCAGAGCCTTGCTTTGCAAGGAGTTCAGCTAAGGTTTGCAAGGGTTTGTACTTAAAAGGTTCTGAGGGAATGCAAAGTTCACTCATTTGGTGAGAGATGTTTCAACGTACCTGGCATCACACTTACAGAACAACTGGGAGGGTACTGAGGTTTGATTTGAGATTAATAAATAACTTGAGGTGTTTTAGGATATTCACCTAAACATGTGCACACTGAGGGCAGCCACACTTGTCCCCTGAGGCTTTTTGGAGGAGATTTTGCCTTCCAAGGAGGCCGAACTTTCTCAGTTCCACACACAAAGTGCAGACCTTTGATAAGTGAAACAAGATTTCCCTTTTGCCACAGGGAAAGAGGAATGCAGTTTTTCTGCTGGTCAGGATGCACAGCAGCACTGGGAGCTCCCCTGCACCCCAGGATACACAGAAACAGGCAGGAGGAGTACCTGCAGTGGCCCAGGTTTCATTYAAAAGGTTCTGAGATGGAAAGAACAAATTTCAGGAGTCTCTGTTCTCCGGATCTGCTCYTCCTGCTCCTCAGCTTCCATGGATTGAAAAGCCAGAGGAGGATGTTAAAAACCACAGTGACTAAAACCCCTTTTAAGATCCTGTTTTCCTATTTGCAAGGTAATTTTCTGAGGGGAAACTCTACTCTACACRAAGTTTCAGAAATTTTGCTATTGATTTCCAATGAAGGAAGTCTACCACAAATCTTGGAAAAACTTTCTACCTGAGTCCCAAAGCTCCTACACCACAATGGCACAGTTTAATGACACTGACAGRATTAATGATTTCATTAGTACCAGGGGAAAAGGTGTAAAAATAACAGCTTCATATCTTGAGCTCAGTGTTTTACAYTGACATGAGGGCAAAATCCCCTCTGGATAAATCCTTTTATTAACAATACAYGATATTTTAGATTTGAACCTCAGCATTCCAGTTAATTTCCTTTTAATGACAGCTCCACAAAGAAATGTCTCATTTGCAGGCAGCAAAAGACACAGTCAGCACTCCAAGCTCTCCTCCTCAGRGCATTATTCATGTGCAGACTTACAGGTCTTTCAATTAAGTCAATGCAAGGCTGCAGATCCAGGCCAAAATCRATGAAGTTCCACTCGATGCCCTCTCGCTGATATTCCTCTTGCTCCAGGATAAACATGGTGTGGTTGAACAACTGCTGCAGCTTCTCGTTGGTGTAGTTAATGCAGAGCTGCTCAAAGGAGTTCAGCTACAAAATAACATCAGTGTTCAAGAATGAGTCAGTGACAAGACACCRCAGATCTGGGAGGCAAAAATTTGACTTTATAAGGAAATTCTCCAAAACTTCGCAAAGTTCGAATGTAACGCAAAGAAAACTGGAAAGCACTTCTACCAATCTCCATGACATAAATTATAGTAGGAACAATCAAATTATAGTAGGAACAACTACCACACATAAAGAAGGATTAAAGATTAAATTATGATTTTCTGGCACTGTAACTTTGGGCTGTCAAAGCCTTTACACCCAAACCAACCCCTCGTGTAACCTTGAACCATGCTGCTTTCGGTGCCTCTGCAGCTGCCCTGACCCCACAGAAACAGGAAAAGGAAAGCCTGAGCAGGGATATCTCCSTGTACCTCGAAGATCTCGAAGCCAGCAATGTCCAGGATGCCAATGAAGGAGGCTCCYTGGCGTTTGGTCCTGTCCAGGGCTTTGTTGATGCGGTGCACGAGCCAGCGGAACAGGCGCTCRTAGGTGGCCTTTGCCAAGGCTTCCACTGCAAAGTCCGCCTGCAAACCCAAACAGGAACATTTATTTACCCTGGAAAAGCCATCAAAAGGACACAGACRTGGATGTTATCACAAATAACTCGGTGAAGRAAGAAGCTGGATGGAGCTAATACCAGTGAGGAATGAAAACAAGCAGTAGGAAGAGTTTGGAGTTTGATCGATGTTAAGAAAAATTTCTTTCTAAACTGTTCCATAAAAACAAAAGATCTCCAAGTATTTGATAATGTCACAACATGAAAGGATGAAACCAGGAGAAAGTCAAGGAAATGGAAAAGTTTCTTCTATTCTACAGATGATTTTTACCATTTAAGAACATTTCACAAAGACACAAAAGCTTTAACAGAGCAGCAAACACTCAAAGCCAATTGTCTTTGTTAGGAGCTAATGAGGATGAGGCAGCTTCCCTCGGCCTTTAAAGCACCTTTTAGAGCTCACCTCTTCTTTGGTCTGAGCTCTGGACCTTTTAGAGCTCACCTGTTCTTTGGTCTGGGCTTTGTGGAGCTTTTAGAGCTCACCTGTTCTTTGGTCTGGGCTTTGTGGAGCTTTTAGAGCTCACCTCTTCTTTGGTCTGAGCTCTGGACCTTTTAGAGCTCACCTCTTCTTTGGTCTGAGCTCTGGACCTTTTAGAGCTCACCTCTTTCTTTGGTCTGGGCTTTGTGGAGCTTTTAGAGCTCACCTGTTCTTTGGTCTGGGCTTTGTGGACCTTTCAGAGCTCACCTGTTCTTTGGTCTGGGC
>NDFG01000018.1:1509715-1587610 GCA_002167245.1 Sporophila hypoxantha
GATGATGTGCCTGGGGAGCAGGGAAAGGCTGGAATTCAACAGGGGCCAGCTCATTAGCAGCTCACTTAGCTGCTCTGAAAGGAAACACATCCCTTTTCTGATCCTAGGAAAAAAGGACAGCATGGGGACATCACACATCAAATCCACCATCCTAAAGGTGCCTGAAAACCTGGCTCAGGGCAGGTAGCTGTGCCAGCCCAAAGCAGAGCTGTGCCACCTTGTCAGGGAGCTGAGCACTCCCCAGGCCAGGCTGGCACAGTGGGAGGGTCCCTGCCATGGCAGGGGGCTGAAATGGGATAATTTTTAACCCAAACCAGCCTGGGATTCCAATATTTCACACAGAACACCACCACAGSCATCAGAGCACTTCAACAGCAGGAGCCTCCTGATGTCACTTCGTTATTTAAATGTGCATTACCCACACCAGCCCTACAGGCTCCTGCTGCATCAGTCCCTCCTCTGAACACAAGGCCCAGGAGCTTGGGTGGCTGTGATTCCACACTTCTAAAAATGACAGTGACACTGAAGGTATTTTTAGGTCCAGGGAAGTGTTGCCCTTTAGCAGGAAGCTCTCCACACCACCCAGTAAGAACTTGGCCCCTTATCTTTATCACCTGATAGTTTCTTTTACTGTCAAAATGAAAATAAAAAGCTGTTTTTTTCAAATCAGCATTGGAAAACAGATGTTCATACTAATATAGGAGAGTTCCTGCTGCATTATTCTTTTCTTTAGTATTAAGAAAACTATTATTGCTCTTTAATGTTGAGATTCTCTGTCTGGCCATATGTTCACTAGAAGGGTTCATGACCTGACACACAAGCAGTGAGATCAGGGGAGTGTCACAAACTGAGCACTCCTTCACTTGAGCTGCAAACAGGAGCATTTCTGGGCTCTGAGCATACAAATCTGCACCAGCACATCAGATAAAACTCACAACCTCAGGGCCCAAGCAGGAAGTGCTCTCAGGATCTTTAAAACAAACAAATAAAACAAGAACTTGGAAATATTACGCAGCCAGGGGATGCTGTAAAGGAGATTGCAGTGCAAGGAAGGAGGGTCCCAGAGCACCCCAAATACCACACTCAGCTCCTTCCATAACCCAGGGACATGGAGCTTATTGTCCCAGCCCTTCCAGGTCAAGTCATAAACTGTGCTTCGGGTGAGAATTGATCCACAATACAACCCACGAGCAAGTGACGATGGCCCAGCTAGATTATCAAAATAAACCATACACGCCAGTGAGAATCCAGCAAGATCCAAATAAACCACAGCAGGTAGATCCCAGCCAATGATCCCAATAAACCACAGCAGGTGAGATCCCAGCAATATCCAATAAACCACAGAGGTGAATCCAGCCATTGATCCAAATAAACCACAGCAGGTGAGGATCCCAGCCAATGATCCCAAAAACCCAGCAGCGTGAAGATCCCAGCAATATATCCCAATAAACCACAGCAGGTGATGACCCAGCCAATGATCCAATGAAACCACAGCAGTGAGATCCCAGAAATCGATCAATAAACCACAGCAGGTAGATTCCCCAGACCCAATAATTCCCAATAAAACCACAAAGCAGGTGAGATCCCAGCCAATGATCCCAATAAACCACAGCAGGTGAGATCCCAGCCAATAATCCAGAGCAGGTGGTAGAGAGAGACCTCAAATATTCACCCATTCACCCCTGCAGCACGCAGGCACCTCCTTGATTTGTGTGTGATGAGAAAGGACAATTTAAAAGGTGGGACTGGAGAAAACCCTGATGTCCTGACCCATGTTTTATTACTGCTGGGGTTTGGACAGAAAATTCTGAATTAATTACAAAGCCAAGATACWGAGGAGCTCCTATCAGAGGTGAACATGAACTTTATGAGGTTGCTTTGAACTTCTGCCCTCCCAGCTGCAAGGTCCCTTCCCAACCTGGTGAGCATGAACTGACTCTCCAAGCACAGCTTCTCCATCCTCCTGAGCCACAAAGGCTCTGTGGCTGCTCTGATATCTGTACTTGAGCCCAGGATTTGTTTATCTCCAYTTCCCATCTCCAGGGGAGAATTTGCTTGCCAGGTTCTTTGAATGGGTTCCCATCTCACTGCCCACACAAACTCCTCCCACCCACAGAGGCAGTGCCTGACTGTGTCACACCCAGGCTCTGAGCAARGGCAGTCCCTGCAGGGACACCCTGATTTCTGCAGAGAGTGCAGGGAAACCCTCACAATGGGATGTGACAAGAAAAGAGAGATCAGTTTCCCTCAATTCCTTCAGAAAGATGCAATAACTTAGACCATATCACCAAATTCTTAAATACAAGAGGGCAAAAATATGTTTTAATTGTGATCTGAGCTTTTCATTCCTTTGGCTTTAGAAGTCAGAATTTTGTATCCAGTACTACAAATATCCAAGAGTATCAATATATTTATAGCCAGTGTAATCAATMTATTTATAGCCACTGTGATTCAGAACTGAAGTCTAAAAACCAATGGTAATGCAACTAAAGACAGCCAGGAAGCATCTCTGTCTTTCCACATCACACCTTCCACATGGACCATGACCTGGGTGTGTTCTCTAAACCAGGAAAAGCCCAAAAAATTAACCCCACACCCATCTTTTCTCCCCATTGMAACACAGAAAGTGCCACAAGCCAGGTCAGCAACTACTGACCTCTAACCTGGGCAGCACCACTGCCCTCAGAAAGGACAATTTTGGGCTTTGCAAGTGACCCAGGTGCTCAGGAATTTGGGGCAGCCACAAAATGAGACCAGACAAGAAGCTGAGCTGTCCATGTCAGCAGCTCCTGGGAATGGGGCTTCCCCTGCCCCTCCAGTGATGCCAGCTCTCCAAACTGCCTCTCATGAGAACATTTCAAAGGCTGGCCCTGCAGCCTTCAATAAAAACCTCAAATGTGCCTCTCAGCAGCTTTTTTTTTTTTTTTTTTTGGGTGGGGGAAGAAATGTATCCTTCCAAATGCTGATTGCATTGCAGGCACTGATAAATTCAGTGTCAGCCACACTGCCAGGACACTCCAGAAATGAGCCTGCTCTAAATGCAGCATTCCTGTCCTCAGCCACTGCACCAGGGAAGTTGTGCTTGGCTCCATGGCTCTTATCATTGGCAACAAAACTGCTCTCAGCAACCAAAGCAAACAAACTGATTTAAGCATGAACTTCTTCCTAGGGCTTAAATCTTTGGAGAGAGCAATAAACAAGATTACAACCAAAATACTTGTTCCAAGCTTAGCAGCAATGCAAACAGCATCAATTCCCTCAATGGACATTGCATTTGTCTGCAGCAGGAGATGGAAGGGGAGAGGTTTAGGAATTGTTTGTTGGTGCCATCAGCCCAGAGCCCTCCCAGGGATGCTCAGCACTGCTCTGTGCTTGCCAAGATTGCCCTGGACAGGGCAGGCAGAGAGCTCAGCACAAGCCCAAGGACAGCCCCAGACAGGGGAACTCACCAGTGTTCTCTGGCATGGAGGCCTGGTCTGTGTTCCTCTCCTTCTTAAAGGAAATGTTTCCAAACTGCAGCACTGAGGACACCACTTTCAGCATGGCTGTGATAACAAGAGACATTGCATCAGTTCCATGGCACAGGGCTCAGCTAAACACATTTTCCTCCTGCTTCTTGTGTCACTCTCCTTCCAGATTGCAAGGAAAAAGAAGTTCAGGGAGGAAATACAGTTTGTACTGTGCTTTTTGGGCAAATGGCTCGAATTCAACTCCAGTCGGAGTTAAGCAAACATTTTCTTCAGGCTGTCAGAGACACTGAAGCAACATTAAATTTGGTGACACTAAATTAGCAGAGTGTGTGTGTGAGAGAGAGGGAAAAGGACCCTGGAAATTCCAGAGGCTCCATAACTTACACAAGATCTCATCGTGTGAGAAGCCCATGATATGCATGGCTTCCATTGTCTCCTGGAAGTTGTCCTTGTCTTGYTGCCCAGGGATGGGGATGTAGCCATTAGATAAAAATCTGTAATTGTTAAATCCCTCGAGSAGCAGGTCAGCTGTGTTGGGGGAAGGGGAAGAGACAGAAAAATAAGCTCAGCAATGCTGTTCACACCCACCCGTGCTCTGTTCTCACTCAATTCCCCAGCTCTGCTTTGGGAAACCAATCCCTCAGAAGTGGCTACAAGCCAGGAGAGCAGCTTCTGAAACCCTAAAAATACCCTAAAAATACAAGTGCACCTCCCAAGCTGAGGCCAGACTCAGACTCTCCCTGCAGCAACCTCCACGAGCTCTTCAATGCACTAAACCAGCCCCAGAACACTACCCAGATCCATCTCAAATCCTCATCTGGAGTATCCTAAAAGGAAATCTCTACTGAAAGGTAACAGGCCCAGGCAGAAATGGAGCTGGGGATTATGATCCCATCCAGGATGTGAGCACCAGCATATCTCCTGCAGGAGGAGTGGACCAGTTCTCTGAAGTCTGTATCTTTATGAGCTCCAGTTATCACAACCCACCAGGAATTCCCAAGGAGGGAAAAAAAAAACCAGAGTTGAGATAACCACCCCAGCACTGCCATGGCTTGAAGAAAGCCCAGGGTTTCATTGGGTTTGGGTTAAATCTCTCTGTAGGCTGGAGGAGATGGGGCTGGTTGTTTCCAGCTGGGAACGTTGCAGCTCCAATCCAGGGATTCCCAAAGTGGGCTTTAGCAGGGAGGAGACACTGGCTTGGAATGGCAGAGTGGCTCCCCAGAACACCTGATAAAACCCAGTGCCACAGACATATTTTCAGAAAAATCCTTTCATTAGGATCTTTTCTCCTGAGAAGCTGGGAAGCTTCAGCTTCTCCATCTTTTGCTGCTATGGAATGTGATTTGGAGAATTGTTTACCCAACATGTGAAATTGTTTTTACTTGATGACCAATGACAGCCACCTGTGTCAGGGCTGTGAGCAGTCACAAGATTTTATCATTCCTTTCCTTTCTTTTCTTTTCCTTTCTAGCCTTCTGATGAAATCCTTTCTTCTGTTCTTTTAGTATAGTTTTAATATATCATTTCCTTTAAATATAATAGATATAATAAATAATAAATCAGCCTTCTGAAACATGGAGTCAAGATTCTCATCTCTTCCCTTGTCCTGGGACCCCTGAACACCAGCACAACCCAGCAGTGACTTCAGGGCAAAGCTGCCCGGCCTCTTCTTTTAAAGCTCACCACTCATGACCAGAGAATCACTCAAACCCACCCTGTACCCCTGAAACAACCAATGCAGTGTCAGATGGACACTCCCAGCTTACACTTGAGGTGTTCTCCTGCTCCAGCCAGGAGCTGGTAGAAGATGTGGAACGTGCGCTCGTCCTTGGCCTGACGCACGGCTCGGGACTTCTCCAGCAGGTCTGGGGTCACCTGGAGTCAAGGGCCACCTGCAATCCCTGCTTCMCCCTGCTTCAAAACCTGCTGAGAGCTCCAAGGCAGGCCAGGGAACCAGTCTGAGACCAAAGAGAATTGTAGGAGTAATGTCCAGGGCTGCTGTGGCTGCCCCTGGATCCCTGGCAGTGCCCAAGGCCAGGCTGGACATCGGGGCTGGGAGCACCTGGGACAGTGAGAGGTGTCCCTGGGACAGGGGGAGGTGTCCCTGGGACAGTGAGAGGTGTCCCTGGGACAGTGAGAGGTGTCCCTGGGGCAGTGGAAAGTGTCCCTGGGGCAGTGAGAGGTGTCCCTGGGACAGTGAGAGGTGTCCCTGCCATGGCAGGATGGGCACTGAGGTCCCTTCCACCCCAAACCAGGCTGGGATTCTGTGACTGGACTTGGTTCAACATGAACTTTAGTGACTGAGTAAGAGATTTCCAGCTGGTAGAAACCAACTGTTCATCTCATCCAACTCCTGACATTTCTACACTCCCATCCCTGCATCCCCTGCATTTCCCTGCCTCCCCTGCATTTCCCTGCATCCCCTGCATTTCCCTGCATCCCCTGCATTTCCCTGCATTTCCCTGCCTCCCCTGCATTTCCCTGCATTTCCCTGCATTTCCCTGCATCCCCTGCTCTGTTCAGCCACCAATGTCTGCCATGGACCAGCTGCACTTTTGCTGAGGGGGAGCTCCCATCCTTCTCCATCATCACTTCTATTGAGGTCCTAGCTGAACTCCTGATCCCAAAAAGCAGCAGCTGCTGAACCCCTTTATTATCCAAAGTGCATTTGCCATTCCTTCCAAGCATTGCATTTCTCCATAAGAATCCACACTGCCTTTCAACAGCTCCCAAATTCAATTTCTGCAGCAGGTAGTGCCTGATTAGCTGCCATGAGCTGCAATCTTATTTCATTTTTTACTTCTTGATATCCCATATTGAAAAGCAAATGCAGGACAGGGATTTGAAATGACAATGCCAAGGATGGGTTCCTGTGATGAAGAAGAAGTTCCCCAAGAGTTAAASCCTCCTGTTTTCACAAAGCTCTGGGCAAAACAATTCATCTGGACTTCCCTAAAGGATGCCTTCATTCCTGTGCTGTGGTGAATGAAAAAAAAAACCACTTATTGCAGCATATTTTGAATAACTATAGATCTTTCCCAGCCTTATTGGGAAATCACATTTTCTGACAATTCCAAACACTTAATGKTCAGATCAAGCAGTTTCAAAACACAGGAACCAAATGGAAACTTAACTACAGCATTGTTTATGATCAATATTCACTTCATGTTGTTTAGCAAGACTCCCAGCTCCATCCTTTTATGACCACTCCACTGCTATTCTCCCAGAAAACTCAAAATTACACAATGCATTTTTAGCACAGAGAAAACAACTTCAGGGAAGGGCTTTCAGTGCCAGTATTTTGACTTGGTTTTACATTCATAAACAAGAACAACTCTTAGAGCTAAAACTGAATTCGCTTTGGTATTAATTACAATTAATGAAGCATAATAGAAGGCCCTGTGTTCCTGAACCTTCATGGTAGACAGAAGAGCAGGGCTCTGTCCTGGATCAGGAGCTCCTGGCACATACTGAGGCTCAGCTCCTCCTCAGGAAGGCGTTGGGGATTTTCAGAACTGTTCCCAGAACAAGCACATTTCCCATGGTTTCCCTTTCTAACACAGCCTGGCTTTAAGGCCAGCCTGAAAAGCCTGCAGGTTCCAGGGGGTGGGATTTGGGAGTTTAGGATTTCTGAGCACACAGAAGCTGCTGAATCTGTGACATTTGAGCAGTTATTTTGAAACAAAGGGAGAGATGGATGCTGTCAAAGGAATGCCCAAGTGTGGCAGCCTCTCACTGCATTCCAGTGAATTCTAGGGTTAAAAGCAAAACAAAGCAGGGCACAGCTGCATTCTGCAAGGATGTGACAGGAAAAAGGATACAGGTCTCAATGTTGGCCCCAACAATGTAACCAGTGACATCAAAGTTAATCCTGATGAATTTGCCCTGCAAAGGAAAGAAGATTTTTTCATAATTACTTTTTTTTTAAATTAAGACAATGCTGTCCATACCAGAGATAACCCAAATGCACTCATGGCTCAAGGATTTTCCAGGTTCAGAGGGAACCTTTCCCCTTCCATGGGCTCATTCCAAGGGAGCACACTGCACCAAACACGCTCCAGGATTGGGGAACTCCTAGGGCAGATTTATTTGGGATCCAAACCCCTCTGAAGGTGAGGCTGCATTTTCCCTGAGCAMACACTGTGAGGTGGGAAGCAAGGCTGGGATTCCAGGTGTGCACATTTCTGGGGCATTTGCTGGCGCTGCCTGGCCCAAAAGATTCCTCCCTCCTTTTCCAAAAGGCCTCCATGGCCCCTCTCCAGCTCATCTAAGGGCTCGTTTCTGTTGACACCAGCACAGCACTGAGCCCAGGGCTTTGGAAAAGCCATATCAGAGGGAAGCAGTCAGTGCTGCCACATCAATCCAGCAAGGCCACTCATACAAACCAGAGACTGAYCCCCTGGAATACAAGAGAACTGCCTTTGGCAGAAGAAAAAAGGGGGAAAAATAAAATCCATTGGCCAGTSTGAGTCCTGCCTGGGTTACCAGGAGCAGGGCAAGGCTGAACCACCCCTCACCTCGTGGGAGGACAGAGATTTCTAAATCAGGTTTGAAACTGGCTGTTAAAGATGATTTTTTTTCTGCATGAGATGAGACCATCTGGAATGAATTATACTGGTTCCTTTATGAAAACAGAGCTGGAGCCATCAGAGTGATTATGTTCATGATGGAAATGCAGAGCTCAAAATAACACAAACCAGATGCTAACATCTTTTAGGGGAAGAAGTATTCTCATTAAATTAGTACAGCCTCTGATGGRTTCAAGACAGGTAACAAAGTGGAATCACAGTGCAGTGAAACCTGTTGATGTTATAAATCCTGTACCCAGCTTCTATAAGCATCAGGAAACATTATAACTAACAGGGCTGTAAAATTAAAAAAGCTGAATTTCCACAGAACTGTGCTCTCCCTTCTCAGCTGAAGGGGCTGATGGATTTAGTCATACAGTTTTCCAGAGTTCTTATCATGGAGTTGAGTTCATGCATTATAAATCCAAGCAACTGTTGAAATGTCAAAGGCAGACAAGAAATCTTTCATTTGTTCTGTAAATTTTAATGCTATTCTCGCAAGCAAAATGATTTAATACCTCCTGAACACTTTTGAAGTTGTACTAAAAACATTTTCCCCCTGAAATAAGAGATGGATCTTTTTTTTTTCCTTCAAAGGAAAGGAAGTTCTAAGAAGTGGTAAAAAGCTATTTATTCATCCTGAGTCCCACCACAATTTTTAAAACAATGGAACCCATCAGAAGTGGTTATCAGCCACCAAAACACTGTGAACAGCAGGCAGGGACCCAACAAAAACATGGAGCAGCTACAGCAGTGCCTGCCACCTGGGCCAGGTCACACAGTGGCCTTTTGACTTTCCTGCAGTAAATCAGGACATCTACATGGGGTTTTATGTGTGTTTTTGCAGAAATTCAGGATGTTCTCTCTAACCCAACCAGTGGATAAAGTCACAGCTGTGCACAGGAAGGCTGCAGGCTCTGCCAGTGCCATGGGGAGCCCCAGCCCTGGGCACCTGACAGCAGCCCAGCAGCATTTGTGCACACAAGCCCAGCCCAGCTGTTTGATAGATTACGAGCTGCTGTCAGCTCAGGGATGGCTGGAGTCAGAATAAAATCACTTTGCCAAGAGCCAGTGAGGAGGCACCTTCAGTGAGCCCAAAAAGCAGAAAGCATTGTAAGGAAACCTGGATTCGTGGAGGAAGGGGAGAAAATCTCCTGATACAATCAGAGAACACCTGGCACATGGGGATTTCGTGCACAGCAGCAAGCGCAGCAGGGATCAGGGCACAGGCTCTGCCAGGGATAGACATTGGGCATCGGCACAGCTCTGGGATCAGGCACAGCTCTGATCAGGCGCATCGGGGGGCACAGGCTCTGCGAGGGATCAGGGCACAGGCCTCTCAGGATCAGGGGCACAGCTCTGGGAATCAGGGCACAGGCTCTGCAGGTCAGGGCCACTCTGGGATCGGGCACAGCTCTGGGATCAGGGCACAGTTTCTGGGATCAGGCACAGCTCTGGTGCATACAGGGCACAGCTTCTGGGATCAGGGCACAGCTCTCGGGATCAGGAGGCTCTCGCAGGATCAGGGCACAGCTCTGGGATCAGGGCACACTTCTGGGATCAGGCACGGCTCTGGATCAGGCACGGCTCTGGATCAGGAAGCTCTGCAGGGATCAGGGCACAGCTCTGGGATCAGGCACAGCTCTGCGGATCAGGGCACAGCTCTGGGATCGCGGGTCACAGCTGCTGCAGGGATCACGGGCACAAGCTCTGGGATCAGGCACACGCTCTGGGATCGGGGCAACAGGTCTGGATCAGGGCACAGCTCTGGGATCAGAGCACAGCTCTGGATCAGGGCACAGCCTGGGATCAGAGCACAGCTCTGGATCGGGCACAGCCTGGATCAGGACAGCTCTGGATCAGGGCACAAGCTCTGGGATCAGGCACAGCTCTGGATCAGGCACAGGCTCTGGGATCAGGGCCACAGGCTCTGGATCAGGAGGCTCTGCAGGATCAGGGCACAGCTCTGGATCAGAGCACAGCTACTCAGGGCACAGGCTCTGGATCAGGCTCTGGCGGATCAGGAGCTCTGCAGGATCAGGCACAGGCTCTGGGATCAGGGCACAGCTCTGGATCAGGGCACAGCTCTGGGATCAGGGCACAGGCTCTGGATCGGCACAGCTCTGGATCAGGGGCACAGGCTCTGGGATCAGGCACAGGCTCTGGGATCAGGGCACAAGCTCTGGGATCAGGGCATCAGGGTCTGGGATCAGGCACAGGCTCTGGGATCAGGGCACAGCTCTGGGATCAGGCACAGCTCTGGGATCAGGCACAGCTCTGGGATCAGGGCACAGCTCTGGATCGGAGCTCTCGGCAGGCACAGTCTGGATCGGGCACAGCTCTGCAGGGATCAGGGCACAGCTCTGGGATCAGGAGACAGCTCTGGGATCGGGCCAGGCCGGGACAGGGCTCTGGGATCAGACTGGCCACAGCTCTGGATCAGGGCCCACAGCTCTGGATCAGCACAGCTCTGATCAGGAGCACAGCTCTGCGGATCAGGCACAAGTCTGGATTCTGGTCAGGGCACAGCTCTGGATCAGGGCACAGGCTCTGGGATCAGGCACAGGCTCTGGGATCGGCAGGCTCTGCAGGATCAGGCACAGCTCTGGATCAGGGCACAGCTCTGGGATCAGGCAGCTTGGGATTCAGGGACACAGCTCTGGGATCAGGCACAGGCTCTGGATCAGGGCACAGTGGGTAGGCACAGGCTCTTGGATCAGGAACAGCTCTGGAAGGGCACAGGCTCTGCAGGGATCAGGGCACAGCTCTGGATCAGAGATCAGGGGTACAGCTCTGGGATCAGGGCACAGGCTCTGCAGGATCAGGGCACAGCTCTGGGATCAGGGCACAGCTCTGGGATCAGGAGGCTCTGCAGGAAGGTGCCAGGTCTTCAGGGATCAGGGCACAGCTCTGGATCAGGGCACAGCTCTGCAGGATCAGGGCCCAGCCTGGGATCAGGAGGCTCTGCAGGATCAGGGCACAGGCTCTGCAGAGATCAGGGGCACAGCTCTGGGAGTCAGGTGATTCAGGCTCTAGGATCAAGTGCCAGGCTCTGGGATCAGGACACAGGCTCTGCAGGTTGCCCAGGCTCTGCGAATGAGGTGCCAGGCCTGGATCAGGGCACAGGCCTTGCAGGATGAGGTGCCCAGCCTGGGATCAGGAGGCTCTGCAGGGATCAGGAGGCTCTGAGGATCAGGGCACAGGCCTGAGGATCAGGGCAACAGCTCTGCAGGGATCAGGTGCCCAGGCCTGGGATCAGGAGCTCTAGCAGGGATCAGGAGGCTCTGCAGGATCAGGAGGCTCTGCAGGATCAGGGCAAGGCCCTGGGATCAGGAGGCTCGCGGATGAGGATGCCCAGGCCAGATCAGGAGGCTCTGCAGGGATCAGGGCACAGGCTCTTGCAGGGATAGTTGCCCAGGCATGGGATCAGGAGGCTCTGCAGCGGAATCAGGATGGCTCTGCAGGGATGCAGGTGCCCAGGCCATGGATCAGAGGCTCTGCAGGGATCAGGAGGCTCTGCAGGGATCAGGGCACTCACAAGCGGGAGGAGTTGTCGTTCTTCACGGTCTTGGCGTTGCCAAAGGACTCCAGGATGGGGTTGGCCTGCAGCAGCTGCCTCTCCAGCTCGCCCTGCAAACCACAGAGACACARACACAACAGATTTATCCAGAGCACAGGGCCCAGGTGCTCTGCCTGTCCTGCAGTCACCTCCCCTGGTGTGGCAGTGCCACCACCTCCACAGGGGGATTCYCATCCTCCCCTCACTCCCAAACCTGCAGCTGCCTCCATCCAGGGGTGAACGTGGCTGGATTTTGGGTGGTGTTTGTTTATCAGAACACACACAGAGACACACACACACAGAGCAGGGACCAGACAGGACTTGATGGATGTTGAAAGTCACTGAATATGGGAAAGAAAATTCACGTTTAGGGCTAATGAAATCAGGCACAGACCTTTGAGTGCTTAAGGGAGGAAAGCAATTTAACTGATTTAAGGTTTTAGGTTTAAACTTTATGCTGGCAATACAGCTAYCTCAGAACAGCTATTCCCAAACTCAGAAATACCCATTTTCAAACCTCCTTTCAGGTGAGTGAAACTCCCCTTCAGTCAGCCAGACTGAAACTCATCTCATTGCATCACCTSTGACCTGGCCACACCAGCACTGAGCAACACCAATTACAAACACTGCTTTCAAATTGCTCAATCCAGCCAGCATTGCTCAGGGTGCTTAATGCATTTGTTAAATGCTTCTGTCAGCTCTGGCCAATGAGTTTAGAATTTGAAGTACTTATCTCAAGGAAATTGCACAACAGCTTTTACAAGTTCTGTCCATGAGGAGGTCTGGTAACAAAAAAAGTCTGTGCTGCTTCCAAGAGCCCARGAGGCACAAATGTACACAGGAAAATATATTGTCTTCTTGCTCTGAAGGATGGTTTGGGAAAAAAAATAACTGAAGCTGTCTGGAATGTAGTCTCCAATCTGACATTTGTGTTCATGAACCTGCTTTTTCCAATTATTTATAGTCCTGGTGAATAAAGGCCCAGACCGAGCATCAAAGAACAGGAAGCATTAAGTCTCTTAAGGCTTCCACAAGGGGTCAATTCTTAGACAGGAATTTTTAAAATTCACTACTTAACACCTAAAAGAGTTTGATTTGTATATTGAAATATATTTCAAGCTCTCCTGGAAATAAATGGCTGCTCCTACTTTTATGTGACCTCAAGTTATCTGCTCAGAAGTTGCTTACTTCCAAATGTGCTCCCTTTGGGACAACACAGTCCCTAAAAGCTGGGGTGGGTAAGGAAGGAATAAATGCAGCAGGAATAAATGTGAGTCCTAGCCCAGAGCAGAGCCAGCAGTGCCATGGCAGGGCTGCCRAGGTGACAGCTTAAAAGCACTTTTAAACTGACAAAAAACTGCAGCTGGAGAGAAACTGGATGCCTGTTATAGCCGCTCTGTGCTGTTGATATTCTCCAAATTTCCCAAGTAAAAGCCTCAGAGCCTGGAATGCTCCCACCTCCCCTCTCCCAGCTCCTGTGGGCACACCAAGGTCCAGGGAGCATTCCCTCAGCACTGCTCCTGGGATAAACCCACAGTGCCCAGCCAGGGCAGGGAGCGTGGCACAGCTGGCACAGCTGGCACATCCAAATTCTGCAAGGTTTTGGAAAAGAAATGCCCTGAGTGCCCAGTGAGTGCTGCATGGCATGGCTGTGTGCCACCAGCACTGGGAGGGCACAGCAGGCTGGGATAAACCTGGAATAAACCTGGAATAAGCCAGCAGAGGATGTGGATRAACACATTTACCCATTAACTGCTCTGGCTGCTCCTTGCTGCCATCACCCCGAGGAGCTGAGGGAGCAGGGGATGCTCAGCTGAGGGTGAACACCATGGGAACCAGCAGAGCTCAGTGCTGCCCACACAGACCTGTCCCAGCCGTCACTGGGCAAAAGGCTCCTGATTTGGGGTTTCCTCTCTCCAGGCACTGCTTTCAGCCAAACCCAACCCTCTCTGGGAAGGGCTCAGGGTTTCACACAGACACTGAACTCCAGCTTGGCCYCTGGGCACAGCCCCTGCACAGCACCTCCCCAGAACTTCTTGGAAAAAGCAGAATGGGAACTGGGAGAAGTGAGGGCATGCAATGGCTCATGCAGCACCACCAACACAGGGCCAGGGACTGTCTCAGTTTCAGAGAAGCAGCAGCAGCCCAGGGTCTGGCTCTGGGCAGGCAGGGAAGCTCCATGCTACTCACATACAGCAGGGATCCACTCTGCACTTCCAAGTGACATTGAAACACAGATGTTAATGATTCCATGCCTTATGCAGTATCAACAGCCTGGGATTAGCATTTTCCAGGGCCACAGTTAAAATGTTCACCAACAAACGTTTCATGTCCACCCTGGCACCCAGYTCCAAGCAACAGGAGGGTTCAACCAAACACCACTCTGTCTATTCTTGGACTTGACAAATATTTGAGTAAAACCCCTCAGAAGTGACTGATGTGTGCARGGAGGGAGGATTCAGTTCTCCCTGGGAATGTCTGCAGCTTCTGAACAGGAGAGCACAGCCCCACAGCTGGGTCTGACTGTACCACACACCTCCACAGCTGCCCAGGCACTGCTTTTTGCTCCCAATAGATCACACCTGAAGGTCCCTGTACTATTTCCCTTTGCACTGGAGTTACCCTGCACTCATCAGCTCCAGAGAAAGGCACAGGGGGATTCACCCAGCTGAATTAACCCTTCAGTTTCCGTGGCTGGTCCCACCCTGGGGAGCTGGGACAAAGCTGTGCTTTATTTAAAACCTCAAAGGCATCACTTACCAGCTCGGGTTAGACTGGGGCATTTCTCTTGAGGCAGCAATTGTTTATCCCTCCCCACAGTCCTGCCCTTAACTTCCACCCGAGCCTCCTCCAGGTGAGCTCCACCTGGAGCCCTGCAATTCCTTCTGTGCCCCAGAAACTGGGATCAGAGCAGGGCCAGGGCATCAGGAGCGTGGCATGGGCAGGGGATGTGCCCAGCACTCTGCCAGCCTGGGCACTGACAGCAGCTGGAATTCACATCAGCAAACTTCACTCAGATGCCACTCTGCTCACACCACCTGTCCTAGAAAGGCTGGGGAAATCCTTCATTTCTCAAGGCTTTTGGTTATGCCAGGCCTTTCACACTTGAGATCAAAGTCTTCACTGGTGATTTGCAAAGCKATAAAAATATTCAGACAAAGCACTTAATCAAAAGAATTTTGTAGCTCCCATTAATCAAATCKTTTATTTAGTGCTTTGTTTAATATTTTAAAAGTGTTCTGCACTCTCTCAGCAGCACATTACCCAATATACACAAAGTAATTTGGAGGAGGGTGGCTGGAGAGAGGGCAAACCTTTCATTTCAGGGCTCAAAAGTGTTAAAATCCTTTGCAATAAAAGTGGTTAAAATCCTTTGCAWTGCTGAGAAACTCATGAGCTGCTCACTCTTCCCTCTCTCAAAGCCAGTTAAATATTTCCAAAATTCTCTACTAGCTGTGTGCTCCTTCAAGGTTTCCCACATTATCAGCACAAAGAGAAGAATATACATCAGTTCTCCTACATAACTTGAAAAGCATTAAAAAAAACCACTTGCCTGGTGTTTGACGGGTTTGGGAGATTCGGGCTGTTCATTGCAAACAAACAAATGATAAGTTAGCAAGCAGGCATTCCAGCTGCATGTCACATCCCACATTAGMACTGTCAGCACCTTTAACCACACTCACTTCACAGAGTTTCACAGAGAGTTCCACAGAACTGCCCAGATTTCAGAACAGGGTTACTGGCACRTGCCACACGCTGCACCCCTTATTTATGCAAGGGTTAATGAAACCCAGCATGGCACAGGGCCCTTGAGAGCCAGGGAAAGGCAGGAGCTGCATTATTTGGGCACTGCCTCCAAAATGAACCCAGCCTGAGCCCCCTTGTGCCCAGCCCYGGGCACTGTGGGCTGGCTGGGGTGAGAGGTGATCACTTGTCACCACGATGTTTGCTGAAAAATCCTCTTTGCCCTGGGAAGCTGAGAGRCCTCAGAAAAGAATGMAAACACTAATTACCTGATTGCYTGGGAATGTGGTCTGGAGATTGTTTACCAACAGGTGCATCTTTGATTGGTTCCATGTGAATTGTTTTTAATTAATGACCAATCACCATCAGCTGTGTCAGACTGAGTCGTCAGTCACGAACTTTCATCATTCTTGTTCAGCCTTCTGATGGCGCCTTTCTCTATAGTTCAGTATAGTTTTAGTATATAATTTCTTTTAATATAATATAATATAATATAATATAATAATAAATCAGCCTTCTGAGCACATGGGGTCAGATTCTCAGCTCTCACCTTGTCCTGGGGACCCTCAAACACCCCAATCACTGTCCTTGAGCACTCCCAGARGGGTGGAACAGCTCGAGGGGAGCCACATAAAGCAGGCAGGGGGGCTGGATTTGCACCCTATTAGAAATATTTAAAAATGCAAACCCACACTCGAGACAGGACCTTAGCTTCTTTCTTTCAAGCAGCAGCACAACCCTGCACTGGACACTTGGCCAGCCAGAAGGATAAAGGGAAGGTGAAGGTAATAAAGTAAAATAAAACCCCTTCAAAATTCAAATCTGCACAGCTTCAGCAGAAACTTTCAATTCCATCCTCTCTTCTTTGGCTCAGACTGGGAGTTAATAATCTTAAGGTTCATATCTGAGAGCCTGAGGCACAATATTGTGGAGAAACACACACAACAGGAGATTTTTATAGCCAGCCAAATGTACTCCCTCTGTCTGTGACTCTTATTTTATTAGGGCAGGATGGCAGATTTGGRCAGAGGTCTGTAAGGCAGAGGTCTGGCTTGCTCAGGTGAGTAAAGTGAATTTTCAAATTGCCAAGGAAAGAGCCAGCCCTCCTGGAACCATGGGGCAGGACAGGAGCACCTCGGGGTTCAGAGGAGTTTCATTTGTTGATATTTACAAAAGATGAATTGCACTCCTGGGTGTCCATTCCTGCCCTACCAGAGACAGAAGTGAGCACCACCAGGCACAGACTGAACTTCTCTGGGTTTAAATGAGGGCAGTTAAAGCCCACTTGGGAAACCCAGGGCAGCTTTAGCCTGAGTGAGCCTGCCCGAGRTCCTGTCCTTCAAAAACTAATTCTGTTTCTTTAGAAATTAATAAAACAAATTAATCAACTTAGCATTTCAGCTACCAAGGCAAAGGCAGCCACTGAAAGCGATCATTAATCTGAAAGTACCAGTAATGAGTTCTGAAGTCTAAAATAGCACCAACATGAGAGCTGGGTTTGGTGAAAACAGAGGCAGTTTGGGCTGAGAACACTTTGGGGAAAGCTTAAAGCCCCTTCCAGGGCCTAAAGGGGCTGGGGAGGGACTGGGGACAAGGCCTGGAGGGACAGGACACAGGGAATGGCTCCAGTGACAGAGGGCAGGGCTGGATGGGAYCTTGGGAGTTGGGAATTGTGCCCTGTGAAGGTTGAAGGTTGCCCAGAGCAGCTGTGGCTGCCCCTGGATCCCTGGCAGTGCCCAAGGCCAGGCTGGGCATTGGGGCTGGAGCAGCCTGGGACAGGGGAAGGTGTCCCTGGGACAGGGGAAGGTGTCCCTGCCATGGCAGGGGTGGCCCTGGATAATCTTTAGCATCCCCTCCAACCCATTCTGGCATTCTGGGATCTGCATTTGATGTRAAGGTTTCCCCTGATGCAGACTGGACACCCTGCCTGATTTCAGCCCTCAGAGCAGCTCCTGTTCCAGCCCTGCCCAGCAGCCCTCCCTCCCCAGCCTTTATTCCCTCTTTTAGGGCTGCCAGCCCCAGCTGGCTCTGCCAAACCCCACAGGTACTGACGTTCCTGTGCCCCCACACTTTGGGTGCAGTGCCCAGCACACCACCTTGGGGTCACCCAGGAAATGAGGCACTGGGGCCAGGGATTCCCACACTCCCAGCCCAGGAATCCTCACTGAAACTGAAACTCAGGCTGGAACTGCAGCCCTGTGTCACTGATTCCATCTGCAAGGCCCTCGTGCTCAGGGCTGTGCAGGACTCTGTCAGCTCTAAGGAAAGAGGGATTTGGGGACAGCAAAGCCTCCTGGACAAGCAGCTGGATGCCAGCCATGCCAGGCTGGGCAGGGCATGGGCAGAGCTGAACATTTCCCCTCCATCCCAGCAGGAGGAGGCACCTGGAGAGCCCCTGTGCTGCTCTGAGGTGTCACTCTGGGGCTCCTCTGCTTCGTTCTGTTTTTACAGCACTAGGTCAGGCAAATCACAGTTAACCCTAGGCTTAGCATACAAATTGCTTTGTTTAAAAAAATAATCAATGAGGCATTCAAAGAGGCTCAGAAATACACATGTCACTGATAACTATCTGTAACAGGATGGCTACAGACAGACTGCAAGCCATGGATTAATTTAACAAGCCTATTAGCATCTCCTTGTGCACAGGGCAATGCACAGGTTGCAGACTGTGGATCACCACCAGCCCTCTGCAGCTTGCTAATGAATATGCAAACAGGCTAAATTAGGGCAGCTTCTGTAACCCCCATTCTGACCCTTCCTACCTTYCCAGTGGCACCTGTGAGGGTTGGACATTCTCTGTTCCCAATATATAAACACAAACTAATGGTTGCACAACAAGGGAGACTCATTTRTATTTTCAAAATTAGTTTGGTGACAAACATTCTGCATTTTTCMTGGATACAAGGCAAATCCAGCACCCACTGTGGTACTGCATTGAATAAAGGGCACAGTCCAAGACTTCTAGTCAGGACACTCCCTGTTCTTTTTGTTCACATCCCAGCTTTCCCCTTTCTTTCCTGTGCCTYCACAGGCTCCCTCAGTTGCATCATCTCCATCCCTCAAGATTTTGAAAACTCAGCTTTTGTGGGGATTGGGCAATGCAATCTCACTTTGAAGGGAGGCACATTCTGAAAGGTGTCTGGGCAAGAGGCTTCCAGAAGTGTCTGAGGGATTCCAAGTTGTCAACAGTATATTTAGAAATCCTTGGTGCAAACCCTGCACAATTCCCTTCTCTCCAAAAGCCTGCTGGMAATTTTGCTTCTGTAGAAACTGAAAAAGCCCTGGGTTTGTCCAAGGCTGCACCGTGGTAAAGCCAAGAACATGAATAACTGCAAACCTCCCAGAACATCCCTTGTGCTGGATGGTGTCCCAGTGTCACCAGAGTCACAGCATGAGTGGAGGTGACACTCCAAGGGATGCTTCAGTGGGAATGGGGTGCTGGGCTGATCTCAGAGGGCTTTGCTGTAATTCTGTAAACCTCTAACTCTATAAAGCCATAAGATAATGCAGTTTGAAGGTTCCAGCACCACAGACACCAGGATTGCTACTGGAAAACCATTTGTGATTACAGCAAGACACTGTTTGGAGCAAAGCTCAATTAAAACTTCACTGCTAACATATCCAAGTGCTCCTAACAATGAATATTCAAACCCATTCCTGGTTTCTAAAACTAAAGAATCACTCAAAATTCAGTGCAAAAGTTGAAGCCTGGCAGGAAATCTGAAGAAAATTCTATATAAACCAGAGYTGGTTTCAAGCTACCAAAAAAGCCAATATTCTCTGATATAAAAGTATATACYCACTTGTTTATAGTGTAATAAAATCTGAGCTTTTAATTAGATGCTGGCTTCTAGATATAGCAACTCTGCAGCAGTTTTTAAGCTGTATGGTTTTTCCTATCTACAAGTTAATTTTTGAAAGCACAGAAAGCTTGTTCACAAATATAGTACCAAAAACTGCATCCAGTGGGAACTAAACTCAGTTAGAATTGCCTGGGTTTATTGAATCTTTTCAGAAAATTGGGTTTATTGCATCAGAAAGCTTTGCTTTTATTTGTATAAAGCCTTTAATTTCACAACAGAAATTAGGCAGCTGACATGGACTAGAAATTTTGATGTAACTGCTCATTTCAGCCACGGCTAAAGAGAAAATAATAGTTGAGACAAAATTGCACAGATTATATGACAGTTCAATTAAAAAAGTCATTTTTTCAAATGCAAAGAYGGTAATTTGCARAAAGAGCAAYRAAGAAGTGAGAAAATACYCCAACTTACAGGAATATTATGGTCCTTTCTTCCTTTATGGGAGGAAGCAACATGAGCAAGGTACTGAATAACCTTCTTGGTGTTCTCAGTCTTCCCAGCACCAGATTCACCTCTGCAAAACAGGGCAGACATTTCCTTCAAAACCCACCTTCAACAACAGGAACCCTTTGTTTACAGCCCCTCACCCATCCCAYTGATGGCTCTGCCTGTGCACAGACCAAAAGCCAAAAGCAGGGATGCTGCAGGGAACCCCAAGGTGTTTGTTTAAAATCCCTCCTTCATCCTGAAGACCTCCTGAGCTTTAAGATGTTGATACAAGGTGTGACATCAGTTTGATTAAGAGCTYTTGGCTTTGTGCCTGAACCCCTTTGACATGAAACACCTGTGCCCTGCCTGGATCACTGCAGGCAGAATTTTTCAGGGTGCAGAAACATTTTTATTTCTAAATCATGAGATATACACACACACTTTCACACTTAGCACCATTTTAATACTCCAGGGTTTGGTTATGGGAATTGCCAAGTTAAGGGAAACACTCAGCACCTTCAGGAGCCAGAAACAGAGTGCAGTAAAACACACCTTTAACAAGAGATTATTTTCTTTCCACTGCTCACCTCAGAGTCTTTGCTAGGTTAAAAATATATTTAAGGCCACAGGGCTACATGAAACATAAATAAATGAATTTATCAGTGCAGAGTTCACAGATCAATAAAGATAGCAAATGCACATTTCATTTTTAAGCCAGAGGTGGATTTAAAGCAGACCATGCTTAGACAGAATTTATGGAGAGGTTTACAGGAGATATTCAAGGCAGGAAATGTGACCAGGTTCATGTCCCTGCAATCACAAATGAGGTTACTACAGCTCTAAAAATGACAGTTTGGGGTTTTTTTCCCTAACCCAGGTCTGACCTTCAGACAAACGCAGCCCCAGAGGGATTCAGGGGTGCCTTAGGCAGGGCTCAAGCAGTGGAGGCACTGAAGGAGGATTTCCAGGGAGACTGAGACTGCCGTGAGCAGCTCTGAAGTGTGGGAAGCTAAAAAGGGTTTGATGATGGGGATTTGCATGGAAAGAGTGGAAGCACTCCTGCCATTCAACAGTTGTTCAAAAATTAACAGTTTGGAAGCCAGCTCCTTTGTGAGAGTGACAAGCACACATTTTCCCTGCCCGCTYATTTCTCCTCTAAGCTACTTATAATGGAAATGTTCATTTAGCAGGGGAATTTAGGCACATTCTTGTGCAGCCTTTTTCATCATACACCCCAGTTTTGCAGCTAATCTGCATTGGCTTAGGGATTCAGCACCTCCAGAGCTGCACTTGTGGATCAGGTAAGAGCTGAGGAGCATCCCTGTCCTCACCCTGCACTCAGCACAGGGGAGCAGAGAGAGCACCTGGAATTTGAACTCTGCAGATACAGGAGGGATATTGACACTGGCCCAGATTTTCAAGACTCAAACRTTTTCATTGCTCCTCACCTTCCAAAACTCTAAAATCCCAGAAACCCCATAGGGAATGGCCCTAAGAGATGGGAATCTCTGCTGAGGAGTGGTGGGATGGGCATTTCTGCACCCAGGAGCAAGAACCTGCATTCACTGCACTCGTGGGACTGCTCACAGGAATTCCAGGTGAAACAGCTTCTGTTTGACCTGACAGAACAGCAGCAACCCCAGGTTTGGCAGGAAAACCCCAGGCAAAATGGCCCTGCAGATGAGCTGTGGGACAGTGCACAGCCCCAGTGCCCCAGCTGTGGCCTCAGCTCCAGAGGTGGAACCCAACAGGGTTCCTGGCATTACTGATGGCATCTGATCTGCTAAACCACGTCCTGGGTTACTTGATGCATCTGCTTTTCTGGCTAAAACCCAGCAAGGGCGCCTGGGGTACTGAGGCAATTTCTGCCTTTGGCTGAAACACCAATCAAATGGGTCGCCTGGGTCACTGATTCGGTCATTCTGGTCCCATATATTCTGGCTAAAACCAACCCAAGGGTGACTGGGTCCACTGATGGCATCTTGCTCCTGGCGCTAAAAACCTCACCAAGGGTCCCTGGATTATTGATGGCATCTGCTTTCGGCTAAACCCAACCAAGGGTCTCTGTGGCTAACCAACCAAGGGTCTTGGATTACTTGATGGCATCTGCTCCTGGCTAAAACCTCACCAAGGGTTCCTGGCCGGTTACTGATGGGCATCATGCTTCTGCAAAAAACCCAACAAGGGTCCCTGGGTTACTGATGGCACTCTGCTCCTGCGCTAAGAACCTCACCAAGGCGTCCCTGTGCTTACTGATGGCATCTGCGTCCTGGCTAAAACCTACCCAAGGGTCCACTGGGTTACTGATTGGCATCTGCTCATGGCTAAAACCTACCCAAGGTCCCTGGGTTTACTGATGGGCATCTGCTCCTGGCTAAACCTTCACCAAGGGGTCTCTTGGCTAAAACCTCACCAAGGGTCTCTGGCATTACTGATGGGCATTCTGCTCCTGGCTAAACCCAACACCAGATCCTGGATTACTGATTGGCATCTGCCTCTCTGGTAAAACCCAACAAGGGTTCCTGGATTACTGATTGGCATCTGCTTCTGGCTAAAAACCTCCACCAAGGGTCCCTGGATTACTGCTCCTTGGAAACAGCTCCA
Source organism: Sporophila hypoxantha (assembly GCA_002167245.1). Lineage (NCBI taxonomy): Eukaryota > Metazoa > Chordata > Aves > Passeriformes > Thraupidae > Sporophila > Sporophila hypoxantha. The sequence goes on from NDFG01000018.1 coordinate 1,531,953, forward strand.
TCAGTCTAAAACCACTTGGGTTCCATCCTTCTCACAATCAGAAAATAGTGCAGAATATGAAGATAAGAAAGCTCTGCCCTCCATTCCCCAAAGCTTCCAGGGAGACAGGGSAGTTCCCTGCAGACTTGTTGGCTGGGCTGGCTTTGCTCAGTGCCTGGAAAAACCTGGAAGGTGCTACCTGAAAAGCTGGTTGCAAAGGAGATTACTCTGAGAATTGGCTAATGGATAACTGGGTTTCCTTTTTGCCAAGATACCATCACTGTGAAACCCAGAACCTGGGTGCACTTTGGGACAAGTGGACAAGTGGAACAACACTCTCTGACTTAATGAAAAATCCCATTTCCACCCTGCCCAGTCCCCACAAACAAGGCAAATGTGAATGCTGATAAGCAGAAAAAAAAGCCCCAAACCATCAGGTGCCAATTCTTGCTTCTCAAGTCTTTATTTCTCATTTCCCTTTCACTGCAGTGTTTACATTAACATAATTCATGACCATGAGCAATAACAAAAGCAGCTTTGCCTGTTTCTGGATGTGTATTAAAAAATGCTAATGCTAAAACCATTCCAGCAGGTAAGAGAAGTAAGAAGCACAGCAAAATATACATTTACATTTTAAAACAATACAATTTGTTCTTATTGTCAGCAGAGCTTGGGAATGCACTATTAGCTSTGCCTGTAAAGCTAGAGAAATAATCTTTTCTGTCAAATCACAAGAAGAAAGTTTATTACATTTGAAAGGAGGAAAATCTCCTGTAACACATGCAGTGCAGAGAAGCTGCTACAATAAATACAGCTCAGATGTCAGCTCTGGAAAAGGGCAGCACAGGGCTGGAGGAGTCAGACAGCACAAGCACAGGAAAGGCAGCAGCTTGAAACACATTCCTTGTGTTAAAAACCCTCTAAATCTATCAGAGGGGTATTTTAGAGAGAGTCTTTGTGCAAGAGCTCATTGAAAAGCAGCACCAGAGGATGTTATCATCCCAGTCCTGCTCTCCCTGGAGCTTACAGGAATGCCAAATATTTCCTGCAGCATCGTGGCAAATAGCTCTGCTGCCACATACTATGAAAGAATTAGAAGATTTAGGATAAAGCCCTTTGCATTTACAGGAATAATGACATCTGCATACTTTGGTTCTTTCCCAGGAGTGCAAACACATGGATTACAAAAATAAATTAAAATCTTCTACCTCTATCAACCTGCCCAAAAAAGGTAAACTCTGAGTAACACCACGTGCAGTATTTATGGAATGGGGATGGAATCACAAAGCTTAACTTTTTCTAAACCTTGTTTTAATACAACTCAATCTGTTGCCATAAATTAAACAACTAAAGCCCTGGGCTGAGAAGCAGCCTCACCTCAGCCAGTGGCAGCTCTGCTAAATGATTTCACCTCCTTCATTCCAGGCTGGCAGAATCACAAACTCAGCTCCAGCCATGGGCTATGCCAAACCGTGCTCCCAAGGAAGCAAACCCTCCTTGGCTCCAGCTGGCAGCACCAGGTTATTCCATCCTCTAACTGAGGGATCTCTCCCTTGGAAGCCACCTTCAGGGACAGGTCAAACAAAGTCTGCCAGTGGCTGGTGAATTCATGCAGGATCCCATGTCCAAGTGCTCTTCCCTGGAGCAGCAAAGCTCCTGCTTTGAAGCAGCTTCGTGCACATTTAAAAGAGGAAAAGTTTAGCCAGCATGAGCACTTGAAAGTTGAACATGGTTTTGAATTCACTGCATGTAAAGCTGGAGTGTCATTTTCAGCAAAGCCCAGAACTCTCCAGGCAAATTCACCCCAGCTCCAATTTGCTTAGGAAAATGCAGGCACTGACTCAACCAGCTGCAGCTCTTTCCTGAGCAGCCTGARCCCAAACCTTGCACAAGCAGCATTTCCAGCACGGGGTGGGCTCTCCCTGGAGAACAGGCAGCTCAGAGAGGGGAGAGCTCAGGGCAAAGAGCAGGGATGAGCTGCTCCTGCCAGGAACAGCTCCCATTGTCCCAGAAACAGCTCAGTGCCCCTTCCAAGGGCTCTGCTCCAGGAGGAAACACCATTTCTGAAGCAAAGAGCAGTGGAAGAGCTGCTTTCCTTAGTGCCAGGCAGGTCTGAAGCATTCCCACACCTTGTGACAGTGACAGCGCCCAGCATGGCAGGGCCACCACCCCTCCCTGACCTGGGAAATGCCTTGTGGGCTGCAGGGAAAGCACATGAGGTTCAAGCTGTTTGCTGAAGGCCACTGGCCCCTCTCCAGCGTTTGCCTTCCAAGGAGAGACATGAACTTCCATCCCAACAACGTGCACGGGCAGCACAGACAACAGGACACAAACCCAAGAAAGGCCTTGCAGCTCCAGTGCCACGAGCAGCACAGGCACATGGGGACACAAATCCAAAGAAAGCCTCGCATCCAAGTGCCAGGAGCGCACACACACAGGACACAAACCACACAAACCCAAAGAAAGCCTTTGCAGTCCCAAGTGCCACGAAGCAGCACAGCACAACAGGGACACAAACCATAATGTCCAAACAAAGCCTTTGCAGCTCCAAGTGCCACGAGACAGCACAGACACAGGACACAAATCCAAAGAAAGCCCTTGCAGCTCCAAGTGCACGAGCAGCACAGTGACACAGACACAAACCCAAAAGAAAGCCTTGCAGTCCGCAGTGCCGAGCAGCCAGACACAGGGACACAACCAACCACACCCAAAGAAAAGCCTTGCAGGTCCCAGTTGCCACGGCAGCACACACAACAGGGACACAAAATCACAAAGAAAAGCCTTGCAGCTCCAAGTGCCATTGAGCAGCACAGCACATGGGGACACAAACCCAAAGAAAGCTTGCAGCTCAAGTGCCATTGAGCAGCACAGACACGGGGACACAAACCCAAACAAAGCCTTACAGCTCCAAGTGCCAACAACCAGCACAGGACACAGGATTACAAACCCACACACCCAAAAGAAAGCCTTTGCGTCCAAGTGCACGAGCCAGCACAGCACCACAGGACACAAATTCCAAAGAAAAGCCTTGCAGCTCAGTGCCATGAGCAGACCAAGCACATGGGACACCAAACCCAAAGAAAGCCTTGCCAGCTCCAAGTGCCACGAGCATGCACAGGACATGGGAACAAACCCACACACCCAAGGAAAGCCTTGCAGTCCCAAGGCGTCTGTTGCTTTATCTTCCTGCCTGGGCACAGTCTCCAGACTAACAATGTTCCTGAAGATGTGGAATGTGTTAGCATGGCCAGATTGCAGTTGGAGATCATCTCTGTGATTTAAATTCCTGAAAAACTAACCCAAACAAAGTCAGGATTTTATATTTTGGATGGCTGGGTCACTCAAACCCTTCCTCTGGCCCAGRAATTTCAGTCAGGAGAAGCCCTGGGATGAGAAGGTGATGTGGTAGCACTGGGTCCTCCTGTGAAGAGGTGGCACTGGGCACACAGAACCCACCCTGCTGCTCACAGCTCCCCTGCCACAACACCTCCTSCCATGGAAGCAGCCACTCACAGAAGGCCCCAAACCATGGAAATATGGAAATATGCACTTAAATTGTTTGGAGGAGAAAGTAACTGCCTATGTAAGAGCCCCAACAAYGGCCTTTTGTCTTCAGCACAACAGCAGTTGCAAAGAACAGAGGAGACACTTATTCTCAGGCACAACYGAGCACATCATCTGCCAGTTACAAATTAACAGATATTTACAGACAAGACCTGTAATTAAAGGGTGCCTTAATCACCTGCCTTATTTTCTGCAGGAGGTATAACTGATAGTTTGGAAAAGAGTCATTAATTGGCTTTACTATTGACGTGGCTGCTCTGGAGCTGCTTCCCTTCCCTCCTGATGCTCCCCATCATCTCCCCAGCACTTGCCATGGGAATGCTCCCAGCTGGAGCCCAGCCAGGGGTTGTATACAGAAATGTTTGGTATTTGCTGCTGCTGGCCTTTAATAAGCAGCCTCTATTCCCTGCACAGCCCATCACTCCCACGGAAGGCAGCTCAGATTAGATATCCTTGTAGGGCTGCAAGCATCTGCTGGACACCTCTTTATCAGGCCAGGCCCAGCTCTGGGAATGCCAGAGCTCTGTGCTAAGAGTCTCCAGAACACACTGGTGTGTTTGAAAGTGCAGTGCAGCACATTTTCAGAGCTTTCTCCAGTGTTTCCCAAATTCCTAATTACCACAACACAAATTTCTTCATSCTGGTCATCAGCCTGGCATGCTCAGTGAGCAGAGAAACACCAAAACTTCACAAAATAGCAGCTGCAGCTTCTCCAAGGGAAAAATATTTAAAAAAACCAACACCCTGAAATCTCTTCAGCCCAGCTCCACATCCCACAGAAAGAGAAAAATGTGCAGGAAGGTCTGGGAATGCTGCAGTGTTGGCATCACAGCTCTGCACAAACCACTGATGGATGCTGAGTCAACACAGGCTGAAAGCCACTGCTTCTAGACCCAAATATATCACTTATATGATATATATGTTACTTATRAGCTAGAAGGAACATGAAGTTTCTGGAATTACACATATTTTCCTTTCTTTTCAGCAAASTAAGAATTAACAGAGAGAAGGTCCAAAATAAACTCTCATTTGCAGTCCCATCAAGGGGGAATGATGAGATGGAAGTTGGTTGAGTCCAGCTCCCCAGAAAAGTGCTGGTGCTGAGGGCTGCTCGTTTGCTTTTCATTGCAAAGCTGGATGCAGCAAACTCCAGAGCAGAGGAGAGCTCCAGCAGCCTTCCTCACCATCTGTTAGTGGTTAGCTGCCCAAGATTAAACCATCCAACTTCAAAGCTAAAAAGAAATTCTCACCATTGCTGYTTGTTCAGCTCCTCCCATCTCCTCTCCAGCCAGGCAATCTGGCTTTCACCCATGGATTGTCCCATGGATCTGGGAGCTGAAGCTGCTCCTGTCTCTAAAAACCCATATTTGGGTTTCTCAGTTGATGAAAAGCCAAAGGGCACAGAAGAAATCCCATCACTGCTCCTGAGGAAATCAGGGGGGTGCCATGGAGCAGCAGAGCCTGCTGGATATGGTTCACTGGGAGAAAAGCCCATCCAYAACAAGAATTTCATCAAGAAGYTCCTTCTACAGATTTCATCCCTGGCCTCAGCAGTCCCCAGCTCACACAAGCAGATGGGGAAGGGGAGAAGAACAGAACTGAAGAGCAGAGTGTTGAAAGGTTCCCAAGGTAAGTACAAAGGGATCAGACACTCACTAGGCCAGAACCCAAGGAAGGCATCTGGAAAACTGCAGAGACAMTCTGTGAAGAACAAGAACCCAAGGGCTTGTCACAGCAGCAACCCCAAACCCAGGAACTCCCCCAAAAGCAGCACTCCTGGCTGTCAAGAAGAAAAGGGGCTGGATCCAGAGACCTGCTAAATAGTGTCCTTCAAATACCATTGCTTGGACGAAGTGATTGCCCCTCTTCTAAAGGCCTGAAGGTGAAAAACCAGGAAACTTCACCAACAGAGGCAGGGAGGAGGCAAAGAGTAAAAATCCAGGAACTTCACAACAGAGCAGGGGAGGGAGGGGAAGGTTTCAATCAGGAAACTTCACCAACAGAGGCACGAGGGCGGGAAAGTGAAGGTAAAAAACCAGAAACTTCACCAACAGAGGCAGGGTGGGAGGCGAAGGGTAAAAACCAGGAAACTTCACTAACAAAGGCACAGGAGGGAATAAGGCTAAAAAAAACAGAAACTTCACCAGCAGAGGCAGGAGATGGGAGGTGGAAGGTTTAAAAACCAGGAAACTCACCACAGAGGACAGGGGAAGAGGGGAAGGTTTAAAAACCAGGAAACTTCACAATAGAGGCAGGAGTGGGGTGAAGGTAAAAAAACCAGGAAACTTCACAGCAAGGGCAGGGGAGGAGGTGAAGGTAAAAAAACCAGGGAACTTCACCAACAGAGGCAGGGGAGAGGGGTGAAGGTAAAAATCCAGGAAACTTCACCAGCAGGCAGGGGAGGGAGGTGAAGGTAAAAAAACAGGAAAACTTCACCAATGAGGCAGGGGGAGAGAGGGAGGTAAAAATCCAGGAAACTTCACCACAGCAGGCAGGGGAGGGAGGTAAGGTAAAAATCCAGGAAACTTCACCAACAGAGCAGGGGAGAGAGGGGAAAGGTATAAAAACCAGGAAACTTCACCAACAGAGGGCAGGGGAGGGAGGTGAAGGTGCAAAGCAGGGGGACAGGGGAAGGTGCAGAGCAGGCAGACCCTCAGCAAGCAGTGGCAYAGCTCTGTCCCAGACAGTTCCTGCCAGGCACCTGGAGACAGGGAAATGACAGGCACACCACAACTGTCCACTCAGCTCAGGGCACCACTCACGAGGTGGTTTTTTCCCCATTAGCTACCCTGAACCACTCCTACTGGAGAAATGAGAAATTATTCTGAGGGCTCCCAGCCTCAGTAAACATCAGGGTCAATCAGGTGATCCAGGTCCTGAGACAGCAAGTTTGGGATGAGAAGATGAGTCTTATGAAGTGCCACAGGAGTTTCTGAAAGCACCTCCGGGGTGGTTAGCACTCTGCTTGCACTTTATTTACTGCTCCCTTAGTCCAGGACCTGYAAAACCAGTGCCATGAAGGGGAACTCACAATTTCAATTTACCTCATCACCAGGAGCAGCAGTGCAAGGGCAGTCCTGGACCCTTTCCCCCTCCTGATCCAACCATGGGATCTCTTCCCACCCAAGGGAGCTCCCCATGGCCCTGTCCCACTCCCAAGGAGGATTTAACCCCCCAGAATGCCAGTTTATAATGCAGACCTACAAAAGAATAAGGCTCTCCCAAGAGGTGTGGTGGCATTCTCCCTGTCAGGATGTGTGTCCCTCCTCATCCTCATCACCTGAGCTCCAGCTGCTCTGCAAGGCAGAGCCAAGGCCAGCACGAGATGCACAAACTCCACACTCTATACCAGGCACAAACAGGGATCAGCTGTCCACTCAGTGCAGGTGGATTAAAAGCTCACAGGAACCTTAGAGGGGACATAATGACAAAGTTGGAGGCAGGAGAGCTTAGAGGCTTCCCAGTTTGTAAATGATCAGATTGGACATCCACCATCWCTGCCATTCCAACCTTGTGGGCTTGGCTGACCGTGCAAAGGAGAGGAAAGTTCATGGGCAGACACAGAACATGAAGCTACTTYAAACATTCACCTGGGGCAAGCACACACTGCCAAGGCATCCACAAACACAGGGGAACAAAGCCCTTCTCCCCACCCTGGGATCCCATCCCTGCTTTGAGGGCTGCTTTGTGCATGGCACATGGAATAGGCAGCACACAACACAGGAGTCCTGCTAGGAGCAGGAACCACAGACCCAGCCAAGCCTGAGTTAACCAGACCAACTTTCATCTGAAGCACAGAACTCTTTCTGCTTCTGTGTCCTTAGGCCCTGGGAATGCTGCATTCATGGTATCCATGGCTGGAAAGGGCAAGGCTTGAAAGGATCCAGCCTCAGTCTTGTACAGACTCTGGGACAAGGCACCTCTGTGGGAGCTCAAGATGGAGACTGAATCCCTTCTGTCAGGAAGGAACTGAGCCCAGGCCTGCTTGCAGCAGTCAGTGTCCCAGTGAGCTGCTCCAGGCAGCAGGAGTCCCCCAGAGCACATCCCCAACACCAGGCACCAATGTGGGGAGCACAAGATGGAGATTGAATCCCTTCTGTCAGGAAGGGAACTGAGCCAGGCCTGCCTGCAGCAGTCAGTGTCCAGTGAGCTGCTCCAGGCAGCAGGGTCCCCCAGAGCACATCCCCAAACAGCAGGGCACCAATGTGGGGAGCACAAGATGGAGATTGAATCCCTTCTGTCAGGAAGGGAAACTGAGCCCAGGCCTGCCTGCAGCAGTCAGTGTCCCAGTGAGCTGCTCCAGGCAGCAGGGTCCCCCAGAGCACATCCCCACACCAGGGCACCGAGCACTGGAGCTGCCCCTGTGCCTCAGACACTGCATTTGCTGTGTTCCACCCCGCAGACAGAGCCACAGCGAGKTTTCCAGCCCAGATGAGCCACCCTGACCCCCAGGCTGCTCCCAGCAGGGACAATGTCCCCCCTGCTCCCCAGGCTGGCACAGGGAGTGCCGGCCCAGGGCAGCGCTCTGAGCTGAGCTGTCCCTGCTCAGTGCAGCTGGGGCTGGGCCAGCCTGGCTCCCTGAGCCCAGGGAATCCTTATCTCCCTGCTGGCACTCCCTGCAGCAGCACAGCAAGCTGCAGGAACACACAGTCCATGGGGGAGAGGGCAGGAGGCTGGCTCACCCCTGCCAGCTGCACTCCGAGCACCGAGAGCCTCAAACCCCCTCGTGCTCTGCCTTCCCAGGCAGGGAAACCTCAGCTRCAGCCACAGGTCTGCCCGGGTGAGAAGGGAACCCTGGTGTCCCCCTCCTCACAGATCCCATGGAGGCACACCCAGAGCTGAGCTGCTGCTCAGGGTCTCCAGACCCACTTTTGGSTCTTGTCTTCCCCAGGCCTTTCCCCCTGAGCAGTCACAGCACAGCAGTGCAGAGATGAACTCCTTAAAGCTTCTGGGCTGGMTGCAGAGCTCCTCACTGACGTTTTTAAATCACATCTTTTAAGCAGAACATGCCTAGGAAACTCAATAAAGTGAATTACAGTATTAAAAGGCTATATYCCCATATTAAATATCACTGACTATATCCCCATATTAAATCTCACTTCATGCTACATCTTTTCCCACTGCCTGTCTAGACTGAAGACCAAGCTCTGCCTCCCACAGCTGTATCAAAGCCCCTCTCACAATACAGATCCCCCAAAGTGCCAAATGAAAAATGATCACTCACGTGCAGAGAATTGATTGGTCCTCACGGTCTGCAAAACAAGAACAAACACGGTTATAGGGCATTGCTTACACTGCTCTGWAATCTGCAAAACAGCTCCTTTTAATTGAGTATTTCTAACATTCATCTTTTCAGTTTAACAATTCGAAGGACACTCTAAAGCAATGTTAAAAATGTCCYCATTTCACATGCACACACCCCTCAAACAACAGCTTGGAAGTTCCTCAAAGTCCTGACATTTCAGATAATGAAATCAAAATTCCAGTTAAATTTAATAACCATCCACAGCAAGGCTTTTAACTATATTTTCAGATAAAGTGGCCCTAACACTTCTTATTCTGAATGCAGTAAGAATATAAGCCCTTACATGAGGAGAAAAGCAGTTTCAAGCACACAACACTGACAACCACACACTTGGAAAGAGCACTGCCACCTCCAGCAAACAAGTGCTTTCCTCCCCAGCATTTTGTTCCCTTTTTAAATGAACATGCAGGCCTGAAGAGCTCCCACAATTCAGCTTATTCATGAAAGCCTTGTCTAAAGGACATCCAGGGAAAGCCAAATGCTGCAGCACTTGCTCAGCACTTTGTGCTGCACTCACGACCTTTGGGAGGAACCCCTGAAGGTCAGGTGCAGCCTGCAAGGGCTATTTCATCATGCCAAGAACTTCACAGAGTCTATTTCAGCACCATATTAAAAATTCTATCATCAAAACATGGSAATACACCTGCAGCAAGAGAACATTTCAGCTGAAGCCTTTCAGAGCAGGCAGGTGCCAGCACAGGCTGAGCCACAGATGCCACCCCTGGCAAGTTCCAGACTGCATTAACACCAAGGCTGACAAAAAATGGAGCTGCTTTCTGACTGAAAAATGTTAAAAACATGCAGTCAGCTGTACTTGGAGCCTGTTGTTCCAAAATGCCAAGGACCAGGAGTGCTGGGCTGGCCTCTGTGCAGAGCAGCTGCACTGGGCTGTGCCTCACCAGGTGAACCTGCAGCCTGTGGCTGTGTCCTGYAGGCAGCTGAGAGCTCCAAAAATCCCTCCTGAGGGTAACACACAGCAGAATGAGTGCAGGAGAACTGCAGAATGTTAGYTCAGATTATTAAAAGTGGGAGAGAAAAATTCCAAGTGTTGGAGACCCTCCTGACAAGGCTGCAGGGATGCTCCTGGATCATTCCCTACAGCTGCAAGACCAAAAACAGGAATGGGAAGCCTGGGACAGGAAGAAATGAAAGATGAGAGGGGGCAAAAGCAGCGGGAGTATGACAGGAGAAACATTAGTACAACATTTATTTTTGTTCTTCTGGCTTTGCTATCAGGCAGCAGGTCCTGCAAGACCTGTCCAAAAGGAGTTTCTGGTGGCAGGAGCAGGGMCAGGGCAGGGCTCAGGTGCAGCTGGGGTCCTGCAGAGCCAGGACTGAGCATTTGCTCTTGCAGAATAAACAGCTGAATGAAAGCCAGGCTGSGACTGTGAGTGGAGCTGAAAGTTAGCACTTCTTAGCTTTAGTATTTGCTGAGGCATTTCTTTAAAGGGACAAGTTGATTTTCCCCTTTCTTACTTCCCAGAAATAACTTCACCCTAATTTTGGCACYGTAGCTGGGCCATTACCTCAAAAAGCACAGCCTCCTCTAATCCAGAMCTCYTCAGTTTWGCACTTCAAAAAAGTTAACACAGCTAGATCTGCCTTGAAGTTTAATTTATTTAAAGACAGAGTGAGTTTGTCAATGCTTTGTATCATGGTATTTGCTACCTGTGCATTTACCATGCATTGCTACTGTGCCACAACACACAAGGCACACTATAAGTGAATTTTCTTACCTAATTAAATTTAAAGAAAATCTACAGTCCAGAAAGTTGTATTTATTTGCCACTGCCAGAAGGTCCAGCGAGCGCAGCCAAGCTTTTTAATTTTCCCTGTCCAGGAGCCTGAACTGACACAGCCCTTACAAAGTCAATGATCTGCATTTCCTGGGTTCCAACAAGGCACTCTCTGACAAATGACTAAGGTGGAAGGGTTATTTATGGTTTCTTTAGCTCCTTCTCCCCCAGACAGCACAGACAGCAGCGTGTGCTGCAGCCCTGGTTTCAGAGCAGGGCTGCCCCTGCTCAGGGCTGCAGCTGCCTCTCCTCACAGGGTGCAGGGCAGCACAGGAGCTCTGTCTGGAGCAGCTCCCGGGCACACAGACACCCAGCCTCGGCCTGCCTCTGCTCCAGCCTCCCTGCACCATACTGATAATATTTAAAGTATTGCAGAAGCCCAGATCCCCCTCACCAATTGACTGGGGATGAATGGGAGGAGGCATTTGGAGCTTCCCTGAGTGAAGTGCCCAGCCAGAAAGGCATTTTTTAAATTAGCACTCATTCACAGACCTAGGAAAACAATTCCACAGGTGCCTTACCTGCCTTGGGCTTTAACCTCTCTCTGACTGCAATTCTTATCAAACAGTGACTTTTATACAGTCACTGACTCTCTCACAATCCCCTTCTTTAATGAAACAAGTGTGCCAGGGTGAAAAAAGTTAAATCTGCTTTCCCARCTCGGGGTGGAGGGAAAGCAACCACACATCAGCCAGCAGGACAGCATGCASAGGAAAATGGTTCTTATTATTTGCAGGTTATTACTGGTCCTTCCTCARAGCCAAGCACAAAATTCTGGTGGATCATTCCCCTCTGGCACAGCCTTTCCTTTTCCCTGTCCAGAGCAGTGATCAAATGCCACCCCCAGTGCTGGAGCTGACATTAAAAAATTCCTGTTTTTTTTAGGAGGTGGAGGAGGCAATTTCTTTGGCATTTCTCAAACAGGAGAAATCACAATCAYTGGCTTTCTAAAAGSAGCCCTGTGCAGGGAGTGGAGGGCTCCTGTTTATTTGTAGGTGGTGTTTCATGCTCAGGTGCCACACAGCCCAGCCCAGGAAAAGCTCCTGGCTCCTGTTTGTTGTGGATGCAGCTCCAAGGAGCTGCTGTGTGTGTGCCCTGTGCTCTAGGTGAACAGGCTCAGATATCAATCTACCCAAGGTCATTTAAAAATTGCATTCCTGACAAGTKCTGTGAAAACAGGGCAGTGCCTGGGGGACAGGGAGCTTCCCAGCAGCACAGATTTGCTGCTGCCAGAGCTCTGCCAGCACTGCTCCATGAGTGCCACATGACAAGGAGAGCACACAGGTGTCCCCAACCTGACACTCCTCAACTCCAAGCTCCAAATTATTTTCTTTTTCCTATTTTCCTGCTGGGCTGATAAACATGGGAAGAGATCTGGTTACAGAGATGAAGCATGCCTTTTTAATTTGTGTTTGCCTTTAAAATGTTGCCTGGTTACTCCCTAAACTATCATCAAACACTTAGCACTGTGACAGTGACTCCCAACAAACACCTCTGCCCAGACCCAGCAGCAAGAGTGACAGGCACAAGTTGGTTTGCTGGGCACACCCAACTCAGGCCAAACGTGCCCTGACCACACCCTGGGCACACCAGAGTAAATTTGCATTAATTATCTTCTGTTATTCTGCATTTCAGCTCCATGGCAGCTCATCCTCCTCAGTGGCTGGGCACCCACCAGGCCAAAAGTGCCTGACACACTCCTGGGCACACAAGAGTTTATTCTGAGTTATTTTTCTGGTTATTCTGCATTTCAGCTCCATGGCAGCTCACCCTCCTCAGTGCTAACCTACAGGCCAAAAAGTGCCCTGACACACTCCTGGGCACCAGGAAAGCTATTCTGCAATTATTATCTCTGTTATTCTGCATTTCACCTCCATGGCAGCTCACTCTTCCTCAGTGCTTAAACCTACCAGGCCAAAAGTGCCCGACCACACTCCTGGGCACCACAGAGTAATTCTGCATTATTATCTCTGGTTATTCTGCATTTCTTCTCCATGGCAGCTCACTCTCTCACTCAGTGCTCTGACCTACCAGGCCAAAAGTGCCCTGACACACTCCTGGGCACCACAAGATGCTATGTTATTCTGCATTTCATCTCCTAAGCAGCTCACTCCCTCCTCAGTGCTCTGACACTACCAGGGCAATGTACCCTGACACACTCCTGGGCACCACCAGAGTTATTCTGCATTATTATTCTGGTTATTCTGCATTTCACCTCATGGCAGCTCACCCTCCTCAGTGCTGGCACCCACCAGGCAGATGTGCCTGACACACTCCTGGCCACCAGGAAAGTCTATTCTGCATTATTATCTCTTGGTTATTCTGCATTTCAGCCTCCATGGCAGCTCACTCTCCTCAGTGCTGAACTACCAGGCAAAAGTGCCTGACACACTCCTGGGCACACCAGGAGCTATTCTGCATTATTATCTCTGGTTATTCTGCATTTCACTCCATGGCAAGCTCACCCCTCCTCAGTGCTCTGACCTACCAGGCAGATGTGCCCTGACACACTCCTGGCACCAGGAGAGCTATTCTGCATTATTATCTCTGGTTATTCTGCATTCACCTCCAAGGCAGCTCAGTCCCTCCTCAGTGCAGCTCTGCAGCTCTCCAAAGCCAGGGCAGGAATAAATGAGCATTGTGCCCCCAGTGACCCATCCAACACTTCAGGGAGCTCTGCGGGGAGCAAGACACTTGCTAATAACACAAAGTTATTAGATATTTAAGATATAAGGTATTTTGAGTTTTAACACCTAAATTTCACCAAGTCACAAGTGTTTAAAGATTTAAAGAAGCTGAAGCTGCACATGCCAAGGCACCTGATGTGACACACTCAGCAGGGCTGGGCAGTGTCACTGTCACCCTCCTCAGCAGGGCTCAGGTGACTGAAGGATGGAAACACCACAGGYATCTCCAGGAAAGGTGAGCAGGGTCATTGCACTATCCCTTCCAGCAGCTGAGAGGAACCTCTGGAAAAGAGAAATTCTCAAGGACACTTCAGGAGAAGCCATCTCTCTTGGTGCACCTTCAAACTGCATTTGTTCTTTTTCTTCTTGCYTTGTCATCACCAGCTCATTCATATATTGGTGGGGGTTGACATCCAACCCTTATTTATTTGAAACTGTCAAGCAATGGACTTGCAGAAATGCTCAGTCCTCCTATAAGGTGTAACATTAATTTATACCAAATTCAGATGCAGCCTACTCCTCRTGGGTATCCAGTGGTTGTAAGTCCTAGAATAATAATATTTATCAGCTTTGCTCCATCAGTGCTCAGACACTTCTCTCAGAGCACTGAAAATGCTCAGCCATCACCCCATGGGGAATTACAGCAGCCCTGTCCCAAAGGCCACTCCCCAGGGCTGCTCTCAGTCACTCAGCATTGCAGCCCTGGTGYTCAGCTGGTGCTCCCCACACAGCCTGACACACACAGCCACAGCCAGAGCCTCTGCACCTCCTCTGCTGCCTGAGAACTGCAGCTCCAGCTGCACAGCCCTTTCACAACCAGCACTCCCCTCCTGCCCCTGCTGCAGGGCATCTCCAGGGCTGGCTCAATCAAACACCTCCTCACTGATGGAAACACTCCAGGTGTCTCTGCTRTTTGGGAAGGTAAAATAACAACAGCTTTTATTAAAAAGGAAAAAAAAAAAGGCTTTTCCTGGGCTGGGCTGTGTGGCACCTGAGGATGAMACACCAACTACAAATAAACAGGAGCCYTCTGCTCCCTGCACAGGGCTCYTTKTAGAAAGCCAATGATTGTGAYTTCTCCTGYTTGAGAAATATCCAAGAACTTGCCTCCTCCACCTCCCAAAAGAGCAGGAATTGTCTTTATGTCAGCTCCAGCAMTGGGRGTGGCATTTGATCACTGCTCTGGACAGGGAAAGGAAAGRCTGTGCCAGAGGGAATGATCCACMMGAATTTTGTGCTTGGGTTTGAGGAAGGACCAATAACAACCTGCAAACCAGAACCATTTTCCTGTGCATGCTGTCCTGCTGGCTGRTGTGTGGYTCTGTCCCTTCCTGAGACAAATGACAAGAGCCATGCTCCAGGTCTGGCTGGCTGAGCACACGAGGTCAATAACTGGCAGGGATACAGAGCAGAGGTCACCCAAAGCCCAGTCCTGGTGTACCCTGCACTGTTCCAGTGACCCACAGCTCTCACACTCAGYACACGAGGTCAATAACTGGCAGGGATACAGAGCAGAGGTCACCCAAAGCCCAGTCCTGCATMCCCTGCACTGTTCCAGTGACCCACAGCTCTCACACAGGGGYTGTCTGCCTGTCCCAGCACACGAGGTGGCCACACTGGGTATTCCCTCTCCCAGCACAGCCCCAGCCTGGGGGACTCAGCCCAGCTGGGAATTGAGACTGGTTCAGAAATCACAAATCACGAGAGAGGCATTTGCRACATTAGCTCGAAATTCCCCAAATTCCTGAGGAGAAAAGTGTGACGTGCTCAGCCTGGCAGCCAGGGCTGAGTCAGCAGAGAGGACAAAGCAAACAGGACTCTGTCCTGCCCACTGCAGCATTCCCCACCACAGCAGCCACRACTGGCACTTGGTTTGACTTTTTAGCCCTAATTAAGTTGGAAGAACCTCAAATATGGTTCAGTTTTCACTGTCAGTCTCTCACTCCCTTTATTAATGATCATTAATGAAGCTTTAGCAGAATTAATTCAGRAATGACAGCAGAGCTGCTGTGTTTGTGAGCAGCAGTTCATGGGTAACGTGCTGCTCACCCAACAAACTCCAGCAGCTCTGGGGAGACTGATCTGCTGTAACTCAGGAGATGAGCAGAGCACACAAGGCAGCTCCAGTCTGGAGGAAACCAGGGGAAGCTCCCTGGGCTGGGTGAGTGCTCCTGATGCCCACAGTGCCCAGCTCGGGGCCAGGCACAGCTGCTGGCCCAGCTCAGTGCCCAGGCTGGGGCTCACAGGGGGTTTCAGCAGCTCAGCTGAAGGGCAGTGACAACCCAGAGGGAAAAGCTGCCCWGGCCAGAGCTGCCAGGACTTGCTGCCTGACACCCACAGAGCCACCAACACCCAGGGGAGCAGATCCCTGCCTCYCTCCAGCCCTTCATTCACCCAAGGAGCCCTCCCAAGAGAAATGAAAACCCACACAGGCCATCCCTACACTTACATTTCAGCCCCTATTTGCATTCTGCTTAGCACTAACCTAAGATTAGTAGGAGCTGGGAAGCCACAGGCTGGACAGGGTTTATTTGGACTGCAGAGCCGTGGTTCCCACTCTCCATCAGCCCTGCTTAAGTTGTTCTACATCCCACGTAGAATAATTCTGTTTAGACAAAGATTACACTGTCCACTGAGRCAATGACTCAAGGAGGCCCTTTAGCTTTAAGATCTGCCATGTAAGCTCACTCGTTTAACTTTTGCTCTTCTCCTTTCCAAACAAACAACCAAGCACCAACCACTTAMCAAAGGRGCCTGGCAACTCTCACTGCAGTGACCTCCTTCCCAAGCTGCTTGAGCCTGCCTGAACTGCACAGTCTGGAGAGACAGCAAGTGTGACAGCGGGGCCACTGCAGGGCATGCTTTGGTGCTGTGCTCAGCCACACACAGGGCACAGATCACCCCCAAAGCAAGGCCAGGCACAGGCACACCATGGCAGCCACCAAATCCTCCTGCAGTCTCCTGATCCATGTACTCCTGTCCATGTACTCCTGCAGTTTCCTGGTCCATGTACTCCTGTCCATGTGTTCCTGTTCATGTGTTCCTGTTCATGTATTCCTCCATGCACTCCTGTCCATGTGTTCCTGCAGTTTCCTGGTCCATGCACTCTGTCCATGTGTTCCTGTTCCATGTATTCCTCCATGCACTCCATTCACGTGTTTCCTGCACTTTCCTGGTCCATGCACTCCTGTCCATGCACTCCTGCAGTTTCCTGGCCATGCACTCCTGTCCATGTACTCCTGCACTTTCCTGGTCCATGTACTCCTGTCCATGTGTTCCTGCACTTTCCTGGTCCATGCATCCTGTCCATGTGTTCCTGTTCATGTATTCCTCCATGCACTCCTGTCCATGTGTTCCTGTTCATGTATTCGTCATGCACTCCTGTCCATGTGTTCCTGTAGTCTCCTGATCCATGCGTTCCTGTCCATGTACTCCTGCACTTTCCTGGTCCATGCACTCCTGTTCATGTGTTCCTGTTCATGTATTCCTCCATGCACTCCTGTCCATGTGTTCCTCACCCAGGCTTTAAGCCCCACTACATCCTGAGGCACAGACTATCAAGAGTTTAGCTCTGCTGTTAAAAATTTTGCTTCTTTTTGCTGTTTTGGACATGTTATCTGCAAATTTCAAGTAATGACTCTGTTCCTGCATAGGAAGAGATGGGTGGAGGAGGCTCCCCATTCCTTCTGCCTGTGCCACTTCAGATTCAGACTTCTGTTACATCTGACCTGAATTGTCATTTCCTTACTGAACAATTTTGTTCATTCTGGTTGTTCTTTCAAGGTCTCCTGCTCCATTTCCTCTCTGCCCAAAGCAGGGCTGTACAAAGTGCAGATTAAATCACAGAATGGTTTGGGTTGGAAGGAACTTTASAGAYCATCCAGCTCCACCCCTGCCATGTCAGGGACACCTTCCACTGTCCCAGGCTGCTCCCAGCCCTGTCCAGCCTGGCCTTGGGCACTGCCAGCCCCAGCTGCTCTGGGCACCCTGTGCCAGGGCCTCCCCACCCTCCCAGGGAACAATTCCTTTCTAATCTCTAACTTAAACTTCTGCTTTGTCAGTTTAAATCCATTCCCCCATGTCCTGTCACTCCATCCCTTGTCCCTCTCCAGCTCTCCTGGAGCCCCYTGAGGCACTGGAAGGGGCTCTGAGGTCTCCCCAGAGSTTTTTCTYCTCCAGGCTGAATAACTCCAGTTCTCAGAGCATCATSCTGGTGCCTCTTCTGGCCTGGCTCCAGCAGCTCCAGGTCCTGCCTGAGCTGGAGGCAGCTCTGCAGGTGGGCTCTCACCTGTGCTTGTGCTTGGCTCTCTATATATTCTATTCTATTATTATAGATTGATTAGATGTAGTATGAAAATAGAAGGAAAATGTGKCAAGTCTATGGCAAAAATGTTTCTTAGCTGGATCCCTTTTCCACTCACTCCTCACACTCTCTGCCTGATTTACAGCCACTGCTGCTTTTAGATRTCCCCAGACCCTTCATCCCTTCAGCTCCTGCTCAAGCAGCAGCAGCTCCAGCATTACCAAGGGAATTCACCTTTCCCAAGATGTTTATGCACAAAAAGCACAAACAGAGGAATGCAGCTTCCAGGGTTTGCAGCAGCAACTCCCAAACCATAAAAAGCACAAAACAATGGGAAGGATTGACCAACCTTTAACCAGTTCTCCGCCCATATGAAGGCCTTTCCTCACACTGCTTACAGTTCCCCTTTGGTTAGAATTGTTCTCAAACTCCCTTTGGAAAGCTGATSATGAGCACAGTGGTCTCCAGATTCTGAGCAGGACCCTCAGAGATGGCTCCAGCAGCTCCCATCTGGCTGCTCTGCTGCCAAAWGTTTTTGTGYAGCACAGTCCATCAGCTATTCCATCTCTGAGATTARGGATTTGGTTCTTGCAGATTTTCTATTTTCAGTATTTTCCATTTACTAACCCTTCAGAGAATTATTTCCTGCTATTTTTCACAGCAGATGCACATCAAGAGGTAGACACCTATTTTTTCCTGCTTTTTCTTTTGCATTTTCCTTCTCCACACCATCTGATGGCTTTGAAAAAGCCCAAGAACAGGATKAATTTGAATGGCCCAGGGTGATCAGAAAGCCATGAGCTTTTATTCACCTTCTTCTCTGAAACAGATGCACAACACCTTGCAACTCTGAGTCCTTGAGGAAGGCTCCAAAGCCTGCCAGGAACACCTGAGAGCATCAATCCTGGACAAGTGAGAGGAGGCTGGAGAATGCACACAAGACAGAAATTGGCAATTGTGCTGCTGCTGTGAGTCTGGGGCCCAACACAAGGAGCAGGACAAGGAGCAGAGACAAGGAGCAGGACCAGGAGCAGGACCAGGAGCAGGACCAGGAGCAGGACCAGGAGCAGGACCAGGAGCAGGACCAGGAGCAGCCCTCACCTCTCCCCACGCCATGGTAACCCCGCTCTGCTGCTCCCTTGCCAAAACCCAACAAATTTAAGAGGAAGGGGGAGGAAAAAGGAGCTGCAGCAAGTGCTGGCAGWGGCAGTTGTGGCATAGCTGCACTCCCAGCTCAGCACCCAGGAATGCAGGCAGGGCTGACAAACCCCAGCTTTGTGCCCAGCGCGGCTCTCACGCTGCTCCCGAGATTAGAACACATTGGAGGTTTTGTTACATCAAGGCATTGCTGCTTGTGCCTGTCATCCCARGCTTGGGCCAAGCAGGAGCAAATTACCCATTTCACAACTACCTAGAAATAAAAGGAGTTTAATTTAAAGGAAAGCTTYGGTGCAGGAGCAGGTGCTGACGGAGTGATCACACAAAATGATTCATCTCATGAATGATTTCCCAAGTTGGGTGCACTTAGCCTTGAATTCCTGTCTGTAGGCACAGTCACAATTCAATTATAAGGCCAGCTTGCATAGCAAGTTTTAAAATTAAAGTCATCTCTGCTTGCTCAGAATATCAACCAAGAAAGCCCATGAAGTGGCTCATCTACTGCAGCACTGCACTTCAGGAGAGGAAGAAACCCGAGGCACCCAGGAAACTAAAAATTCCTTATGTAACAATTGTCACCCTTGTGACATTTGTAAATACAACAAAGTTACTGAAATTACATAAAACAAGATGTTAACTTCCAAGCAATTAAGCCTTCAGAGAGAGCTGGGCACTGAAAGTATCATCATCCCTAATTAAGTGKCCAGCCTTGAGCTGAACAATAAACAGGGACCCGGTCACATTTTGACACAGAGAAGGACAAAGGTCAGCAGAGCACTAAAACTTTCTCAACAACAGCAAAAAAGGTTTAAAATGCAGTTTCTAGAACTAGATTGTGTAAGCTCAGTAGGTACCTGCTACTGGTGCCGTTCACAGCTGGCCAAGCAAGGTGCAGTGATTTCAACCMTGACAACTCCCAGCCCCTGAATCCCACAGGTTTAATACCAACAGCCAGAACACAAAAGTGAGGGGAAGGAGATGAAATACTGCAAAACAAGTTCAGCTGACAGAAGTATTTATCATTTTACTTCMAATTCAAAAATAATGAGGCAGGAGACATCCAGCATGATGGACTTCAGTTTTTTCTACTTTGTTTCTTGCTTCAGGAATCTCCCTGCACTCAGCCATGCAGACACTGCATGTGACACTCCTGGAGGTGTACAAGCAATCTGGTTGCTAATGGTGCTGTCACCTGAGTATTTATAATCCACACCTGCCTGAGTGGCCCAAGTGAAAGCCCAGAATTCTCAATGTAACCATAAAGGGACCTATAAATCCTTCAGATGACATTTACCAAGCAGCCAGTTCTGCTGGGATCATCAGCCTGCACTTTGTAACTCTTTAAAAGGCCTTGGGGACCCTTTTGGGAAGTCAAGATGTAATGAAAATACCAAGAACTTTAATGGCACATTTATCAGGTTCCATCTGCTCCTCACAACAGAGAMCACCAGCCATCACTCCCAACTTTTTCAGTCTCAGAGCAATTTTTCCCTCTYCCATTTRAAGATTTAATAGACCTTTAAAAGAAAAAAAATTGTCTTATTTTAGTTWCAATTCTTTTCTTCCATAGCTGGAGGTGGCTATGCCCCCAAGGGAGGACTTAAATCAAGATTAACTACAAATATAGCTCAAGAAGATGTTTTGAGGAGAGAAGCATTGCACCTGTAGGCAGTTCTGGCTTCTCCAACACCAAGTGTTCCCTTCCCCTCTTAGGCAGTTTCCGATAAACCTTCTCTGCAACAGGATTAAAGGCAGGCCTAAAATATCAGTGCTAATTTGGTGCTCATCAAGATGTCCTCAGGGAAACAGGATAAAAAGGAGAGACTAAGCATAATTATACAAGAGYAATATTGCCAGGCAAGCTGGGCTTTAGCAACAAGAAGTCAACGAGTTTTCCTTAATATTTCCTCTGAAGCACTTGTATGTCACTGAAGAGAGGCACAATAAAACAAAGCCACACTTCCTCCAGAAATCCAGTGGGAAAACTGGAAGGGAAGAGGGAAAAGAGAAAGTCAACTGTGGAAAAAGCACTAGAGAAAAATTTGTGAGTGCTGCTTTTGCACAATCAGATCTCCTTTGCTGGCAAAGTATTGTCACAGCCCTGTCAGCCCTAGAAAATTCATTTTCTCAAAGAAAATCCTGCTCTGTGGCAAATTTTCATGGCCCATAATTTTGAGCAGGACTGAAGAACACCAGCAAGGCTTGCAAATTGTATAACCAAGCAGAATTGAGGTCAACATTGTCCCAGGGATTAGGACAGCAATTCCTTATGATCATGTCAGCAATGCTGTGTGGGGCCAGCCCAGCCCTACCCCACTGCTGGGCTCTGCTCCAGCCCATCACCCCTGGCCATGGGTACTCCCTGCTTCACCTCCTCCTCAGGRAAATGAAGGGAAAGTGCAGGAGAAATCCACTAAACCACCTGTGAAGTAACACCCTACCACCACAGCACTTTGAAAAATAATTACTGGGGGAAAGAGAGGGGAAATCCAGTCTGGAAAGCTGAATTGCAGGTTATTATCTGCTGCGGTCAGGCACTGGGTAATGAGGCTTTTCCTGAAGAGAAACCCTGACTGGCATAACTAGAACGCAGCCCAGGTCCTGCCTGTCTCCAACAAGAGCWGCTTCAACTCAATCTTTAATGGCACTGCTGCAGAAAGGGCAGCACCCAGCAGAGCCAGCGCTGCCTGAGTTTGCTTTTCTCTGCAGAACCTGCCCCAAATCCCTGTTCATCTGCAGCACTCAGCCATGGAGAGCAATCCTGCACCTGCAGAACTCCTCCTGTCTGCCTGGGGAGCCCATCCCCTCCMAACTGGGGGCTCAGACCCGTTCTGTGTGTCAGACTTTCCCCCCAGCCCCTGCCCCCTGTCTTTGACATTCCCAACCATTCCTCCCTCCCCAGAGGGCACAGGCAGGGCTGGCCTGGGCAGCCAGGGGGGCACGAGGTCCCCCCAAACAGGAAATTATTCAGGGGGTGAAGGACAGAGCAGGGTTTGATGGCTGGCAGGCAGCAAGGCTTCCACACAGACTCTTCCACCACAGCACACATGGAGAGCTGCAGGGATGCCTTTGTATCCCCAGTTTAGGAAAATTCAGAGTGTCCCAGCAAAGTTTAACACAAGGAATAACTATGGAGATGCACATACACCAGTTCTGCTGACCAGAAAAACTTTGCTTTCATAATCTAAATAAAAAACAAGGAATTAACTATGGAGTATGCACATTAACACCAGTTTCTGCATGACCAGAAAACCCATCTGCTTTCATATCTAAATAAAAAACAAGATAAACTTATGGAGATGCACATACACCAGTCTGCTGACCAGAAAACCCCTCTGCTTCCCATAAATCTAAATAAAAAACAAGGAATAACTATGGAGATGCACATACACCAGTTCTGCTGACCAGAAAACCCTCTGCTTTCATAATCTAAATAAAAAGCTCCATTTTCTTACTTAAACACACACAAAACCTCAGCAAAGCAGAAACTGGAAGCTGAGCTGTGACTCTCCATGCTCTGAATTAGAGGCATGAAAGCACTGGGAACCTGAGTAACACTTTACTCACTGTGCCCARTTCTCAGCACAGTAAAATTGTGGTTTCAGGAATCAGCTTGCTCAGAGTCACAGCTCAGGTCCAGGTATCCTGTTCATCACAGTAAACAGCTCACAAACACCTGGAAATGAGTAGTTTGTGATTAGCTGCAAGGAAAATAAACATGATTATACTGCACAAAATACCACTGAACAGGCCAGGAAAATCCAGCCAACCACTTTCATTAATCTAGATTAGTGGCCAGGATATTTCTATTAGGGGAAGGTCATATTCTCCAAAGGAATTGCATTCCTATGGTTTCAATTTCAGGTCTGAATCCTAATAATTAAACTTCAGACGTCAAACACTGAAACACAGCAGCCACTGCTATCAAAAGGAACCTGTGGGCATGCTGCAGCAGCAGAAGCAGGACTTCAATAATCCTGAAAAGCTCCTCTCTCTGGCACCCCAGCTGTGTGTGCCACCCCAGCTCCGTGCACAGAACAGGCAGGAACTGCACAGCAACACTTTTACAAGCATGTGYCAGTAACTTATCAGCAACAGCACCCTGGCCAAGGATTCTGCTGCACATAAATGCTTGCAGACACCTCTGATGATTAATCTGAAGAGTTTTGATTAACCCAGCTAATGGTTACAGACATACTTCTACCAGGCAAAACTTCCTGACACAGATTTTCTGTTTCATTGAAGACTGAGTGCTGACTAAAACACAAGGCAGAGTTAGAAGAAAYGAGAGACATTTTGCACATTGTGTTAAATACTTGATAGGGAAAACCCATCCTCACCAAGCCCTGGGCACACTCAGTAGCTGACCTTGTGTTGCCACTGATAACCAGAAACAAACTGAATAATGTGCTACTGTTAAAACAAATATTATTTGGTGCTCTAATGACTACAAAACCTTGCTTGTTGTAACTGTAAGTTTTATTTACATGGAGACAAAGTTCCCTGAAGTGTCTCTCTGGCAGCACAGGAGCAGCAGGGTCAGTGGCAGAGCTCCCCACTCCACCTGGCACAAACACTCACTGCTCCCCCTCACCAGCACTCATGCCTGGGCTGGAGTTTTTATTTATCCCTGCAATGCAGCTGTGCAGACAAATCATCAATGGGAAATTCACTAATTCCTGCAAATGTTGCCTAAAACAAACAGGGAGTGGCTCCATACAGGTGAGGGGCACTAGAAACACAGATTTAGTTACCCTTAAACAAGTTGTTCCCTAAATAACAGATCCCAATGCATGGGTTTCATCTACTCTTATTCCAAGCTATGCCTTTATTAGTTCAGATGAGAACTCAGGCTATCAAACCAAAAAGCAAGCAAGCACAGAGAGATTCGATACAAAATATAAACCTCCAGCATCACAAGGAAAGAAAAGAGGACTGTAACCAAACATACATCACCACGTGCATTTTTTTTTAATTCCACCTTCCAAAAATAGTAACATTTGTGCATGTAGCAGGATCTCCAGAGATACAAATGAGTTCCAGCAGGGCATGTGAGCAAATATATGGAGCACCCGGAGTRYGGTGACTGCTGACATTGACTTACTTTATTAGAGGACATTTGGCTCAAGGACATTTCAGTGCATTCTTGAGACCATTTCAAGAGGTGCTTTCAGACTGGGGAGCACTTAATGACAATCCACTTGAGACTGCTACAATAACCTCCTTAAAATAAATCTAAAGGTTTGCCCTGCCGTTATTCCACATGCACTCATTAGGGGTGCTCAACCTGAGCTGTTAGGGGTTGTTGCTCTGGTCAAGAAGTCAGAGTTTCTTTCACAAAAACACAGGAAAACAGAGCCCCAGGTAACCACTGGGAAGCAGAACAACTCCTGGCCACCCCAGTTTGCTGCTCCCCCTTCCTGTCCCTGCATCACCCCTCTCTGCTGGCACAGCTCTGCTGAGGTGAAAGGACACTCAGCAACCTGCAGTTGATTATTAAGCAGCCCTAAAGACAAAGTCACAATTCGAGAAACAAAGACTTGTGTGATGTATTTAAAGTGTCTAAAAAACCAAAAGTTAACATTTAAATGGTTTAACCCGGCAGCAGRAACAGCTTTCCCTCAGTTGGTGTGAAGTGGGTCAAACAGCTCTTCCCCTCCTTCCAGCCCAAACTCAGCTAMAGCACAACACACAGCAAGGTGTGCACAGCTGGCTCCTGGTTACACACACAACATGCTGCTGTCCCCACACCTCCACAGCCCCTAAACATGAATCAGTATTGGAATGAGCTGTGCTTCCAAAACCCTGTGTCAGAAATGCAACTGTGTGAGTTCAACAGCACGTACTCATTTCTGTCACATCAGACTCAGTTTCCATGTTTGTCCAGCWCAGCCTTAAAGCCAAAATTCAAACCATGAGCCCTCTATGAACTCACTCTATTCTGCTATAGACACACATCAGTCAGGAGAAAAAGAAAGAAATTCCTCCAGGTTAAGTATTTCCCTGACCTCTTTTTGAACCCAAGCCCCCATTGTTCCATTGTCACCTCGGATTATTTGGCAGCTGCCAAACACCAAYACTTTTATAGCACTGCCTTTTCAACCCCACTCTTTCACTCCTCCTTCATCCAGAGCCAGTGCACAACATCTTTGGACAAGTAACTTAGCTCTTTTTTTGGGGAACAAAGTATTTCTGACACAACTCCCAGAGCAGCAATGGCCCAGCCCAGCTGTGCTGCTGCCCCTCAGWGAGTTACAAACCTGGTTCTCTTCCCCTCTTTAAAACCCCAGCTGCACATGGCAAACCCCAGCTGCAGGGACACYGAGGAGTGGCCAGGCAGTGTCCAAGCCCAGACTGCTCCTTACCTTGCAGCATGCACCTGTAGGCAGACTCGGAGATGGCGTAAATGTGCGGTGGCATCTCGTGGCGCTTCTTCCCTCTGTACATCTCAATAATGTTCTCTGAATAAATTGGGAGGTTCTTGTAAGGATTTATGACTACACAGAACAGCCCTGAATAGGTCTGGGAAAAGAAAAAAATAACAAACATTTCTGTTAGTAAACATTATTGAAATAAAGTYGTAAAGAACAGAAAGGCTTTTCACGGGTTCTAGAATATTTACCTTAACACAAAATTGAGGTGCTTTTTGTAGAGCAACTCAAAGTACATGCTATATTCAAATTATTGGTTTCTACTTCTCTTAAAAGCCTCTTTAATTACCTGCATAAAAAGTAATTTAAAGATAATAAGGCTAGGTAAATTTGAAGAGGAGTATCTGATCTCTTTCCCACAGACATTTAAATCTCTCTTCCGTTTGCCAAGTTCCAGCTCTATGGACACCTTTTGATGTTCACCTCCTCCAGTAGAATGTGCATTCCAAGTTAGTTTCATTTTGAAGGAACTGATAATATCCATTGCTCTGGTAAATAATCTAGATGAGGGAAGAGCCTCTGTCAAACCACCATCATTTCTGCTATCCTGTCTCATAACTGTCCATCCTTCCTGCCAYCAGCCCTTTTCATCCCACAGAGGGCTCATTCCCTCCCCTGTCCCAGCCAGCTGAGGGACAGATCTGCCCTGCAGATGTTYCACACCCTCCCTGCAGAGCTGACACTGCACAGAAGTGGACAAGCAGAGTGTCAAGGAACCAGCACAAATTGGACACTGGTGATTTCACTGAGACATTTCTGTTCAGCCAAAATGCCYCAAGTGCCACAGGACTGAGCCCACACTGCAGCAGTGCCCACAGGGCTGCACTGGACTCCCAGAGTATCAAAGAACCAGCACAAATTGGACATTGCTGATTYMACTGRGAYATTTCTGTTCAGCCAARATGCCCCAAGTGCCACAGGACTGAGCCCAGCAGTGCCCACAGGGTGCATTTCCCTGTGACCCAAGCAGCCTCCTGCAGTGAGCTCCATCCCTGCCCCTGCAGTGAGCTCCATCCCTGCCCCTGCAGTTATCCCTGAGCAATCATGGCAGAACAGCCCTGCAGAAGGAGCCCAGGCAGCCACRGACACTGGGTTAGAAGGAGGACAGAGGAGCCTGGCCTGGCTCAGGATCAGAGGCTCTGACAGACACTGCTCCCTGCACACAGCACAGCTCTCCATCCTGCTCTGAAGAAAGCAGAATATCCAATCTCTCCATTCACTGACTGCTCTGAAGAAAGCAGAATATCCGATCTCTCCATTCACTGCTGTCTCTTCACATGCTCAGTTCCTCTTGGTCACTACTGAAACTCCCATCTTTACCAGCTCAGGAAGGGAGCAAGAGAGACCAGGTTTGGCAGAAATAGGAAGTATCTCTCTGAATGACAGGCAAACCATGTTTCTTACCTCTGCAGGTTGAGAGGAGAAAAAGGATGGGGAGAAWAAACAGAAAGCTTTAACAGCTGTTGAGAGCCCAGAGTACTGAGCAGGTCACCCAGGATATAACATTTGTCCATTTTAAAAAGCATTTCTGCTGCATTGGTATGAACACAGTAGCTGAGAGTCCCAGTCTGACTCTTTTTTCTTTTGTAAGTATAAAAGATTTTATCTGGAGGAAAAGGTGCCCCCCTGTCCTTTCTACAGCTCCACCAGCTTCTGGCAAGACAGGCAGAAGGTGTTCTCTGAACTGAGTCCAGGAGCACCATCAGCAAAGAAAAAGAACTTGGTTTKCAGCCAGGTGTCCTGACATAGGGACATCTTATGTCCTTGCAGGAAAATACTCCCTCTGCTTTGGTCAGATCTGCTGGATGATAACTGCAGGGCCTTGCCACCTCAACAAGGTATTTATTTCTCAAGAGAAAGGAAACACATCTTATCAGGGCAACCGAGCCAAGCATAAAGAACAACTTATCAGTCATTAACTCAACATAACATGGGGCTCTTGGCAGGTGGGCAGCTCCTGCCCAGCTCCTTTCCTACCACTGTCCCTCCTGCCAGCACCAGTGCTCCTGCCCCTCCTGACTGAGCTGGATATGCTGCAGACAAATGTCACCCAGAGCTGGCTGGGARCAGCAGCACTCCCCTGCCCAAGCCCATTCCTGCTCCCTGGGGAAGGGAGGGAAGGCAGGACAGTTATTTAACAGCTTGCTACAGCCATGCAAGGAGCCAATTAACTGCTCAACAGAGGCACCCCTTCCCAGCASCCTCCCTGTGCCCAGCTGAGGTCACCCACATCCCTCTGCCACCACCAGCAGTGACACAGAGGCTCTGAGAGCTGCCACAAGCCTGCTTCCAGCCCAGCCTTCCAGTCAGGGTAACCAGAAGAAGGAAGATGTTTGCCAAGCCCAGCACAGAATCCCAGCTCAGAGCCAGGGAGCAGCACCTCCCCTGTGCTCCTGCAGTGCAGGCACAGCTCAGGAGGGAGCTGGTCACTGCTGAGAGCTGGGAGAGGAATTCCCAGGGCCAGAGTCCATCCCAGAGCTGGTCCCCAGCATAAGCCCCTGAGCAGTGTCATGGCACCGACAAGGAGCTGGGCCAGCAGGCCTCATGCCCCCAGGAGGGCTCTGGATGCCTCACCCTGCTCTGCCTCTCATCTTCCGAGCCTCAGAGATTTGGCCATGTCCCTGCATGGGCTGCTGCTCCTCATCACTCACAGAGTTTGGCCATTTCCCTCATGGGCTGCTGCTCCTCATCCTCAGTTGGCCATTTCCTCATGGGCTGCTGCTCTCATCCTCACGTTGGCCATTTCCCTCATGGGCTGCTGCCTCCTCATCCTCACAGATTGGCCATTTCCCTCATGGGCTGCTGCTCCTCATCCTCACAGTTGGCCATTTCCCTCATGGGCTGCTGCTCCTCATCCTCAGTTTGGCCATTTCCCTCATGGGCTGCTGCTCTCATCACTGACCTCAGAGTTGGCCATTCCCCCCTGGGCTGCTGCTCCTCAGCCTCACAGTTTGGGCCATTTCCCTCATGGGCTGCTGCTCCTCATCCTCAGTTTGGCCATGTCCCTGCTGGGCTGCTGCTCCTCATCCTCAGTTTGGCCATGTCCCTGCTGGGCTGCTGCTCCTCATCCTCACAGTTTGGCCATTTCCCTCATGGGCTGCTGCTCCCTCATCTCACAGTTTGGCCATTTCCCTGCTGGGCTGCTGCTGCTCCTCATCCTCACAGTTTGGCCATGTCCCTGCTGGGCTGCTGCTCCTCAGCCTCAGTTTGGCCATGTCCCATGCTGGGCTGCTGCTCCTGCATCCTCACAGTTTGGCCATTTCCCTGCATAGGCTGCTGCTCCTCACCTGAGCCAGGAAGAGCTCCCAAAGCGCTAACGCTGGTCAAGGGAATTATTGCAAACCCACCTGCACTGGTGACCCCTCCTAACACAACCCTGACTGCTCTGCAGGTTCATCCAGAACTCTGACTTTGTTTTGGCATTTCATGTTCTCAAAGGAAAGCTGTTGTTTTTTCCCCAGAATCACTGCCCTCGCCCAGACATAAATAAATTGATCTAGTAAATAATTAAAAAAAACTTTTAAGTGCTGGGATAAAACAGTTCTTTGAAGATTACCCTTCTCTCCTCCCTCCAGTTGCTTTGGCATCTTTAGTTCATTTCCCCAGCACAGACCTGGAGTAAATGTTACTATTTTAGCTACACAAAGAATTAATAACCTAGMAAAACAAACTTAACAAACCTCTATTGATAACAGCTAACCTGGAAGCCTGTCCWGCTACCTCCTGAAGCAGCAGTTGATGGACCTGTGAACCTGGMAGGAATGGAATAAGCAATGCCCAACATAACCAAACCAGAGAAGGCCAACAAATATCCTGGGCAATTGAGAAGGGTTAATTGAAGAATCTTTATATTGAACAGGGGCTGAATTAGAAGTTATGAAGCACAAAATTCTACATTTTGCCAGTGCTGGGGTTCATTTATCTGAAACTTAATCTAAAGGAGAGACCATCCCTCTGTGCCACGGCAGCTCTTTGCATGCAGCACCCTGAACTCCAGCACCCTGATTTGCTGAATGTGTTACCAGTTCCCTCTCCTGCTGTTTCCCTGCAGAATTTCTAAATGAGACCTTTCCCAAACCAGCCCCACCCTGCACAGCCTTCATTTATTCACAGGAAGATGGAAGTGAATTTTCCCAATTTCCTGACTGTCATCTATTGCAGCAAGCAATACATGAACATATTGGTGGGCTGGCTTCATGGCTTGGCAGGCACAGAAACACAGAAAGGATGCTTTTAATGAGCCAAATTTAATTGGGAGGGAGCAAATGGTACCAAAGTCTTTCACAGCTGTTTTATAACTGCAAGTCTCACAGTGAATCACCGTGCCTAAAAAAGCAGGAAAGGGCTTTGTGCATGGAAACCAAACACATGAACAGGAGAGACTGTTTCAAACCCCTCAAAARAGCTTCTTGGTGAGCAGCCCCAGAAGGAATTATCAGGAATACACACACATCTGTTCAACAAATGGACAYCCATTGAATGAACTCTATCCTGTGGACCCTGATGGAATTGTCAGGTGGGAATGAGAGCTGGGATCAGCTGGGTGAGCTCCAGGAACAGCCCAGGCTGGATGGAGAACCAGCCCTCATTCATTTTTCAGCTGACAGGGGTGGATGAGCACATTAAGAATTGAAAGGCAAGCAAAGATGCTGATTCACCTTGAGCTGATGGATCAGCTGYTGGAACACATTCCTGCCTCAGGAACAGACAGCACCAGCCCAGCACAGGACAGCCTGGAAAGCACTCTGCAGGCAGGGCTCCAGACACAAGCAGCAGRGAGAGCTCTGACTGAGAGCTGGGTTATACAAGCTCCCCTCCAGGACACTAAATGCACAGCTTGAAGGTTTCCAGATGCTTCCAGCCTGTATCCAGTAGTTTATCAYGCAGTAATTTGGGTTCAGGTAAGCTGTCCCGACGTGCAGAGCTCAGGGTCCTGGCACTGGCCTGTTCCACACCCCACTCCATCCCTGCAGCCTGGCAGGGAGTGAACAACTGGCAAACAGGGGAGTTATTCCCAGGTGAAACCTCCTCTCCTCTGCCAGACCTCCTCAAAGCAGCACTGAGACAGCAGCWCCATGCAGGTACAGCTGGGCAGTAACCACCAGTGTGGTGATCTAACAATCACCCCAAACACAGGCTCAACATTTATCTGCAGTTCTTCAAATATAAAAAGTGACAGATCCACTCTATTACTCCATTAATAATTAAGCTGAAGTAAGCATCTAGACAGCTCTCATTATTAGCTGAAACAGAAACCAGCCATTCCCAGCCCAGCCCTGCATGCTTTAAGCACTGTCCCATAACTAAGGGAGTGGAGCTCACTCTCTCGTTGATCAATTGCCTCRACAGAGCATTTTCTTTGCCTGGTTTTCACTCCTGAGGTTCCAGACTCACCTTTCACACTCAAGCTGAGTTCCCTGAGCTAGACATGGTTTCTCACAGAGCACCTCTTCTCCCTGGAATTATCCAAGCCAAGCCTTAAAGGAGGGCAGGGACTCCTCAGCCCCAGAGGGGATGAAGGTGAGGCTGTGCCCTGGGGTGGGCACTGCACTGGAATCAAAAGGTGCTCAACCAGGGCAAGGAACAGCCTGGGCAGCTCAGGTCAGAGAGCCTGGGGATCACAGCCTCAGATTTACTCAGGGCAGCCCAGCAGGAGAGTGAGAAAGGGAAGGAGCCCAACACAGCCAGCAGGCAGGAATGAAAAGCTGAGCCCACACCTTGGATGATTTGTCTGTGGATGCTCTGCACAGCTGGGGCTGAGCTGAGGCTCAGCAGGGCTGAGTTTCCACACTCAGGTGATGTCCAGGTCCCCACACTCAGGCCATGCCCTGCCCTGCCAGCTCCTCCTCTCACACAGACACACTCAGGGTCACAGCCTGGGCTCAAACTGCCTCAGCAACTGCTCAGAGCTAAAACACGAGCTGAGCTTGCAGCAGGGCCACAGGAGAATTAAACTCCTCCCAGCAGGCTCCTGGAGAGCTGCATGTCAGAGCCTGGCTGCCCCCCAGACAGCCCTGCAGCAGCTCTGAGCCAGGCACGGGGCTGSAGGGGTGTCCTGAGCACAATGCAGCCACCTGAGCAGCTGCACAGGAGAGAACAGAGCAAACTGCTGCTCCTTCTTACACTTGTAACCCACCCTTCCTTACAGAAACACAGCCTGACAACAACAAGGCCTTTCTCATACCTCTGCTTACCTGATTCACTTCCTTGCAGTCCCTCAGACATTTCTAACCCTGCACACAGCTCCCTCAACTTGGTCACATTTGTGAGWCTTCCAAAAATCAGAGTCAGCATAAAAAAAGTTCTTGTGCCAAAGCAGCTCCACCAGTGAACCCCAGCATTTCTTCTGCCACATGCTGGGTACTAGATCCAGGGACTCACTTGTGGTAGGAAAAAGAATTAAGTAACAAACTCCATTTCTTGCAGGTTTCTTTTAATACCAATCTTTGACACTCAGTAAAGTGAAACATTCCCAACTGGACCAGCAGGAAAATTAAAGCAATTAGAACACAGATGCTTATATAATRCCAGAGATTGTTCTAGGTTACACTCAGGCCTCACAGGAGGCAGCAGCTTAACAGAAGGAACAGCTTAAAGACAGTTCCTCCAGTGCAGGGCTGTAAGAGCCACCACCCCCAGCAGGCTCTGGAGCTGGGGACTGTGCCACAGCTCCCATTCCTTCCCTCTCCTACTCCAATAAAACGGAAAGTACATTCAAAAGTGAAATAACAGGGCTGCAGAGCCATTACAGAGGTAACAGTTGCAATTACCAACAAATACCTGCTGCAGTGCTTTACTTGCACAACACTGAGCACGTTTTCTACTTCACTGGGGCAAAGAAAGCCCAGCAGCCCTGTGCCAGGAGAGCAGGACCAGCARGAGGCTTCCAGGAACTCAAAGCCTCACACAAACAGCTTCCAACGCTTTTGAGAAAGTCTYGGCTTAACAAAAACCGTGGGGGAGTGAGCAGGGAAGATAATGCACAGTTCACTGGAGCCTGGGGGACTCTGARGCTGAATCTAAACCTCTCCTCAAGCTTTGCTGTCCTTCCTCAAGARCAGCAGAACTCATCACTCCAACCTGCCTCTCCCCACAGCACACACACCATGGGTTCCTGTCCCCACCTGAGCCCCCCAGGGCTCCCCACAGCCCCCASCAGTSCCAAGGGACCATCTGGACACTGGCACAGAGTCACACATGTGAGAAATTCTGTTCATTTCACTCCTTCTGGCTCAATGGGGCAGGAAGCAGTTAAGGAGAAGCTGCAATGATCTCTGGGGTATCACAAAGCCACACAAGCACCTGTGGGCAAGGCCCTACCCAGGAAAGCTGGGCCTGCAACAGATGTGGCAACAGCAATGGTTTAACATAAATCACTATAAAGCACATAGAATTTGGGATATCTTGGGTTTTACTGCAGCCTAATTACAGCCTGTGTTTGAGTGAGCAATTCCCTCATCTCATCCCACTGCAGTGGGAACTTCTGAGTGCACAAGCCAGACTTGTGGCCCTGCCAGAGCATCAGAAAAGGCACTCAGGCTCCAAATTTACAGACCCACTGAGTGGGAAATGTGCATTTACCCCAGAACTGCTCCRTGTTCACCTGCACTCACCAGTCAGACCAGTAACACCCACCCAGCTGCAGCTCAGGCCTTGGAGTCCCTGCAGAATCAGAACTTTGTGCCAAACCTGCACAGCCATCAGAGACCCACTGGCTTTGACAGGATATTTCTGTCCACAAGAGTACCTAAGGTGATGTTTCTAAATTTAAAATACATTTTTAAAAGTGGGATTGAAGAGTCTTTCTTGCCATCAAAAGAGCTTTAAATTGCTGGGTAAAGTGTCACCTAATGTCTATCACAGCTTGTGACAAAGAATTAAGTGTGGTCTTGAAAGAGCAGCATGCAGGGCTGAGGGACCCTCACCATCCCCTCCTCCCAGCAGATTTCATTTCTCCATCTCAGTCTCTAACTCAAAGGCTCTTCCCCCCATGAAATCATGCTCTGCAGACACAACCTGAGCACAAACCAAGCTCTAGGGCTGATATCTAGAAGCCTCCACAGTGGCATTTTACATGCAGGTTTCATAAATGTGTTTCCTCAGCCAGGGTACAGACCTCAGTGAGCCAAAACCTCTGACTAGAACTGCTCCTTTCTTAAACTAACACCCCCAGAAAGTCACCTGGAAGTCAGTTCATGGGACAAGGATATTCAGGAAGCACCATAAAACCAGTCTGAGCAAAATCATGTTTATTCCAAATCTTCAAAGGACCTCCCAGGCCTGTGGGTATTCCTCCTGGGTGCCCTCCCAGTGAACCACCTCCAGCTCCTGATCTGCAGCTGAGGGATGTCACTAATGCAGCCTGGAGCCAGGATTAAAGCTGGCCACTCCAGAGCAGGGCAGCCCCAGCAGTTCAGTTTTGAACTGGAGAATCAACGTTCACAAGCATTCACAGGAAGCAAAACCCACTCCAGCAGGATGTGAAGACCAATTGAGAGCATTAGTTACTCAAATGATAGGTAAGAAACATTGATATCCCTAGAAAAGCACAGGATTTGGGGAAGTCCAGCCATGAAACACAAGGAGAGTGAAAACTCCAAGCAAAGGCAGAAGCAATGAAAAAACARCTAAACTACCTGCTGTAGGTGGCTGCCCCTTCACAGAACCAGCACCAACACTCAAATAAACCTTGTGGCAACAGATGATGTTAAAGTGGAGCGAGCAATTAAAGTCATTTCATCTCCAAAGCAAAACTGGGATCACCATAACTGACACTCCAAGCACCTTTCCCAGCATTCTGTCCAAGTCCTGCTCCTTTCCATGCTCTGTGCTGCCATGAGCAGACCCCAGAGGGACAGGACCAAGCAGTGACACCACGCCTTSACAAGCCCTGACCTTCCATGTTCTCCACTCTGCTCACCTCCCCCAGCTCAGCAGTGCTGCTCAGAGCCTGAGATCACCACWCTTGGCAGGCAGCAGAGATGCTGCAAGTTCCAGAAACTGCTGGCCACCCCTACTTGGATGTTACATGAAACTCTTGGAGGGAGCATCAGTGCCCAGGTCACCGTGGGCCTTAGTCAGCCTCCTGTTCCTGGACACAGATCACAGCCGGGGAGATGACTGCAGCCACCCAAAGCTCGCTCCTTTCCTTTCTAGGGACTGAAAGGAARCATGTGGCTAGTCTACTTCACTCCACATTCTTGCATCTTTCACTTCCTAGAAAGGCAACACTGCACGCTGCCTGTTGGGAAATTCCAGGAGATCTGATCAGATTCACCACCTGCACCTCAACTGCTTGAGACAACACCGAAATACACAATTTTCATCTGGTTATTATGGGAG
This sequence comes from Sporophila hypoxantha, assembly GCA_002167245.1. Taxonomy (NCBI): domain Eukaryota; kingdom Metazoa; phylum Chordata; class Aves; order Passeriformes; family Thraupidae; genus Sporophila; species Sporophila hypoxantha. The sequence continues at coordinate 1,566,518 of NDFG01000018.1, forward strand.
TACAATCTGGAAATCCAACCAGAGCTTTAACCAGCTCCTGTCAGYACGGCCAAACCACCAGAACTCACTGAGCTCAGCTCCCTTGGGCTCTTTTCCTCACACCAGGCAAACAGGAATGTGGGCAATGGCTCTGGGCTGTGCCAGCAGCAGCAGTGCCACGTTCATGAAGTTCAGGGATGCCCCACAGGGCCCCCAACAGCTCAAGCTCCTGCAGTGTCCCTCTGGCCTGTGAATCCCTGCAGCATCCAGTCCTCCACACACCCCACACTGCTGCACACCTCCACCAAGCAAGCCAGGTTTCACTTCACCCCAGGAGCCAACTCTTACAYCTGCACTGAACCAGGGCTCTTGGGAAGAGCAGCATCCTCCAGCAGTGTCCCTGTAACTCAGCAAAGCCCAACAAAGGCTGGAGCTTCTCAGCCCAGCCAAGCTCTCCCAGCTTGGGCAGGGAGGTCTGTCACCAACTCCACATGCACTGACCACCCTGTGGCAGGGCATCACATACAGAACAAGCTCCAGTCTGGCCCAGCAGAGCAGGATGAACCCTTTAGGAAAGGAACAAGGTCAGACACCTGCAGGACCTCACCAACTCCACATGCACTGACCCCCCTGCCTGGCAGGGCATCACACAAGGAACAAGCTCCAGCCTGGCCCAGCAGAGCAGGATGAACCCTTTGGGAAGGGAACAGGGTCAGGCGCCTGCAGGACCTCACCAACTCCACATGCACTGACCACCCTGTGGCAGAGCATCACACAAGGAACAAGCTCCAGCCTGGCCCAGCAGAGCAGGATGAACCCTTTGGGAAGGGAACAAGGTCAGGCACCTGCAGGACCTCACCAACTCCACATACACTGACCCCCCTGCCTGGCAGAGCATCACACAAGGAACAAGCTCCAGTCTGGCCCAGCAGAGCAGGATGAACCCTTTGGGAACAGGGTCAGGCACCTGCAGGACCTCACCAACTCCACATGCACTGACCCCCCTGCCTGGCAGAGCATCACACAAGGGACAAGCTCCAGTCTGGCCCAGCAGAGCAGGATGAACCCTTTGGGAAGGGAACAGGGTCAGGCACCTGCAGGACCTCACCAACTCCACATGCAGGAGCAGCCAGGCTCCCACAAAGGGGCACTGGCAGACCCAGAGTGACATCCTGTGCCCTGTGTGCCAGGTTCTGACAGCACCCCCACAAACACCTGGGCCTGTGTTTGCAGGCCCTGCACCAGAGCTTGCTGTGACACTCAAGGCCTGCAGGTTTTTAACCTTCGTCATGAAATAGGGCTATAATAATTGTAATGAATTTCCTAACAGCCATAATTAGGATTGATACACAGACTGGAAACTTTTGACCTATCAACMTGTTTACTTTTTGTTTTCAATCCATTAATTATGCAATTAGTTTCCTTATGCAGGAATCATTCCAGAAGTATTTTTCACCCAGCTCTGCTATGAGCACCTTGGTGTAAAGCCTTGGAGGAGGAAGCTGACAAAGACACACAAATACAAAAAAATCACTTTGTAGTTGTACATAATTTTTAATAAGTCCAAATACTATCAAGGGTCAAGCTAAAAATGTACCCCCTAATCCCCAGATGGAGGGGAGAATGAGCCAGCTATCAGGACTAAATAAAGTGGATTTAAGCTTTAAGTGTTTATAAAAAGTGAAGCAAGCATTTAAGCAGATGTTCCARTGTCTTTTGAGACAGAAAGTCTCCCTGTAGCTGTTCCTGACTCCCTGACCCAACAAGTCACTGTGCAGCCAGCCTGCCAAGAGAGCAGGGGCTGCTCCTGCCTGCAGGCACAGGCCTGGGACAGAGCCCAGGGGAGGAGCAGGCTCAGACACAGCACCAAGGGCGCTGTGATTCCCAACTCCAGAGCAAGATGCTGATAAGCCAGATGTTCAATCAGTGCTTCAAAACCACTGGAAAAAAACAAGCTTTATCTTATTGGTTTATTTTAAGCACTTGAACACATCCCTTCCTGGCCACTAGGCTGATATTCAGTTCCAAAAAGACATTTTGCACTCCCAGTACTCCCAAACTTCATATTTTAAATACCAGCAGAGCCTCTTATTGCCATTTTTAACATGCAGCAAGTTAAAACGAGAGATGTGCTCATTCACATGAGCAGTTAACCTCAGCAATCCAGCAAAGTGAGGGTTTGTCACCTCCCTCAGCTCAAGRAAGCCACTTGCCACTGCTCAGTGGATCAGTTCAGCAGCAGGCAAGTGCTCCAAGGAGCAGCACAGCAGAGCCCCCCCAGCTGCCATGGCACATTCTGTGGCTGAAAGATGCTCACAGAAATGTATTATTTGTTTTATGACAGAGCTCTTGACCTGTACACRGCACGGAAAAAGACTTTGGACTCACGCAAAAGCTCGGGATACAAAGTATTTAGGCTGCCAAAATCAAAGCCAAGACCTGCTCTGACAGCAGGGATGGCAATCAGGTAAGGTCAGCTGAATTAGCACCCAGAATGGATCCCATAATTACTACTTACATAGATGAGCCCAGAGTAATAGCGATCCTTTAAATTATGCAAYACAGAGGCTTCATTTAAACAGGTTAATTCTGCCATGTCTTCCACTTTGGAGAACTTGGGAGGATTCATCTTCTGAACATCATCTTTATTGACGAGCGCCTTCTTCCCGTTCTCCGCCAGTTCAACCAACACCTCGTCCCCCTTCTCCTCCTTGATGCTGGCTGCCTCGAAGCCATGGCGCTCCGAGGGGATCCACACCAGCTTCTTGGCAGTCCAGTCAGCCTGGGTGGCAGGGTTGTAGATGACAGCCCTGTCCACGAAGAGGTAGCGCTCCGGATCCTCCTGGCCCGACCTCTGCGCCATCCCGGCAAGAGAAGGGCTCTGCTCCCAGTCACCCTGCCAGAGAGAGGGAAAGCAGGGAGCACGTTACACACAGCCTCACAAGCCAGTCATCCAGCAGCAGCTCCTGCTCCAGCACCAGCTCCTTCCCTGGGAGAAGCAGCACCGGGCATCGCTCCCAGCCTGGAGGAGCTGCTGCACAACCGAGGCCCTGCTCACACACCTGTGCCACACAAAAGCTCAGTTACCTGTCAAGTGTCACCCAAACCCAGGGCAGACAAAGCTCAGTTACCTGTCAAGTGCCACCCAAACCCAGGGCAGACAAAGCTCAGTTACCTGTCAAGTGCCACCCAAACCCAGGGCAGACAAAGCTCAGTTACCTGTCAAGTGCCACCCAAACCCAGGGCAGACAAAGCTCAGTTACCTGTCAAGTGCCACCCAAACCCAGGGCAGGACAGCCAGCAGGGTTCCAGCTGTGCAGCAGCAAGGCAGAGACATCACAGCAAGAGCTGSGGGCAGGAAAAACACACACCTGTGTGCTGGGCTTAGATAAGGAACGAGAGCAAACAGAGCAGCAGCTTGGCAGTAAACTCAGCTGTGATGGAACAGTGAAAAMCAAAAATACAGAGATAGATACAAACCCGTAAATCTGCTCAGTGGATTCTGCTGCAAAAACCAGAAGGCGGCAAGGAGGAGTTTTTGAAATGTGGATTTTCAGCTACAGACAAGAACTTGGGACACTTGGGGTTTCTGCAAGCCATGCAGGTAGCTAAACCTCGCTCATATTCTCCCTGAAAAGCTTTGCATTTCTACAGCCTGCTCCCATTCTCAGTCCTGAGTGCTGACATCACCATATTCCAAAAAATGTCTCCAGATCTCAAGTTTACCTCCAGGCTCAAAACACCGCAAGGCATGATGCTGGATTTTCCAACAGCTCCACGGGTAATTTGAAGCAGAGAGAAAAACCACTGACTGACAAGAGCCCCTGCACACTCATTTTACCTGGCTGCCTCTACCCAAGAGAGGCCCCTGCCATCAGGGCCAGGATTCCTGGAGCTGCCAGATCCAGCTGCAGCTGCCCACAGGGCACCAAGGTAAAGCCTGACCCCTGTTCCTCAGAACTTTAAACGTTTTGGTTTGTAACACACACCACCTCCCCTGCTGAAGAACCCCACACTGGCTACGGAATCCTTTCCCAGCAGGTAACCCGAAGGCCAGCTGGGGAACAAAGCCAGGGAGGTTCCCAAACTGCATTTGTCACTTTTCCTACTATGGCACGCGCCCCGATGGAAGTTCTGCAACCCAACCCTCCCGAGAAGAACGTGTAATTAAACAGGATAATTGTGTCTCCAGCTAAGGCAGGGAGATTTGTTACATTGTCCAACTTTAGTGCGAAGCAAGCCTGMAGTCACTGAACCCTTCAGAGGTGTGAGGAGCAGATCCCTTAGCGCAGATGGCTTAATTCAAATCAAGAGATGATGACTCAACATTTAAAGTATTTTAGAAGAGCCTCTCAGAGAAAATTTCCATGAACAAAGATGGAATCGTCAAGGGCACACCTCTAAGCGATAGCTGGACTCCTCYGCCAGGAAACTGAAGGTTTAGTCAATGAATGCCACATAGGGCTGGAGAAACCCACAGATGAAATAGACGAGCTTTGAAACCCACGTGAGAAAGGTGACTGTCCCCAGCGTGCCAGGCTCCAGCCCAAGGTCTAACAAAGCCCTGGAACGGCAGTGCCACCCTGGCGTGCCAATGGCCCTCGGTGGCAGGTCCGAGCGGTGCCGGGCAGGTGAGACACAGCCCGGACAGCCAGCATTCCGCTTTTACACACCGAGGGGCACCGGAACCTGAAGGTCAAATAAAGCTCATACAGCGAAATGAACCATCATTGCACCCAAGGGAATTAAAGGGTGCCGACTGAGATGAATGCATTTATAGAGGAGCGCACGCACCGGTCACACASCAACGGTGTGAGTGACGGAGAGCAGCTCTGAGCGAAACCCAAACCTCGGGGGGCACAAACACCGKCAGGGTCATTCTCCCAGCCGGGCTCCCAGCCCCACAAAGCCCAGCACAAAAGACCCTCTGCAGAAGCAAGGCAAGCTGCAGCTCACCCTAGCCAGGGCTGCTCCGCTAACAATGGCATTCAAATGAAACACACAAATGAGCACATTTATCATGCAGGAATCCAGCACTCCCAACAGACGACGTGCGAATAAAGGCAAAAAAAAAAAAAAAAATTCCAAAAAAAACCCCTGAGACACGTTGTGAACAAAAGGGGGGCGGGGGGCGCGGCGGGGCAGGGCCGGCGGGGCAGCCCCGGGCCCGAGCAGCGCCCCGGGGCCGCCGCCGCGCTGCCGCCCGCCGGGCCCGAAGGACAAAGAGGCGGGCCGCCGCTCGCCCGGCGGCCGGCCCGCAGCGCCGCGGCCCGCGCCCCCCGCCCGGCCGCGGGGAAGGCAGAAAATGGATCCTATACCGAACACGGCGGGAACGGCCACCCCTCCTTCGGCGGCCGGGGCCGGCAACCGGGCAGCGGGTGGCCAGTTGCGGGCGCGGGTAGGACGTGGGCCGGGCGGCCCAACTAAGGGGGTCTTTGTGTGCCGGGCCCCGCCGCCCCCAGCCACAATCCCCGCCGCGGGGGGCCCCGCCGAGCCGGAGCCGCCCCCCTCCCGGTGCCGCGGCCCCCGCCGGCTCAACCTGTGTCAGCGCGCCGGCCCGCCGCGCCCGCCGCCCGCCGCTCCGCCGCCCCGCCTCCGCCCCGGCGCCCGCCGCGCTCTTTAGCGCTCGCGCCGGCCCCGCTCGCCCCCGCGCCGCAGCCGCCGCCCCTCACCCCGGCGCGGTCCGCGCGACCATTGGTCGCAGCCGCGTCCTGTGCAGTGCGGCCTCTCGCTGCTCCCATTGGTCCGCGCCGGCGCCCGCTCTCCGGCAAGCCATAGCAACCTCCGCCACGCCGTGGGCCGGCCGCGCCCCGCGCCCGTCCCGCCCCCTCGGCCCCATTGGCCTTCTCGTCCCCTCACGCAGCGCTCGTCTCTGATCTTGCGGTCGCCAACGCCCGTCAGGGCGGGACCCCGCCGCCTGCGCTCACAAGGCCGCGGGGCGCAGCGTCCCCGAGTTGCTGCATGCGAGCGCGTGGTGAAGCGTCCCCTCCCCGCAGCCCGCCCGCTGCGCCCCGACGGCCGCGTCCCGCACCGTCCCTTGTCCCCTCGGCACCGCCAGTTTCGCCGAGGCTCGGACCGGGCATGTGCAGAGCCCCGGCCCCTCGTCCCACCGCGGCCGTCCCGCGGAGCCTGGCCGCAGCCCTCGGTGACCTGCCCCCGCGTCACTCCGCACGGTCGCAGACACCGCCGAGTCCCGGCCCCAGTGTCCGCGGGCCGTCCTCTGTCAGCCGCTCGGCCCCCATGCCGGTTCGGCTCTCGTTTCCCGTCCTGAGCCGTTGGTTCCCGGGGCTCCGGGAGCCCGTCGGGCCGCCGGTAGCGCCAGCTATCGACTGGCTTCGGCCGGGCATGCGGAGCGGGGCGGGAGCGGAGCCCTCCGGAGCGCCCCGGGGGCTCTGCCTGCGCTCGCAGCGATGGGTGCCTCGAGGGACGCCCGCGCTGCCCGTTCCCGCAGCACGGACCAAGCCCTGCCCTCGTCTCCCACTCGGCCTTTCCTAGAGCCTTTCGCGTGCCGTGGCCGAGTGCCCGATGCGCGCGCGCGCGCCGGGCACGCCCGGTGCTGGGCTGCCCTCTGGCTGCCCGACTCAGCCACGGTTCTGTGGAGCGCCCTGGGCTGCTGCCCGCGAGCGAGGGCTCGCGGCGTTGATGCCTTTATGCTGTGGAAGGAGATTTGTGTGTTGGATCCTCCGGTCTGCGAGCGGCGGCGAGGTGAGCGGGAGCATTCGGTGAGCGGGATGCATCGGACATAATCTCTGCGGAGATCCTGGGCAGTGGCTGGGACCAGGAACATAGCCATGTCCTTCGTGAGCTGGTGTCCCCTGGTGCCCCGTGCTTCGGAAGACAGGGACTGTCTGTGATCTGGATAGCGAAGTGTTTCAAATCACACCTGCCTTTACAGTCCGACGTTAAAATATTGGTGGGTGGTTGCAGGTCAAAGGGATAAGGTTCAGAATAAGGAGGCCAGCCACAAGTGGTCACCGAAAGCCAGAGCAGGCAGGGGGAGGGGGGTGCGTGGGCCAGGTCCCTGGCACGAGAGAGAGGGGATCACTGGCTCTGATCCCAAGAGGAGATTCGACACCGGGTCCGGGGCACAGAACGGGAGGGTGCCAGGCTCCTATGGCACAGAGAGGGAATCACTAGCTCACCCAAAGGAGGGCATTCAGACAAACAGGGGGCGTGCCAGGCTCCTGGCACAGAGCTGGGATCACTGGCTCACCCCAAAGGAGGCACTCAGACAAGCGGGGGTGCAGGCTCCTGGCACCAGAGCTGGGTCCCCAAAGAAGGCACTCAGACAAACAGGGGGTGCCAGGCTCCTGGCACAGAGCGGATCGCTGGCTCACCAAAGGTGGCAATACAGACAAACGGGGTGCCAGCTCCTGCAACAGAGCTGGGGTCCCAATAGGAGACACTCAGACCAACGGGGGGTGCCAGGCTCACCCCAGCCCATCACTGCACACAGATCAGCCCTGCACAGCTCCTGGCACCCAGTTTCTCTGAAGCCTCCCTGGTAATTACCACGGCAGTGGGAGGTCTGGCGCGTCCTGTTTCTCCGAAAAGTCAGGGTGTTGACTCGCAGGCAGATGAAAGCCCAAAGGCTCAACTGGTTCCTGCCCTGGTTAGGCTGTGCAAGGGCTGTGCCCCTCCCGGGCAGCCCAGCTCCAGCTCCAGCTCCAGCTCGGTGGCCACTGCCCCGAGCAGCCCCAGGCACCAGTGAGGCAGCCCCACGTGGATGTGGGTTGCCTAAATACGGGCATGTCCCAGGATCTCYGCGTTTCCCTTGCTCAGCCATCAGGTCTCTGTGAGATGAGGCACTCAGCCAGTGCKCACAGAGCAACAGYAGCTCCCTGGCAGTGCCAGAACTKTCCCATGGAGAAGCCTGATGAGTTCTTTGCTCCCTTTGGAAAGACCACAGGCAGCAGGAGCAGCACCTGGAGCAGCACCRTCCCCTGTGGTCACTCCCCAGGGCAGCCAAGGGCTGGGGATGGAGCAGCATCCAAACCTCAGYGCCCTCACACCCCAGGGCAGCACCTCCACATCTCCCTGCTTCCAGAAAACTTCMATTTTTACACATTCAGCACCATTTAAAAGAGAAATAGAAATACCACCCAGAAAACATTAATCTAGGCTCAAGCTGTTTGAGGAGTTTAGTTTCTTCTAGGAAATTATTTCCATGGAAAATCTTTGAGGATCCCRTAGATGCCATGTGGAGCGTGTCAGGGTATAGCAYTGGGTTATTATTTTTATCACACAATTATTTTTATCCAAGCTCCTGTTAGGAAGGAATTCTCCAAATYCACTCAATGCCTTTAACCCATGGAGGGAAAGATAATATTTCTGTCCAACCCAGGAGACTGGAAAGAGCAGAGGCTGGAGAAAGCAGAGAGAAACAYCTTTATACAGGATTTTTATTTAAATAGAAACTCAGCTGGTCATTAATCCTAAAACTGGCCCTGTACCTTTACACAGAAGTCTCTTGATACTGTGGCTACCAGGCAAGCTTGAGGCCAAGCCTGTCCCAGGGGTGCCCTAGAGCTGGGACCAGGCAGGTCAATAAGAACCACTTGAGCCTGAAGCAGCACTTGATATGTTTGAAACAACACAGAGAGTTTAAGCAAAAAATGCTCCATTTGTTCCTACTGTAGAGGTCTGGCTGCTGGTGGCATGTCCTGTGCAGCTCCTTCCCACAGTGGGTGATGCTCCCCTCCCTCCCCAGGCTGCCTGGACAGCACCAGGCAGGACAAACTTCTGAAGGGACAGACACCCCTGGCACCCCAACGCTGCTTGTGCTGTCCCATGTCCCTGCAGCATCCACAAATAAGCCAAAAASCCCTCCTTCCTTGGCTATTTGGCACTTGTGGTGCCTCCCTTTGTGTCTGTGGGAGATTTTGGGTGTTACAGACCTGGGTCTGGCCCCTCAGGAGCCCCTGCAGAGCAGAACTCCTCAGGATTTCTGGGTCAGATTTGTGCCCCATAACTCCAAGCCCTGAGCAATTTGGAGCCAGGGATTAGATTCAGTATTTAAATGCAGGAGACTCATATGCACAGAACGAGGTTTGAGCCTAGTGGTGACAAGGGGACACCTAAATAAAATCCATTTGAATTCATTTCCCAGTTCAGATCCTGAGCTGCTGTGACACCTGTCTCTTATACACATCTAGATGTGTATACAAGGGGACACCTAAATAAAATCCATTTGAATTCATTTCCCAGTTCAGATCCTGAGCTGCTGTGACACTGGGTGGCCACAGGGAAGAGATGTCACCRTGCCCATGGCAGAGGTGAGGTCACACCTGAGGCACAGGGTGCTGTGACTCCYYCGAAGGAAGGTGGAGGAAAAGGCAGAAGTGCTCCTGTGCAAACTGCCTGCCTTGTTGTGTGGGATCAAAACAGAGAGGTGGAGGGATAAAAGATAAATTATTCCACGAGAAAATTGCTTTATAATAAACATTTCTATGTGAGAGGCATGAAAGGAATGGGAAATTCAAGCCTCATGCCTGATGCTTGAGTTTCAAAGCTTTCTGAGCTGTACTAAATGGCAGTCAGATGAGGTTAACATTTATTTCTTGCAGCAGACTGTCCTCCAGGGCCACACCACTTATTTCACCTCATGTGTCAATAGGAAACGTTCCCAAACAGGAGGGATCAGCACCAAACACCAGCTCCATTGTCTCACCCAGCATATATTTCAGTCCTGGAGAGTTTTAGAAGTTCTCTAAATCAGGAATGGAAAGTGTGCTCCTTCCTGTCCAGAGGGGATTGCACAAGGGCTGGCTGGCCAGGCKGCAGTGCCCCTGATGTCACAGCAGCAGAAATAGCCCCTCTGCAGGGGGGAGCACCCTGCCAGGCTGACAGGGCTGGATTTGGGGTTTGCATTGCTCCCAGCACACCTGKCAGCCAAGGCATTCCATGGAGAACCCCGAGCCTCCTGGAGCTGGAAGGGCTGGAGCTGAGGACAGGCTGAGATCCATCCCACACACACAGTCACAGAATCACAGAAATTCACAGAATTCACGAGAATCACAGATCACAGAATCCAGCAATCACAGGTTGGGAGAGACTTCAAGACCATTCAAGTCAACCAGCCCACCCCTCAACCAAAACCGATGGCACCCAGTGCCACTTCCAGGCTTTGTTAACACACCCAGGATGGGGGACTCCAACACCTCCCCGGGGGCAGCCATTCCAGATTTTATCACCCTTGGCTGGAAAAACTCGCTTCCTAATATCCAACCTGTTATTTCCCTTGGTGCAGCTTGAGGCTGTGGTCTCTGGGTGGTCAGTTCCTGGAGCAAGAGCCCAGCCCCAGCTGAGCAACAGGCACCTTTCAGGAGCTGTGCAGATGACTGGGGGCAGCCTGAAGTCCTCTTTCTCCCAGTGAGCACCCCCAGCTCCCTCAGGTTCCTCAGCAGGGTTTGTGTTCCCAGCCTTGTTGTCCCTCTGGACGAGCTCCAGCCCCTCCAGTCCATCCCAAACTGAGAAGCAGAACTGGGCACAGCACTCGGGGTGTGCCCTCACCAGTGCTGGGCACAGGGGAGGAATCCCTGCCCTGCTCCTGCTGCCACACCAGTCCTGAGCCAGGCCAGCAGCACCAAGATCCCAGATCATGCTGGATCAACCCCTGGGTGTGCAGGGGGACCAGGCTCAGCTGCTCCTGGCTTCCTCCTCTCCACCCATCACTGGGAAGGAGTGGAAGCTGGGAAGGCAGAGCAGGATTTTCACAGCCTGCCTTCCACTCCCAGCACAAGGGTTTGGTGTGCAGGGCTCTTCCCTCAAGGAAAAGGAGGGATCGTTCTCAAATCTCAGCTTAAAGCCTTGCAGAAATCTGAACTCCCTTCTCCCCTYGGAGCAGGAATTTGTCAGATCTGCCCTCCCTGCCCTGCTCACCACACCCTGGGATCAGAAATGTCCTGGGAAAACCACGTGGGCAGGTTTGGGAAGCTGCCCTGGTGCTTGTGTCTGACTGAGGGCCTTCAATTCTCACCCCAAGTACACCAGCCTGCMCTGCTGAAGCACTCATCACTTGCAATATTGTTTTTAAGGGAAATTATTTACTTATTACACAGTGGAAAGGCCAGAAGGAAGTTTCGTTGGGCACCTTAGAATCAGARGGTGAATCAAGCTGGAATGAACATCACAAGATCACCTAGTTCAASCTAGCTAGGATTTTGCAGACTTAGATAAAGAAAATGGTGGAAGTGTCCCATGGATCCACTTGCAAAGGGCACATTTCCCCAGGGATGCCAGCCTTGCCCAGAGCTGGCCTTTCCTCAGCACAACTGCAGGATTAGGTGTGTGGATGCCAGCAGCATGAGCCTGTCATGCAGAGCTCTCCAGATGGGAAAGATTCCCCTGCTCACGTTGTGGCTGTGGGGTTTGTTTGTATCTTCATCTCCCACTGACAGGGCTCAGTCCTGGTCCAGCACCCACCACCCTGGCTGGGAACCCCATCTGTTCCCTGTCCTCTGCCCACAGCTGCTGGGGGAAGCTAAATTGCCCCAGAAAATGGGGAAATAATGGCCCATCCATGGGAAAATATCCCATCCCAATTGGGAAAAAATAGAAATGCCCGCAGAAAATGGGGAAAATAATGCCCCACAAATGGGGGAAAGATAATGCCCATCCAATGGGGAAATAGATGCCCAGCAATGGGAAATGGCCATAATGGGAAAAATATGCCACATCCAATGGGGAAATATGCGCCGATCCAATGGGTAAACTAAATGCCCATCCAAGGGAAATGCCGAAAAGGTAAATGATGGCCCATCCATGGGAGAAATAATGCCCAGAAAATAGATAAAATGCCCATCAATGGGGAAATAAATGCCCAGAAATAGGGAATGATGCCATCTAATGGGGAAATGATCCCATCTAATGGGCGAAATGATGCCCCATCTAACTGGGGAAATGATGGCCATCTCAATGGTGGATAAATAAATGATCCACAGAAATGGGGAAATGATGCCCCATCAATGGGGAAATAATGGCCCATCCAATGGGGAAATGATGCCCCATCCAATGGGAAATAATGCCCCAGAAAATGGGGAAATAATGCCCCATCTAAAAGGGAAATACGGCCCATCCAATGGGTAAATGATGCCACAATCTAACGGGGAAAATAAGCCCCTAATGGGTCAAGATGCCGCATCCAATGGGGTAATAATGCCCATCCAATGGGAAATAATGGCCCCATCCAATGGGGAAATAATGCCCCATTTGTACCCAGGCAATCCCAGCAGGAATTCTCTAAATTGTGACATAAAAACACCAAAGTGGTGCCCAAAGGCACACGAGCCTCCTGCATGGCCCTTGGGCTGCACTGGTGGAACAGGATGGGACCTCACTGCCAACCAAATCTCTCCTGCACATCCCAGCTCCACCTCCCACCTGCTCTTCCAGTGCCCACATGTGCCCAAAAGGAGAAAAACCCTTCAGAGCCTGGTCTGAGGAGCAAACAGCCAAAAAGGAGAAAAACCCTTCAGAGCCCCGTCTGAGGAGCAAACAGCCAAGAACTGATGAGGACAACATCCAAAAGAGGAGAACCTTCCATCAGGAGTGGAGATCTCATGGCTGCTGGGGTGCCTTGGGAGCCTGTGCCCCATTTTTAAAGACAAATGCATTTGGGATGTCTCTTGTGAGAAGGTGTGAGCTCCTCAGGGCYCCCTGAGAAGGCAAGGACATTGCCCAGAGCACCAGCAGCTCCCACACCACCAGCAGCAACCTCAGCTCCTTGAGACCTGACCACAAGAGCTTGTGTCTGCCTAAAAATCCCCAGAGGAGCATTCCCAGGCCCTGCCTCGTGTTTGGGCAGGGACACAGGTGCTGCCAGCTGCCCTGACCCTGTACAACCCTCTCACACTTCAAAGYGTGTGTTTGCCCTGCCAGGCTCCAGCCCTGCGCCCCTGGCCAGCTCCAGTGCCCTGCAAGGGGCAGGTGATGGCATGCAGGGTTTGCCCAGGCAATTCCAGTGTGCTGGGGGTTTTCCCAGCTCCACTTGGAGCCTCCTGTTAGGCTCTGCACTCTTTAATTGGAGCTGATTTACGGCATTTTTATTGCTGCAGACAGCCAGCAGTTGGCACAGCAGGCAGCTTTAATATTACTTTTGCATTTTGTTATTGAATCACCAGCTTGGAAGGCAATAGTGGGGCTTTTTATAGCTCAGCCTGGCAGCACAGCTCCTSCCTGGGCTCTGGAGAGCTCAGGGTGCCCCTGGGGGCCAGCAGGAGCACGGCCAGCTGCCCACAGCACAGCCACACCAGTTTGTGTGAGCAGCTCAGGGACACGGCCCTGCTCCTGCTCCTGCTCCTGCTCCTGCTCCTGCTCCTGCTCCTGCTCCTGCTGCACGGCGCTGCTCAGCCCCTCCCTGGGGCTCATGGTGCCTTTACTGGCCGGCAGGGCTGGCCCTGAGGTTCTTACCTGGAGATTTGCACCCTCCCGGAGTGCAAAACACAGCTTGTGCTGTGGAACAGGGGAYGCAGTCCAGGACAGCTCAGGGCAGCTCACCGGAGGCAGAGCAGCATGTGCCAGCTGCTGCCACCCTCCTGTGTCCAGCAGGGCTGTGACAGGCACAGTGGCCTTGGGGTGTGCCTTTTGCTGCAGCTCACACTCTCCATCCAGGGTATCACTGCCTTTCAGTCCCACAGGTGTGCAGGATCYGWGTCCTGGTCCAGCTCCCCTCTGTGAGGRGTGTGATAAAGTGTGCCTGGGAGAGATCAACGTGGTCTCTGTTATCAATCTATTACACACAGCTTGTTTTAGCATGTTCTGGAGGAGCCCATTCACCYTCACAAGTCTCCTCTGTGGTCATTCATCTCTGGCTTGAAAGCAGGAGGGTYCAAGCTCCACACACAGGTTAATGCCAGCTGGAGAAACCCTCTCCCCCAGAGCCCAGCAGCCGAGGGCAGTGCCTGCGAGTGGAGATCCGTTCTGGCAGGGGAGTGTCCCTGCAGGGGAATGTCCCTGCAGGGGAATGTCCCTGCAGTCCCGTTCCTGCCCCCACCCCTGTGGCAGGGCTCTGTGTGGAGCAGGGAGTTCCCTTGGCAGCCCGCAGGCACCGTCTCATTCAGTCTCACTCAATGGGATTTAATGATTGACTGAACCCTGCTGGTTAATTACCCAGCCAATACTCAGCTATCAGCCTCGGTGAGTTTGTAACTCATACACCCAGCCCTGGCCGGGCTGGGGCATCGATCCCAGCAGATCCCAGTTTATCCCAGCAGATAGATGCCCTGGGGCAGTGAGGATGAGCAGGGTGAGGAGCAGTTAACCCTGGCACAGCCCACACGGCTCATGGCCTGCAGAGCCCAGCCCTGTGCCAAGGGGAAAAGGAGCTGCCATGTCCTTGTGGGGGTCAGGCCGTGTCCCCTTCGTGCCCTGAGCACTGGGTCCTGCTGGCAGTGCCTGTGCTCTCCAGACCCTGTGAATGTGCTCTGCAGCTTTTCCCTGTCCCCAGACACAGCCCTCAAAGGGTCACAGCATCATCAGGGCTGGAAGGGGCCTCTGGGGAGCATCCAGTGCAGCCCCTGCCAGGCAGGGTCACCCTGAGCAGGTGACACGGGATCTCACCCAGGGGAGGCTCCGGTGCCTTGGCTGATGTGGTGAGCTGTGCCCAGCTGGCAGAGGGSACCTGCAGCAGCTGCCTGGGCTGGCTGGGCAAAGCCTCAGCCTCCCCTTCACACAGTGAGCAGTCCAGCCCTGGCAAAGGGCTGCAGCAGAGCACCCCCTCACAGATCCCAGCAGGGACAGCTCAGCCACGGGATGACTTCTGAAATATCTGCAGTGCTTCCTCCCACCCTGCAAATGGCACTGTTGGTGGAAAATGCAGATGCTGCCATGGGAGGAGTGGGAGAAAACCACAGCCCAGAGCCTGGAGCTGTTGGGTAGCACAGAAGTGGGTGCAGAAATGCAGAGTGCAGCTCCTGCAGCGTGGCATCAGGGTGAAAGGGCAGAGCACAGGCACCAGGGTGCTGCCAGCATGGGCATCCCACCCCTCTCACCAGCAGAACCTCATCCCCGTGGTCATTCCCCAGTTCCTCTGGGAACATTTTCATGTCCCTGTCCCTGTGAGCATCTCCCCATTCCCACAAGCACTGCCATGCTCCCAGGCAGGCAGCATTCCCAAATCCCACCTTGGCACGGGCACAGCCTGTGCCAGTGGCATGGAGAAGCTCACATGGTGCTCAATAACTGCTCCCAGACAGAGCAGGGTGAGCACCACGGAGGCCACGCTCAGCTGAGCTTTAGGATGGAGAAGACAAAAGGTGATTTGCAAATGATTCAATGATTGAGTTTTTAATTGGACTCGTGCCTTTCCTCACCCGTTTAAGATGGATGAGATGGGTCTGAGCCTCTGGAAGGGCTGTTTGTAAAACAAACAACCAGGCTATTAATTATCCTGCATGTTAGCCTTGGCTGGAGGGCACTGCAGGAAGGTCTGCTGCTCCTCAGGGATGAGCCCTGGTGGGTTCAGGTGCCGCTCCTGGTGCAGGGATTTGTGTACCAGCACAGCAGAGGCTGCTACCAGCTCTGTGCAAGCCCTCCAGAGCCCAGTGGCACCAGTCTGATGAGCCTGTCGGGCACAGGAATTGAAGGGCATCTGCAGATGGAGCCATGGGACCTCCCCCACCTCTGCTGAAGGATCCTGGGGCTGCATTTTTAACAGACTCCCTTCCTGTGCGTGCATTTAGACCTCGGGGCTTAAAGAGGCTGAAATGAATGTGTCTTTGGTAGCTCAGCTCTTTGTCATGGTTTATTTATTAATTATTTCTTAGCTGTCATTTTATATGTGTGCTGTTACTCAATCACCAGCAGGGTGGAAGCTAAACCTGACTCTAGAGAGGATAAAMTGCCCTTTYTCTGYGTTGTATTCTGCTGGAACAGCCTCTGCAGGTGCTGCTGTGCCTGAAGGGCAGAGAGTCAAGGGATTTTTCAGTGTTAAATCATGTGGAAATCAGCATAGAGGGGGAGTGTTCAACACAGGCTGTGTTTGAGTAGTGCTGAGCAATGATGGGTTTGCTTGGTGCAAAGAACACCAAAGGAGATGAAAGAGCACAGGAGGAACCAGCAGAGCTTTGAGGTGAAGGAATCCCTAATCCCAGCCCTGCAGCAGAGCAAGGAGGAACCACTGACAAAAACCACTGGGCCACTGCACCCAGGGGCCACTCTCAGCTCTGGGGGCATGGAAATACCCGGGGGAGATGTGTATAAGAGACAGAAAAACCACTGGGCCACTGCACCCAGGGGCCACTCTCAGCTCTGGGGGCATGGAAATACCCGGGGGGAGCAAAGCCACTGGTTTGGGGTGTGTAAAGGGGTAACTGTGCCACATCCAGGCCATTCCTGAGCGTTGTAAAGGAGGGCAGCCCATGCTGGGGGAACAGAGCTCGTGACTCACAGCAGGACAYGCAGCCAGTGGGGGTTTCATATACACATCCTTGTCAGGAATTTCATTTTTCCATAGGGCTCTTTCCCCTCCATCCTCCCGTTTCAATTTAAATTCCCTGTCAGGGTCCCAAAAGAGGCCAGTCTTCACCCCCAGCTGAACGTCTGCAGGACCTGTAATGAGTTAGGGCTGAATTGCTGCCAGCCCTTCTGGTAACGTTTAGAGAGGCCCTGGCTCCCGGCCAGACCCAGCGCTGGAGGAGAGAAAGGCAGAGCTTGACAGGAGAGAAGATATGGCAGGATGTCTGGGAGACAATCCCACCCCGGGCAGGATGCACAGACCCTCTAGCAGCCCGCTTTCCCTGCCGCAATCGCCACCCCGGCAAGGATCAGAGCCCTCATGCACGCCCCTTTCCCATCCACTGGCAGGATCACGAGCCCTCCGTCAGCCCCTTCCATCCATCTCGCCCCTGGGCAGATCACAGCCTCTGCAACCCCTTTTTCCCATCCCAGCCCCGGGCAGGATCACATAGGCCTCCTGGCACCGGCCCTTTCCATCCCAGGCAGGATTCAAAGCCCTCTGCAGCCCCTCTTCTGCCATCCAGCACGGGCAGGGATCAAAGCCCTGCTGCAAATGCCGCCTTATCCCAACCCCGGGCAGGATCAGACGAAGCCCTCTCTGGCAGCCCCTTTCCCCACATCCCAGTCTAGACAGGGATCACAGCCTCTGCAGCCCCTTTCCCATCCCATGCCATAGAGGGCAGGATCACAGCCTCTCTGCAGCAACCGGGTTCGTTCGCCACGATGATTACATCGGCCCAGCCGGGCAGGAATTCAGAGCCGAATGCTGGTTATCGAGTGGGCCGACGAGATTGGTCGCTCTATCCCCAGAATGTAGTGACCGAACGGTATCAGGAATCAAGCCCTCCTGGCGAGACCCTTTGCGCCGAGTCGAACTGGGCAGGATCGCACAGGAGCACCTCTGACGCAAGAACCCGCTTTCGCCATCCCAAGGATAACGCCAGCCCAGGCAGGATCAGAGCCCTCTGCAGGGCCCATGTTCTCACAGTCCCACCTGAAGGGCGCGGGAGCAGGAACTCAGGCAGGACGCACCAGTTCTGGAAAGCGCGCATTATTCAGCGCGGTTCACCACTAGAAGAGCAAGCGAATTGCATATCAGCACTCGCTGCAGGCCCCTTTGCCCATCCCAGGCCCGCAGGCATGGACGACAGCCCTCTGCAGGCCCCTTCCATCCCGGGCAGGATCACAGCCCTCTGCCAAGCCCCTTTCCCAGCATCTGCAGGCCTGGCCCCACAGGCACAGCGTGTCCGGGGCTGCTCCAGCCCCATCCCTGGGGTTTTTCCTGTGCCCCATCCGAGGTGTCCCCTCCGGCCCTGCTCCTCCCAGGCTCTGGGGACAGCAGGAGGTCCTGTGGCAGCACCTGGCTGTCCGGGAGCCACTTGGTGTGTCCCAGCTCCTCCGCAGCCTGTCCTGGCAGGAATGCAGCAGCTGCCCCGAGCAGTTTTACCCTGCTKTAGTGCCTGCTCACACTCGTTCCCTGCTGGAGAGCCTGGTGACAATGTGGGAAGATAAAGGGCCGCTGCCAGAGAGGGGATAAATAAATATTTGTCATTTTCTATCAGTCTGGAAGAGGCACCCAGGATCACAGGCAGGCCGCAATCAAACCGGATTGCGATGTGATTAACGCCGGCTCTGCCGAGCTCAGCCACCCGCGGAGCCGCGGCTGCCGAGGGGTTAACGAGCTGTCACCGGGGATCCCCGGGGCTATAGGGGGGTTAACGGTGCTCTGCAACCAGGGACCTGTCACCGGGGATCCCCGGGGCTACGGAGGGGTTAACGGTGCTGTCACCGGGGATCACCGGGGCTACGAAGGGGTTAACGGTGCTCTGCAGCCAGGGAGATGTGACCGGGGATCCCCACGGTTTCGGAGGGGTTAACGGTGCTGTCACCGGGGATCCCCGGGGATCCCCACGGCTTCGGAGGGGTTAACGGTGCTCTGCAACCAGGGAGCTGTGACCGGGGATCACCGGGGCTATAGGGGGGTAAACGGTGCTGTCACCGGGGATCACCGGGGATCCCCACGGCTGCGGAGGGGTTAACGGTGCTCCGCAGAGAAGGAGCTGTCACCGGGGATCACCGGGGATCCCCGCGATCCCCTCCCCAGGCAGGGAGCTGTCACCGCTGTCACCGGGGATCACCGGGGGTCCCCGCGATCCCCTCCCCTGGCAGGGAGCTGTCACCGCTGTCACCGAGGATCCCCGATCCCCGGGGCTGCTCGCGGTGCCCCGCCGCCGGCAGGGCTGGCTGCAGACAGCGGGTAACACCGGAGGTGGGGACGTGGCTGTCCCCAGCCCCAGGGATGGGCTCCGGGGAAGTCTGCCCAAGGTTTTCTTCTACTTCTCGTTATCCTGCTGTGATTTTGCCAGCAATAAATTCAGTTAATAGCTCCAGTTTGAGCCTGCTTTGTCCGTGACGGTATTTGCTGAGGSATCTCTGCTGGTCCTTATCTCAAATCCATCACAGCCCCTCACTTTGCATGCACTCACCCCCTCGGGGGGCTTGTCCCGTGTCCCTGGAGCTGGAGGAGCCTGGCTGCAGCTCCCCGTGCCCTCAGCACCAGGGCTGTGGCTGCAGCTCCTGCTCCCAGCCAGCCCCAGCAGTGTCCCCAACACAGTGCTGGCCCCTGTCCCCACTGGCTGCTCCTGGGCCAGTCCCCACTCTGCTGCTGTGTCCCTGCAGCAGAGACATTTGTCCCGCAGTGGGCACATCCCTGGCTGGAAATTCCATGGGAAAGGCCATGGATGGAGCCAGGCTGGTCCCWGCAGGGCTCTCCCTCTGACACCCCMGGGCTCAGAGCACCCATCCCCAGCTCTGCCAACTCACACTGGCTGTTCAYATTTTCAGCATTCCCTTCATAGGCACAAAAATTTTTTTTTTCTCTTTTTCAGTCCCTCAAGTCTCTGGTTCTCTGAAAATCCTCACTGCTGCTCAGGAGTAACCAAAAGCTGGATGTGCAGGGGGAGGAACGTGTGCAGGCAGGCTGGACCACACACAGCCCGGCTTAGGAGCTGGGAGAAAATGGAATTGTTCATTCCAAATTCCATCCCCCCTTTTCCTGGGCTTTGCTGGACGTGCTGTCCCTGCTCCACAGGGACAGGGGAATGATGTGGCTGGATTAGGTGGAACCCACTTTTACAGGGCTGCCTCATTTCTCCCCTCCCTKGTTCTACTACAGGTGTTTTGTGCCTGATCTCTGCATTCCTGGCATGCCTGGAATTCCCTGATGCTTAACCTCAGATCCGAATTTCCTGGATTTGTAACATTTGGGTTTAATCGAGTAGCAATGACCTTGTACAATTATCCACCRAAACTTCTGCTGTTTGAGCCCCTCCATAACCCCAGCTCGACRCCATTTTTGAACAAAACTTCTAAATTTTTTTGGTGCCAAATCAGCCTCCAGAGCCTCGGCTCTGTCCTTCTGTTCAAACCCATCTGATATCCCAGATCTGGTGTTGAAAGCAGTGGCTCCAGTCAGAAATCTCTCCCTGTCTCACACTCAGGCGTTGTTCAGCTTGGTGGGATGCAGGCCCAGAGCACTCCAACCTCCATCCCACAGGGACTGCTGACACCTCCAGGGAGCCCTGGCTCACTCCCAGCCATCACCTTTTCCTCTCTCAGCCCTGAAGAAGTCCCTTCAGTATTTCCAAGCTGCTGAGCTGTGGTGCAGAGCTCTTTGGCTCCCCAGGAGCTGCAGGATGAGCGGGTGTGAGGCAGCTCCGRAGCTCAGGGCCTGGCTGCTTTGTGCCGGGTTTTATCTGGCCTCTATGCTTGCAGAAGTTGTGTYTGTTTGCTGGGAATAACTGCAGGGCAAATGGGTGAAGGGTGGAAACATGAAAGCCCTTGAAGGCAAATATCCACAGTGGAAATCCATCTCTTCACAGAAAGGGTGGCCAAGCATGGGAAGGGCTCCTCAGGGACACGCTGGGGTCCCTGGAGTGTCCGAGAAACACCTGGGGTGACAAGGTGGGGATCTGGCTCGGGTTGGACTCAGTGGCGTTGAAAGACTTTTCATCCTGATGGTTCAGTGATCCTGTGTGTTTTACCCCATGTTTTACCCCGTGTTTTACCCCGTGTTTTACACCGTGTTTTACACCGTGTTTTACACCGTGTTTTACCCCGTGTTTTACACCGTGGATCAGCTCCCACCCCGCTCCGGGCAGGACAGGCCCAGCGGCTCCGGCAGGCTCGGTGCCCCGGGGATGGAGCATGCCGAGGGCTGCGGGCCGTGCTGCGGTGGAAAGGCTGCACAAAACCAGATTTCATCCCTGCCGTGGTCCTGCCCTTCCTCCACGGCAGCAGGAATTGCCCCTCCGGGCTGCCTGGGTGGAAAATCAGCAGGATCGGGGCCAGGGCTGAGTCACGGCGGCGCGGCCCGCCCGGCCCCGGCCCTGCTCGCTCAGCGCCTTCCTATCGCCCAGAATCGCCTGGAACGGCTTCCTATCGCCCGGAATCGCCTGGAACGCCTTCCTATCGCCCGGAATCGCTTCCCATCGCCTGGAACCGCTCCTCATCACCCAGAATCGCTCCTTCGGAGGAGCTGCTGCCGGGGAATGGCACTCAGCAAGTCTGAGCAGCCCCCACGCCCTGCTGCAGCTCAGCCTCCCTGACCTGCTCAGCCGGGGATGATCCTGGGCTGGAGAGGAGGAGGAGGTGCTGGTG
>NDFG01000018.1:1620719-1631198 GCA_002167245.1 Sporophila hypoxantha
AAATGGGCTGTTAATAGGAGGAAGATTAGAGGCTCCAAATGCACTCTGGCAGCATCTTATAAAAGTGTGTGGGAGCAAAGTGCCAAGGCTGAAGCTTAATGCTGCCTCTGCTGGATCAGAAAACTTCTGTCGTTCGGCCTCATGATCGCCTCCCCCTTTCCTAATACTAAGGGCAGGATGCAGAGAGTGCCAGAGCTGCTGCTGGGGAGGCAGGGAAGCACTGTGCTCTCTGACACTGGGCTCTTGCTTACCCACTTGCCTAAAGTCTTGGTGATTCTCATAAGAACAAAATATGGTCTAGGAGGAGAGACGGTGCTGCTTCAGCGTGGAAATCTAATGAAAAGCGCCAGAATTGTTTTTTTATAACTGAAACTCAGCGAGTGCCAGAGATAGGCAAGGACGTTAGGCATGTGCCAAAAATAGAATCTTCTCTCTTTTTGTGCCCAGCCCAGGGGCATCACAGGGAGTGTGCCCAGCCCCAGGGGCAGCTCCAGGCTCTGGCTGGCTCCTCCAGCAGCCAGTGCCCTGTTGGCAGGACTCTGCTGATTGTCCCCCCACCCTCACCTCGGSGCTCCCTGGTGCCACCCTGGCACAGGTGGTGTGCTGTGGGGGGCACAAGCAGCACCCCAGCAGTGTGCAGACCAATGCAGGCCCAGCTGTGCTCCAGCCCTCAGAGCCTGGCTGCTCCCCCAGCTCTGCTGCACAGCAATTCCCAGATCCCAGCCCTGCTCCCAGAGCATCCCTCTCTCTGCCCTGTGGCTGCCCCTGCACCCCCAAGGAAAGAATGCAAAAGCRAGGCAGGAACAAAGCAGAAAAAGAGCAGTTTGGTATTATTTTCTTTTCTGGGCCATTTTGAATTAATTAAGGAATGTGATCTAAACTATAAATACCCTCCTTCACGTATGATTTATGGCCTGTTTGTTCTGGATTGGTATGTGCTTAATCTCTAATTGTGAGCCCACCATCTGTTTTTATTGATCTGCTTGCCAGGAGAGTTATTGCTCTCCTTGGCCTTATATGGGAAAATTAGGTATGAGCTGAGGGAGCCCGAGCCAGGGCTGTCCTGACGTCAGCCTTGGAGCTGCTCACCCAGGGCCGTGCTTCCCAACTTTGCTCCAGCCTCTGCCAGGCTCCCTCCCCGTGTGAAACTGCAGCTCAGGGCCCCCAGAGCCCCCTTATCTGCAGCTCAGGGCCCCCAGAGCCCCTTATCTGCATCTCAGAGCCCCCAGAGCCCCTTATCTGCATCCCAGAGCCCCCAGAGCCCCCTTATCTGCAGCTCAGAGCCCCCTTATCTGCAGGGCCCCCCAGCCCATCCCAGCTCCCTGGGCATCCATCCCTTCGCTGCCCACACGGGGTTTGCTCCTCAGGGGAAACAAATGGTGAGAAGAAGAGGCTGGCGTGGCTTTGGTGTTTTTGGCTGTAAATCAGGATTCTGCCAGCCCAGCCTGAGTGCTTTCAATGGTGGGAGTGTCTCCATGAGAAAACAGGGATTATTCATGGGACCTGGAGGGCCCGGGTGTGTTATTAAGTGGAGAGATAATAGAGCCMGAGCCCAGCCCGTGTGCTCTGCATGGCCAGGGCAGGGAGGGGAGGACAAGAGCTCCCAGGAARGTTTTGAGACTTAAAYGAACCTTTTGAGGCTTAAATGAACACTTTGAGGCTTAAAGGGAGCCCGTGGRTTTGAAGGAAGAATTTATTTATTTATTTATCCCATTTACCTGCAAAGCTGGGCAGCAGAGAAAGGCAGTGCCAGTGCCACAGGGAGCTGCCCCAAAGGGAAGGGGTCTCTGTCCCCCCCACCCACTGTCCCAGCAGAGCCCTCTGGCTCCCAGACCTGCCTGGGCTGTGGTGGGAGCCCCTGTGAGGGGTGGGATGAGGCTCCCTGGGGCACTGCAGGCACCCAGAGCTGCTGTGACACAGCTGGTGGGCATGTGGTGATGCCCAGGACCCCCAGTCCCTGCCCGGGGCCTGTGGGGACATCCAGGAGATCAGGGACAGAATGGGGACCCTCCCTGCCCATCCCCTGGCTGGTGAGGGTGAGACCCTTCCCTTCCTGGGAACCCCAGGATGGGGTCACACCGAGCCCCTGGCTCTGCATTTGTTCTCCACCACAAATGCCTCAAATGCATTTGCAGGCAGGAAGGAGCTGCTGTAATTTGCTCAGTCTCCCACATCCTCCTGTGGTTATTATTTTAAGCCATTTCCCTGATTTCAGGGCCTGGTCTGGAGATCCCCATTCCCAGACTGACTGATGCCTGCGATGACAGCATTTCTGCTCTTGGGCAAATTAATTTCCCATGGGATTGTGGCCTAATATATAAATATAAAACTGACACATTTTTACTGGGTTGAAAGGAAAATAGCTCCAGCTCGCATGAGATAAGGCTTGCAGGAGATAAGGCAGCAGTTGGAGTGTGAAATGCCATGAGGATCCCACTTTTCCCACAGATCCCTGGTGATGTTTGCTGGCCTGGCTGAGCAAGCCCTCGATAAACGTCAGCAGCGTTAACGCAACCTTTGSTTCTGCTCCATCTCAGCCTCACCTGCCTCCTCCTGGGCACAGCACGGGGCTGCAGGGTGGGGAGGGGCAGCTCTGTGCCCTGGGTGCTCAGGATTCACCGGGGGATCTGCCTGGAGCTGGGGTGGKGCTGGGCAYGAGGGGCAGCCCCAGCCCTGCAGGAGGGCAGGGAGCCCCTTCCCACAGGGAGGAGATGGACAAACAGCCAAGGAGCAGCTGGATGGGAGGGATGGGCATGTCCTGTGCCCTCCTCCAGGGCTGGGGCTGCCCCTCATGCCCAGCTGCCCTGTGTGCTGCAGGGAGCCATGCTGAAAGCACCTGGGGAGCCCTGGCAGGGCTGTGCTCCGGGCACTGAGAGCTGCCCTGAGMCAGTGACGAAGCAGGAGGAGCAGATCCTGGCCTGGGGTGGCTGTGTGCCCCAGGACCAGGCTGTGGGACCAGGCTGTAGGACCAGGCTGTATGTCCAGGCTGTATTTGGAGGTTGATCTCAGAGCCCTGGAGCCGTTTGCTCACGCAGCAGAGCTGAGGGTGTTTGATCCTGACCTCAGCCCTTATAAATAACCCAGCCACGGGCATGCAAGGACCAAACAATTTGTTTCCTCTCCTCTCTCCCTCCTCTCCTCTCCTCTCCCTCCTCTCTCTCCTTCTCCTTCCCTCTCTCTCTCTCTCTTCCCTCTCTTCTATCCTCTCCTCTCCTCTCCTCTCTCTCCTCCTCTCTCTCCTCCTTCTCTCCTCTCCATTCCTCTCCTCTCCTTTCCTCTCCTGCTCCTCTCATCTCCTCTCTCCTCGCTCCTCGCATGCCCTGGAATGTCTCCTACATCCCGGGGTGTTAAACATCCAAAGAATGTGCGAGAGCTCTGCGGGGACCAACACACACACACCACACTCCACACACAATAAACCACGTCACACACATAACACCACAGACAGCACGGTGTGGGACGGGCTGGATTGCAGGAGAACTTTACCTGCTCCTCTGGACCCAGCATGGCCAGAGCCCTTGGCCTGCTCCTGTGCCCTGGCAGAGCCATCCCATCCAGGCCATGGATGGGATGTGCTGGGAAGTGAAGGGGAAGCAGCTCCTGAAAAGCAGATCTGAGCAGAAAATGCCAGACCTGGAAGGATTTGTGCTTTTCCTGCCTGCCAAGCACGAGCAATGCTTAGAAAGAGCTCTGGGGKGGATTGCAAAAYCTACCCCGTTTGGAGTGGGTTTGARCACTTCAATCCCTCTCTAATGACACTGCCCAGGAAATGACAAAGCTCTGGGAAAACAGCCGGGTTGGGTTCTGGATTCTGCCTCRGGACATTTCAAATCCTTGCACACATTTTTTTTGTGCAGCTCAGCAAAACCCTACAACATCCTGCCCCAGCTTTCCTTGTTTCCCTGACACCTCTGGCACAAAAATTGGACACTGCAGCACATTCCAAGGCTCAGTCCCACCCAGGTTTGCCCTGTGCTGGTTTGGATCRCTCTGCTTTCAGGTTTGTGGGTGACAGCTCCGTGGGGATTTCAGAAAGGAGCTCCCCCTGACACGTGGTGTTTTCTCCCCTGCTGCCCCTGCAGTGGTGCCAGTGGATGGACACTGCCAGGGATGCTGCATGGGAAAAGATTTGCCTAAATCCCACAGCCACATGCAGTGGCACTGCCCAGGGAATGCCTGGCAGGAATTCCTGTGTGCCCAGCGTTCCACAGGGACCATCCCAGCTGTGAGCTCAGGGCAGGGAACTCCCAGAGCTGAGCACACTGCACTGGGGAAAGGAAATCAAATAAAACATTGGTGTTCTTCCAGTGGTTAATGAGTAAATATTAAGCTGTTTTGAGGTTTTGTTACAGGAGATGTTTATGGGGTGATAGCTTTTAAAACAGAACAYTGAGAGCCTTTGTGCTGAGTCCAGGTCATTCACAAGAGGAGGTTACACTTGAAAAAATCCACATTAGATTTAATAGTGTTTGCTTGAGGCCACAGCAAGAAGGGAGACCCAGGGAGAGAATCAGAGGCATCTCTAGAGATCACTTTGGTCCCACCAAAGTGGAAACAGTGCAAAGAGCAAAATGCCAGCTTTGGGCTTGTGTAGGGCTTTTGTGACCCACAGTTGGGGTCACTGGCTGTAGATGGTTGGCACACGTTTTGGGTGCACTAATGTGATGGCAATGGCACAACAGTTTGGGGTCACTGGGCTTGCTCGCTCGCTGGCACAGTTTTGGGGTTTGATGGGCTGTGTGGTGGCACACAGTTTGGGGTCACTGGGCTGTCGTGTGGGCACAGTTTTTGGGTCAACTTGGGAATGGGGCCTGTGTGGTGGCAACAGTTTGGGGGTCTCATTTGGGCTGCTGTGTGGCAGGCGTTTTGGGGTCACTGGGGTGTGTGTGGCACAGTTTGGGGATCACTGTGGGTGTGTGTGGGCACAGTTTGGATCACTGGGCCTGTGGTGGGCAAGTTTGGGGTGAGGGGTGTGTGTGGCACAGTTTGGGGGTCACTGGCTGTGTTGTCGGCACAAGTTTGGGCGTCATGATTTGGCTGTTGTGTGGCACAGTTTGGGGTCATTGGGATTGGGCTGTTGTGTGAGTGGCACCAGTTTGGGTCACTTCGCTGATGTGTGTCAATCGAGGTTTCCTTGGGTCACTGGGGCTCCAGTGCTCGCTGGTCACAAGTTTGGGGGTGCCAGTGAACTGGAGCAGGTTGGGAGACTGGCGGCTGTGTGTGGCACACAGTTTGGCGTCAACTGGGCTGTGGTGTGGCACACTTGGATGGGTCTGTGGGCCATTGGCATGTGGGGCTGTGTGTGGCACAGTTTGGGGTACGGCTTCTTGTGTGGCAAGTTTGGGTGGATTGGGGTGTCACACAGATTTGGGGTCACTGCGTGTGTGTTGGCAGTTATCACTTGGTGGATGGGGTTGTGTGTGGATTTGGGATACTGGGCTGTGAATGTGTGGCCACAGTTTTGGAGGTCCATGGGGCTGTGTGTGGCACAGTATTGGGGTCACTGGGCTGTGTTGTGGCACCAGTGTATGGGGTGCACAGGATTGGGGCTGTGTTGTGGCACACCAGTTGGGTGTCCACGTGGCTGTGTGTGGCACAGTTTGGGGTCACTGATGGCTGTGTGTGGCACAGTTTTGGGTCACTGGGTATCTGTTGTGGTGGACACAAGTTTGGGGTCACTGCGTGAATGGGCTGTTGTTGTGCCAACAGTTTGGGGTCACTGGGCTGTGTGTGGCACAGGTTTGGGGTCACTCGGGACATGTGGTGTGGCACAGGTTTGGGTGGTTTGCCACATTAGGTGGCCTTTGGGGGGGGGGGGCTAGTGTGTGCAACAGATTGGGTCATTAAGGGATGGGTGGTGTGTGGGCACTAGTGGGTCATGTGGCTGGTGTGTGGCACAGTTGGGGTCACGATGGGCTGTGTGTGCAACAGTTTGGGGTCCTGGACTGGGTCTGTGTGTGGCACAGTTTTGGGGTCACTGGGCTGAATGTGTTGACAAGTTTGGGGTTCACTGGGTGTTGTTGTGCACACGTTTTGGGGGTCACTGGGCCTTGTGTGTGGCAGAAAAAAACGTTTGGGGTCACTGGGCTGTGTGTATGGGCACACGTTTGGGGTCCTGGGATGGGCTGTGGCCCCGCCAATGACCATGGGCACATCAGGAAATGTCAGTTCTTGTACACAGACTCCATGTTTGGGTAATAGAGGACAAAGACAGACACTTCACCTTCTAAAATGATGTACTTTAGCTGTTTTAGGTTGAATCTATCTGAAAGTGGCATATGGGTGACAACGGTGTGTTGTGTCCAGATGCTCAGTACGTGTGACATTATCCTGTGACCAATCCAGCTACAGCCTGAAGCAGCTGGAGGGCAGGGTCCTCTGCTCTGAGCCGGCCTCGAGCAGCCGCAGCCCAGGGCACCTCCCTGGGTGGCACAGCTCCTGCGAGGGCATGGGGGCAGGGTTTGGGTGCTGCCCCTCTGCACAGAGCCAGGAGCTGCTGCACATCCCCACACCTGCCTGCAGCTCCAGCACGATTCCTTTGCTCTTTCCCTGTGGATTTCACCCARAAATGCTGCCATGCTTTGTCCCCCCCATCACCTGAAGGAAAATCACTGTCGTTCCTTGTCCCTGGCAATCAGTGGTGCAGCAGCAGAGCTTTGGGCTCAGGAGCCTTCAGCAGGCTTAGAAACCTGTGTGCAGAAAACTGGAGGCACAAATGTGGGAATTCCTCCCTGGGAAGCAGGTGGGAAGGGGCTGCCAGCTCCTATCAGCCATCAGCTGTCAGGGCCAYGAGCAGCAGATTCTGATTTCCTCCAGGACCTTCAGACATCAGCCTGAGTGAAGCAGCTCATTACGAGCAGCTAATTGCTGCAGTCRTTTGTGAAATGAATTTTTCAAGGTTAATTTAGTTTAGCACTGAGAGGCCTCCATTTAGCTCTGAGAGGGTGAGCTGCATGTCACACATCCTCCCTCCTCTGTGGACAGAGCTCAGATCTGGGGCATGCTCAGGGCTGGCTGAGGGAGTGCCCTGGGATGGGATGGGCAAGCCCAGGGATGCAAACACTGGTCCCAGCACGGGGAGGTGAGCAGCAGGGCAGCTTGGCCTGTGCTGGCTGCAGACATCAGCTTTGCTTTGTCAGGAGATGAGCAACCCCTTCAGAAGCTCYTTTAACCATTGCAGGGGTCCTGGGAAAGCAGAGCCTGAAATGTGATGAGCTCAGTCAAGCTTTGCTGTTCACCTCCCTGATGCCATTTCCCCTTTGCTGTGGGTTTCCACAAGCAAACCTCCCYGTCTGAGGGGCTCCCAGATGGCTTTAAAGACAGAGGGACAGCCTGTGGGGRCAAAAGGGACATTTGCTGCATGGCATGGTGCCTGGTGTGGAATCATTTCCTGCTCCTTGCAGACTGAAAGCAAGTCCAAGGAAGACACAGGAGCAGAGCTTCTTGTGATGCATCATTTCAGGTCCAGGGGCTGTTCCTGCCCTTGCTGTCTCAGTGTGGCCCRAGGCAGCCTGGGCAGGGCTCTCAGTGCTGTGGGACACCAACCATGGGCTCTCTGCCCACGCAGGAGCAGTGGGGACCTCTGTCCATCCCTCCACTCCCTGTGCATCATCACCCACATCCCTGTGGAAGCAATCAGTGCAGGGCCCAAACTGCCCAGAGCTGCTCCAGAGCTGCTGGGGCTGGGGAAGAGCTGGGGGAGAGCTGGGGAAGAGCTGATGGAGCTGGAGCAGCTGGAGCAGAGCTGATGGAGCTGGAGAAGGGCTAGTGTAGCTGGAGCAGAGCTGGTGGGGCTGGAGAGGAGCTGATGGAGTTGGAGCAGTTGGAGCAGAGCTGATGGAGCTGGAGCAGTTGGAGAAGAGCTGGAGCAGCTGGAGCAGAGCTGGTGGAGCTGGAGAAGGGCTAGTGTAGCTGGAGCAGAGCTGGTGGGGCTGGGGAAGAGCTGATGGAGCTGGAAAGGAGCTGGAGAGGAGCTGATGTAGCTGGAGCAGAGCTGATGGAGCTGGAGCAGTTGGAGAAGAGCTGATGGAGCTGGAGCAGTTGGAGCAGAGCTGGAGCAGCTGGAGCAGAGCTGATGGAGCTGGAGCAGGGTTAGTGTAGCTGGAGCAGAGCTGGTGGGGCTGGGGAAGAGCTGATGGAGCTGGAGAAGGGCTAGTGCAGCTGGAGCAGAGCTGGTGGGGCTGCAGGGCTCCCACCTGAGCACAGCCCACCTCGGCACCGGCCTGGGGAAATTAATGGGCTGTTTAAGGGACGCATCCTGTGTTTGCAGAGCACCCGCCAGCTGTGACAATGCAGATGTTTCCTGTCTCCCTGGAGCTGCCGGGAGCCTTTTCC
Organism: Sporophila hypoxantha; assembly: GCA_002167245.1. Taxonomy (NCBI): domain Eukaryota; kingdom Metazoa; phylum Chordata; class Aves; order Passeriformes; family Thraupidae; genus Sporophila; species Sporophila hypoxantha. Next base: position 1,629,054 of record NDFG01000018.1, read on the forward strand.
CAGCTGGGAGCAGTTCCTGCACTCGGGCTGGGTCTGGGGGATCACACAGACCTGGCCTCGGGCAGTGGGCCGTGCCTGGGCAGTGCCTGGGCAGTGCCTGGGCAGTGCCCGTGCCCCTGCCCGCTCAGCCCCGGCTGGGAGGCAGCTCCGGGAGCCCAGCCCAGCTCCAAGGGCAGTGCAGGGCGGCTGCCCCAGCCCTCCCGGAGAGTGTGAGCAGCCCTGAGCAGGACGTGGGGTCTGCAGGYGGGCAGGAAGATCCCYCGTGTGAGCRGGAKGGAGGATGTGACTSTAYTGACCGTCCTCCCTTGTTGAGTCTCTGTCTTTTCCTTGTCTGGACCCCCGTAGCCAAGCCTTGCCACACCCTCTGGCTCGAGACTGCAGTTGGGAAGCAGATAAAGGCAGGTTCAGCCCCTTTTCTGCCGGGGCAGAGTGCAGCTGGTGCAGCCCTCACAGGCAGCTTCTGCTTTCCAGAGGGGCGGCTGGAGCCAGCCTGCCTCTGCTTACTGCACAGCTTTGGGGAGAGCTGGAGCCAGCCTGCCTCTGCTCCCTGCACAGCTCCATGCTGGAGCCAGCTGCCTCTGCTCCCTGCACAGCTTTGGGAAACCTGGAGCCAGCCTGCCTCTGCTCCCTGCACAGCTTTGGGAGAGCTGGAGCCAGCCTGCCTTTCCTGCCCCCTGTTACAGCTTTGGGGAGAGCTGGAGCCAGCCTGCCTCTGCTCCCTGCACAGGGAACCTGGAGCCAAGCCTTGCTCTGCTCCTTGCACAGCTCCATGGCTGGAGGCCAAGCTGCCTCTGCCTCCCTGCACAGGCTTTGGGGAGGGAGAGCTGGAGCCCACCTGCCTCTGCTCCCTGCAGCAGGGGCAGAGCTAGCCAGCCTGCCTCTGCTTCCATGCACAAGCTTTGTGAGGAGAGCTGCGAGCCAGCCTGCCTCTGCTCCCTGTACAGCTTTTGGGGAAATCTGGAGCCACCTTGCCCCCTGCTTACCCTGCACCAGGGACAGCTGGAGCCAGCCTGCCTCTGCTCCCTGTACAGGGGACAGCTGGAGCCAGCCTGCCTCTGCTCCCTGCAACAGCTTTGGGGGAAACCTGGAGTCCAGCCTGCCTACTGCTCCCTGCACAGGATTTTGGGGCTCCACGGCAGGGAATGAGCTGAGCTGAGGGGATTCAGGCCCGAGTTTTCCTGCGGAGCTGCAGTGAGCCCTGTCTTGACTCCCTGGTTTCCCTCCCCAAGCCCTGGAGCCGGCAGTGCCTGGCCATGACCCGGCCTCACCCGGGCTGGCCTGAGCCAGCAGCGAATGTTTCCCGGGCTGTCTCAGAGCTGGGGCAGGCCCTGGGTGAGGATGCCGCCCTCCGTGAGGATTTCTACCTGCATTCCCTTCCTCCCAGCRCGGAACGTGCGGGAATTCCTTCCCGCCAGCCTGCAGCCGTGCATGGAGCAGGGATGCTCCCTGTCGGAGCGGCCAGGCCAGRCTGCCCGGGCACGGGGACAGCCGCGCTGGCACCGCTGTCACCTCAGACGGCCCCTGCACTCCCCTCTGCCTGCTTTCTGCAGAACCCGGGTTCAGAGCAGGGCGGATCCCCCCGGCAGTCCCGGGCGAGGCACGGGGGGTTCCTGGGCACAGGTTCGAGCTGTGCCTGAGCTCAGGGGAGCTCCTTGTCCTGGCAGGGCACGCAGGACCCTGGACAGGGATGCAGGAGCACGGGCTGCTCCGTCCCTCGGTGTCCCGCGGTGACACAGCCCCGGGATGCTGCCCTGCGCGGCTCCGGGACAGMTGGGGAGCATCTGCGGCTGTGCAGCTGCAAACTCTGCCTGGATGCGGCACGGAGCCGCGGGAATTGTGCCCCAAACCATTCCTTTCCCTACCGAGCTGTGGGGCAACCTCGGTGASCTGCAGCCCTCCGTGCCTGCCCCMCATCCTCCGGAGCAGCGCTGGGGACAGAGCCCCTCACCCTGCCCGGGGGCCTGGAGGGTTCCCAAACGCCTCCAAACCACAAGGTTGTGGGTTGGTTTTTTTTGTGAAAAACCCGCGGTAATTGCAGCCAAAACGGGATAATTCCACCGCTGTTCCTGGAATTGCCACGTCAGAAGCAGAGCACTCAGCACCCACCTGCATTTCCCATGGGATGTGCAGTCCATGGGATGTGCA
>NDFG01000019.1:46039-69923 GCA_002167245.1 Sporophila hypoxantha
CACAGAGAGATGCGCCTTGGAGCGAGCGCTCGGAGCGCTGTCCCTTGACCCATTGATCCCAATGATCCCATTGACCCATATGATCCCAATGACCATTGACCCCATTGATCCCATTGATCCCCATGATCCCATTGTCCAAAGACCATTGATCCCATTGATCCCAATGATCCATTGATCCCAATGACACCATTGACCCCAATTATCCCTGACCCATTGAAATCCCAATGACCCCAATGACCCCATTGATGCCCAAGACCCCATTGATGCCATTGACCCCATTTGATCCAATGACCCATTGACCCATGATCCATTGATCCAATGATCCATTGATCCCGCAATGACCCATTGATCCATTGACCCATGATCCCATTGATCCCAATGACCCTTGACCCCAATCTATCCCATTGGACCATTGATCCCCAATGACCCCAATACCCTTGATCCAATGACCCCATTGCTCCACTTGACCCCAATTGATCCCAAGACCCATTGACCGCATTGATCCCTTGATCCCAATGATCCCATTGAGCCTATGAACCCCATTGAGCCAATTACCCATTGACCACCCATTGAATGCCCAATGACCCATTGATCCATTGACTCCCATTGATTCCAATGCCCCATTGATCCCATTGATCCCAAATGCCCCATTGACGCCATGAATCCAATGACCCATTAACGCATTCGATCCCAAGGACCCAGTGACCCCATGATGCCATGAACCGCATTTGAATCCCATGATCCCAATGACCCCAGTGACCCATTGATCCATTGATCCCATTGATCCCAATGACCCCATTGACTCCCATTGATCAATGACCCCGCATGTGACCCCAATGACCCGCCATTGACCCCATTGATCCAATGACCCCATTGCATCCAATGACCCCAGTGACCCCATTGATCCTCCAATGACCCCATTGATCCAACTGACCCCAATTGATGCCCAATGATCCCATTGATCCCATTGACCCCATTTGATCCCAATGACCCCATTGAACAATGACCCCAGTGACCCATTGATCCCAATACCACCATTGATCTCCAATGACCGCCCATTATCCCCAATGAGCCCACCCTGCTGTTGGCAGCTACCGGGCCGGAAGCGCCTGGAAGCCGGAGCGCTCGAGCGCGGCGTGCCCGGCGTGCGGCAGCTGTGCGCCCGGGCTACCCTAGCTGGAGCCTGGCTACGCGCTGTCCCTGCGGCGGCGCCGCAAGCTGCTGGCGGCCGAGCCCTGGGCAAGATGATCCCGTGACGAAGTTCCTGCCCCTTCATGTTCGACGCAACCCCAGGTACAGCATTTATGGATTTCTGGGAGTGGGAATAATGAATATGGGAATACAGGCGACGATTTTCTGCCCTCATCGTTCGATACCGGCACCCCAGGTACAAGGATTTGGGGGATCTTGGGGGTTTGGGGTCAGGGATTACTGGGATAAATGGGATTTAAATGGGATTGGCATAAGTGGATATGGGATATAGGGACGAGTTCCTGCCCCATGTTCGACCGCACCCAAGGTACCTGGGATGTGTGGATTTGGGGGTTTGGGGTCAGGGATTTGTGAGATTTATGGGATTTCTGTGGGATTTATGGGATCTGGCGGCCGAGCCCATGGGAAGATGATCCCCGTGACGAGTTCCTGCCCCTCATGCGTTCGACCGGCACCCAGGTTACCAGGTTTGGGGTCAAGGGATTTGTGGGATTTGGTTGGATTTATGGGAATTGGGAATAGTGAATATGGGATATAGGGACGACTTCCTGGCCCCTCATGTTCGATCTGGCATCCCAGGTACCGGATTTGTGGGATTTGGGGTCAGGATTCTTGTGGGATTTCTATGGGATTGAGAATCCTGATATGGGATACAGGGGACGAGTTTCCTGCCCCTCATGTTCGACCGGCACCCGCAAGGTACCGGGATTGTGGATTTATGATTTGTGGGATTGAGCAATAATGAATATGGGATACAGGGACGAGTTCCTGCCCCTCATGTTCGACTGGCACCCCAAGGTACAGGGTTTTGGGGGATTTGGGGTCAAGGATTTGGATTTAATGGGATTGTGTGGGATTTGCTTGGATTTAGGGACAAGTTCCTGCCCTCAATGTTCGCACCCCAGGTTCCCATTTTTCCCCATTTCCCCCGTTTTTTTTCCCATTTCCCCCCATTTTTCCCCATTTCTCCTCAATTTTTTCCCATTTTTCCTCCTTTTTACCCCCATTTTCCCATTCGCCCTTCCATTTTTCCCATTTTCCCCTCGAATTTCTTCTCCCATTTTCCCCCATTTTTTTCCCCCCATTTTCCCCCCAATTTCTTTTCCCCATTTTTTTCCCAATTTCTCCCTATTTTCAGCATTTTCTCCCCAAATTTCCCGCCATTTTCCCCCCTTTTTTCCCCATTTCCCACCTCTTTTTCCCCATTCTTCTCCCATTTCCGCCCCACAATTTTCTCCCCAATTTTTCCCCATTTTTCCCCATTTCTCCCCATTTCCCCCTATTTTCCCCCATTTCCCTATTCTCCCCATTTCTCCCCATTTCCCCACCCATCTTTTCCCCAATCTCTCCCAATTTCCCCCCTTTCCCTGTCTTCCCCATTTCCCTCCCCATTTCCCCCCCCATTTCCGCCAATTTCCCCGTTCCTTCCCATTTCCCCATTTTCCCCCCCATATTTTCCCGCAATCTCCCCATTTCCCCATTCTTCCCATTTTCCACCCCATTTCCCCCTTTTTCCCCATTTTCCCCCAATTTCTCCCCCTTTTCTCATTTGCCCTCCCCCATTTCTCCGTTTTTTTTCCCCATTTTTCCCCAATTTTTCCCAATTTTCACCGTTTTTTTCCATTTCTTCCCCATTTCCCCCCAATCCCCCCAATTTTTCCCCAATTTTCCCCTTTTTTCCCCATTTTCACCCGATTTCCCCCCTTTTTTTCCCCACTTTTTGCCCATTTTAACCATTTTTCTTTTCCTCTCCTTTCCCCCATTTTTCCCATTCTTCCCATTTCTCCCATTTTCCCCCCCATTTCCCCCCATTTTTCCCCATTTTTGCCCATTTTTTGCCCCTTTTAAACCCATTCTCGCCCGTTTTCCCCCAGCCCGAGTACTCCCGGCACTTTTCCCGGCGGGACTCGTGGCGTTTTCCGTGGAGCCGCCTGCTGCTCTCCCCACGCACCTACACGGGCGACCCGGCTAACGTCAGCGACACCGAGAGCCCCCAGCAGACCCAAATTTGGGATGAATGGGAATGAGGAACTTCCATGGGAATCCGGAATTCCCAACCCAAAGCCCCGCAGGAACCCAAATCTGGGATCCATGGGGACGAGGACATTCCCATGGGAATCCGGAATTCCCAAGCCCAGAGCCCCCCGGAGGAACCCCAAATCTGGGATGCGGTGGGGGACGAGGAATTCCCGTGGGAATCCGAATTCCATACCCCGGCAGACGCGATGCCCGCGACGAGTCTGACCCAAAATTTGGGATAATGGGAAAAATATCCTTGGCGGGAATCCGAATTCCCAACTCCAGAGCTCCCCAAAATTTGGGATCAGGATGGGGAGGAGGAATTCCTGCTGGAAATCCCAGAATGTCCTGTCCCCAGAGCCCTCGAAATTTGGGATTTTTGGGGGAAAGATTCTCACAGGATTTTCGGAATTCCCACCCGCACGACACCGAGACCCCGCAGGAACCCCAAATTCTGGGATCAAGATGGGGACGAGGAATCCTGCAGGAATCCTGGAATCCCCAACCCGGCTAACGACAGCGACGCCCGGCGACGACGCTCTGACCGAAATTTTGGGATAATGGGAAAAATTCCTGTGGGAATCCAGAAATTCCCATCCGCTGGAGCCCGCGAAAATTTTGGGATTTTGGGGAGAAAAATTCCCACAGGAATTTCGGAATTCCAAACACCGAGATGCCCCTGGAGAAACCCCAAATTTGGGATCAATGGAATGAGGAATTCCATGGGGAATCCGGAATTCCAGCCCCAAGAGCCCCACCGCAAGGAACCCCAAATTTGGGATCAAGGAGGAGGAATTCCCATGGGAATCCCGGAATTCGCAACCCCCAGCATGAAACCAGGCCGACATATCTCTGACCCCAGAATTTGGGGATAATGGGGAAAAAATTCTGCGGAATCCTGGAATTCCCATCCCCAGCAGCTCCTGGAGAAACCCAAATTTGGGATCAGGATGGGGAGGCGGAATTCCCACGGGAATCCCGGAATTCCTGTCCCTGGAGACCCTCGAAATTTGGGGATTTTGGGGGAAAAATTCCCACAGGAGTTTCGGAATTCCCAACGCCCGGCCACGACATCGGAGAGCCCCCAGGAACAGCTCAAACTAGGACCATGGGAATGAGGAATTCCCACGGGCATCCCGGAATGTCCGCACCCCCGGCACGACAGCGACTGCTCGCCGACGAGCTCTGACCCCCGAAATCAATCCCCAAAATTTTGGGATAATGGGGAGGAGGAATTCCCACGGGAAATCACGGAATTCCCAACCCCGAGCCCCCAAAAAATTTGGCGATGGGGAAAAATTTCCACGGGAATCCTGGAATTCCGCAACCCGGCCTTGACACCGAGAGCACCCTGGAGCCCCCCAGAAATATCCCAAAATTTGGATGGGGAGCGAATTTCTGATGGGAATCCTGAATTCCCAACTCCAGCGACCGCCCGAAATCCGGGATCAGGAACGGAGGGAATTCCCAAAGGGAATCCCGGAATTCCCAACCCCGGCACGAACAGCGGACGCCGCGACGATCTCTGACCCCAAAATTCGGATAATTCGGGAAAAATTCCCGTGGGAATCCCGGAATTCCAACTCACAGAGCTCCTAAAAATTTTGGGATTTTTTGGGGGAAAACTTCACAGGAAATCCCGGAATCCAACCCCAAAGCCCTCCTGGAGAACCCAAAATTTGGGATCAGGATGGGGAGGAGGAATTCCTGCAGCAAATCCCAGAATTACCAGCCTCCGGACCCCTCTGAAAATTTGGATTTTGGGGAAAATTCCAACAGGAATTTGGAAATTCCACAAACCGAGAGCTCCTGGAGAAACCCAAAATTTGGGATCAAGCAATCGGGGAGGAGGAATTTCAAGGAATCCCGGAATTCCCAACCCGGCACGACCACCATGAGACCCCCAAAAAGATCCCAAAATTTGGGACAGGGAAAATTTGGGACGGGGAAATTTGGGGATGGGGAGGAATTCCCACAAGAATTCCTCAGAATTCCCAACTGCTCAGACCCCCCAAAATTGGGGATTTTGGGGGGAAAAATTTCCACAGGAAATTTCGGAATTCCCAGCCCGAGCCCAAACAACTGAGATCGCTCCAGAGCAGCCCGAAATTTGGGATTTTTGGGGAAAATTCCCGTGGGAATCCTGGAATTCCAACCCACGTGTACAACGAGAGCCCGCCAAAATTTGGATAGGGGAAAATTTGGATGAGGAAAAATTTCCCGGCGGGAATCCCGGAATTCCCAACCCCCATCACGACATCAGGAGCCCTCAGAGGAACCCCCAAAATCTGGGATTTTTGGGAAAAATTCCCTCGGAATCCAGAAATTCCAACCCCAAAATCCCGCAAAATTTGGGGATTTTTATACCCCAATAAAAGTTCTCATTTTTATTTTTCATCCTGGTTTGGAGTTTTTTTTTCTATTCCCCTTTTATTCCAATAAAGTTTTATTTTTTATTTCTATTTTTAAAGTTTTATTTTATTTTAACCCCAGTTTTTGGTGGTTTTTTCAACCTCCCCCGCCCTTTTCAGGTGGTTTTTTTTGGGAATTTTGGGCCATTCCCACTCGAAATTTCCCGGATTTGGAGTTGAGGGAGAGGGAAAACTGAGGCAGGGGCAAAAAACCCAAAATTGGGGAAAAGCCCCAAAATTCAAGTGGAAAAATCCAAAATTCAGGGGAAAAGCCCCAAACATTTTGGGACATTCAGGAAATTCCCAAATTTGGGAATCTCAAGGAAAGGGAAAATAAGGCAGGGAAAAACCCCAAAATTCGGGGGAAAAGCCCCAAAATTCAGTGGAAAAATACCCAAAATTCGGAAAAATCCCCCAAATTTCAGTGGAAAAAAATCCAAATTCGGAAAAAATCCCCAAAATTCAGTGGGAAAAATCCAAAAATCGGGGAAAAGCCCCAAAATTCAAGGAATGGCCAAATTCTGGGATCTCAAGGAAAGGGAAACAGGCAAGGAAAAAAACCCAAAAATTCGGGAAAAAATTCCCCAAAATTCAGGGGAAAGCCCCAAAATTCGGGAAAAATCCCCCAAAAATTCCGTGGAAAAAAACCCCAAAATTCAGGGGAAAAGCCCCCAAAATTCAGGACAATGCCCAAATTTGGGATCTCAAGGAAAGGGAAAACTGAGGAAGGAAACAACCCCACAACAATTTTGGGAAAATCCCCCCCAAAATTCAGTGGATAAAACCCCAAAATTCAGGGGAAAAATCCCCCAACAATCAGGGGAAAAGCCCCCAAAAAATTCGGGGAAAAATCCCCACAACAATCAGGGGAAAAGCTCCAAAATTCAAGTAGAAAAATCCCTCAAAATTCGGGAAAAATCCCAAAATCAGTGGAAAAAATCCCAAAATTCAGGGGAAAAGCCCCCAAAATTTCAGGGGAAAAAAACCAAAATTAGGCAAAATCCCCCAAAATCCCCAAATTTGGGATCCCAAAGGAAGGGAAGCGGAGGCACGAGTGGGATTTTCGGGATTCTTTGGGGGATTTTGGGTTTTTTAGGGAGATTTTGGGAATTTTGGCGGATTTTGGGTTTTCAAAGGAGGTTTGGGGGGATTTTGGGTTTTTTGGGGGGTTGGAATGTTTTTTTCTGGGGATTTTTGGGATTTTTTCTGGGCATTTTTTGGGGAGGATTTCAGAGATTTTTTGGAGGGATTTTGGGGGCTGGTTTTGGGGGGGATTTTCAGGGAAATTTTTTCGGGAGAATTTCGGGATTTTTTCAGGATATTTTTGGGGGTGATTTGGGGGGATTTAAAGGGCTCAGAGCTCATCGTGCAGCCCGCCGGTGGCTCCTGCAGGGTTTGGGGGATTGGGGGGGATAATTTTGGGATAATTTTTCAGAGAATATTTTTGGGAATCATTTCAGGAATATTTTTTCGGATATTTTTGGGTATTTTCCAGTTATTTTTGGGATAATTTGGGATAATTTTGGGGATAATTTCAGGATACTTTGGAATAATTTTGGGGATATTTTGGGTAATTTCAAAGGATATTTTGGGCGATATTTTCAGGGTATTTTTGGGTGATTAGGGGATTTTGGGTTCTCAGAGCTCGTCGTGCTCCTCATGCAGCCGCTGGGGGCTCCTGCAGGGTCAGGGGGATTTGGGGGATAAATTCAGGGATAATTTTTGGGATATTTTTGGGATAATTTTGGATAATTTTTGGGGTAATTTCAGGAAAATTTTGGGGATATTTTTGGGATAATTTTTGGGATAATTTCAGGATATTTTTTGTGGATATTTTCAGGGATATTCTTGGGGGTGATTTCAGAGGATTTTGGGTCTCAGAGCTCGTTGTGCTCCTCATGCAGCAACAGGCGGTTCCCTGCAGGGTTGGGGGGATTTTGGGGATAAATTCAGGGATAATTTTGGGATAATTCTCAGGATAATTTCTGTGATAATTTCAGGATATTTTGGGATAATTTTCCGGATATTTTGGGATATTTGGGGGATTTCAGGGGATTTTGGGTCTCAGAGCTCGTCGTGCTCCTCGTGCCAGCACAGGCGGTTCCTGCAGGGTTTGGGGGGAATTTTGGGGGATAATTCAAGGGATAATTTTTGGGATAATTTTTGGGGTAAATTTCAGGACTAATTTTGGAATATTTTCAGGGATATTTTGGGTGAACTTTAGGTTATTTTTGGTGATTTTGGACGTTTTGGTCTCACAGCTCGTCGTGCTCCTTGTGCAGGGCCCAGGGGTTCCCTGCAGGGTTGGGGAGATTTTTGGGGATAATTTTGGGATAATTTTTGGGTAATTTCAGCGATATTTTTGGATATTTTCAGGTTATTGTTTGGGGTGATTTTGGGGACATTTGGGTCTCAAGAGCTCTCGTGCTCGCTCGTGCAGCGCCGGCGGTTCCCTGCAGGGTTTGGGGGAATTTTTCGGGGTATAAATTCAGGGATAATTTTTGGGTATTTTCCGGAGATATTTTGATGATATTTTTTTCAGGGATATTTTGGGGATTATTTTTGGGGTGATTTCGGGGACATTTTGGTCTCAGAGCTCGTCGTGCTCCTCGTGCAGCCACAGGCGGCTCCTGCAGGGTTGGGGGGCGAATATTTCAGGGATAATTTTCCGAGATACTTTGGATATTTTTTGGGGATATTCCGGATATTTTCAGGATATTCTTCAGGGATATTTTTGGGTTATTTTCAGGTTATTTTTGGGTGTGATTTCAGGGGATTTTGGGTCTCAGAGCCAGTCGTCTCTGTGCCAAGCGCCGAGGCGGTTTCCCTGCAGGCCGCAGGTGTCTCCAGCTCCCAGCAGTACCTCGCAGCGACTCGGCTCCGACGCCGCGTCACCGCCGTGGAGGGGCCGCACCCTGAGCCGCACCTGGGGGGGGAATGGGGACACCTGAGAGGGACACCTGGAACAGCTGGGGAACCTGAGATACACTGGGATTACTCTGGGATACACCTGAGCCGCACCTGGGGGGGACGGGGACACCTGAGAGGGACACCTGAGAGGGACACCTGAGAGGGACACTGGACACCTGGGGACACCCTGAGATACACTGGGATACTCCGGATACACCTGAGCCGCACCTCGGGGGGAACGTGGGGACACCTGAGATACTGGGACACCTGAGATACCTGGGGACACTGGGACACACCTGAGGCGCACCTGGGGGGGATGGGGACACCTGAGACACCTGGGGGGACACCTGGGACATCACCTGGAATCTGAGATACACCTGAGATAACACCTGGCCACACTGGGACACACTGGGACATCGAGCATACACCTGAAGATACACCTGGGACATCAACCTGGGACACACCTTAGATACCACCTGGGGACATCCTTGGGACACCTGAGATAACACCTGGGATACACCTGAGAGAAAGCCTTGAGACACCTGCACACCTGGGGGGGAGACCTCGGGACACCTGGGACACACCTGAAAGATACACCTGGGACATCTGAGATACACCTGAGCCGCAACCTGGGATCACCTGGGATAACACCTGGTGGAGACAGGGACACACCTGGGACACCTGACCATACACCTGGGGACACCGAGCGCACCTGGGGGGACGGGGGGACACCTGAAGACACCTGAGAGGGACAACTGAGATACACCTGGAACAGTCTGAGATACACTGAGACACCTGGGTGGACACCTGAGACACACCTGGGACAGCCTGGGCCACACCCTGAGCGCAACTGGGAGGGATGGGGGACAAACCTGAGACACCTGAGATTACACCTGAGATACCTGAGCCGCACGCTGGGGGGAACTTGGGGACAACCTGAGGGGACAACCTGGGGGAATATCTGAGATACATCCTGGGACACACCCTTGGGGAAAATGGGGACAACCTGACATACCTGGGGACACCTGGGACGACACCTGGGAAGGGACAGGCGACACACTGAGGCAGCACGGGGACACCCTGGGGACATCTGGATACACCGTGGGAACACACCTTGGGGAATAATGGGGACACCTGAGACACCTGGGGACCATCTGGACACCTGAGACACCTGGGAGGGATGGGGACACACCTGGGTCAACACCTGGAGGGGGTTTGGGGACACCTGAGACACACCTGGGGACACACCTGGGGGGTCTGGGACAACACTGCGGGGGCTCAGGTGACCTTCAGGGACAGCCAAGGTGAACACAGGTGCCGTCACACAGGGACCCCGATGACGTCAACTTTCGCCGTGGCGGCCGGTTTGGGTTACAGATGACATTGGCGGGGGGGTTTCAGGTGACACGGTGACAGGAGATGAACGTCACACAGGTGACAACAGAGGGGGTTCAGTGTGAACAGGTGACACAAGGGGGTACAGGTGACACACCGATGAACCATCAAACAGGTGACACCGATGACGTCACTCACCGGGGCGGCCCGGTTTGGTTAGCAGGTATGGTGGGGGGGGGTTCAGTGACACAGGTGCGTCACACAGGTGACAATCAACACAAGGTGACATCACACAGGTGCACAGCAGGTGACTAGGTGTGACGGTGAACCCGGATGCCGTCACATCAGGTGCCACAGAGGGGGTTTCAGTGACCACATGCTGACACACGGGACACAGACAAGGACACAGCGGGTACAGGTGAACACACAGGTGACATCACGCCGATGACGTCACGCCGATGACGTCCCTCACCGTGGTGGCGCGGCTTCCGGCCCTGCCAGCAGCCGTGCCCCCTCGGGGTTGGGTTGGGTTCAAGGTGACACAGTGACATCACAGAGGTGACACAGACAATGACACACGGGGTAAGGTGCACACAGAATGACATCAAACACAGATACATCACCCCCGATGACGTCACCTCAGGTGACCCTGATGACGTACTCACATGGTGGCCGCGGTTTGGTTACAGGTGACATTCGGCGGGTGTTCAGCGTGAACAACAGGTGACAATCACACAGGTGACACAGAGGGGGTACAGCGTGACACCACAGATGACGTCACACAGGTTTACACGCCGGATGAAACGACACAGCAGGTGACACCGGATGACGTCACACAGGTGACAGAGATCAATCGTCACACACGGTGACACAGTACAGGTGACACAGGTGACACACAGGGACAATAGAGGGGGTTCAGGTGACACAGGCTGACACACAGGGTCAGGTGACACACCCGAGACGTCACCCGATGACGTCACCGATGACGTCACTCACCGTGGTGGCCAGTTTGTGGATAACAGGTGACACACAGGGACACAGACAATGACACACAGCGGGGGTTCAGGTGAACACACCGATGAACATCAACAGGTTGACGTCACAAAGGTGACACACAGGTGACACCCGTGATGAACACAGGGTCACAGGTGACACTGATGACGTCCACTCCAGGTGACGCCGATGACGCTCACTCACCGTGGTGGCCCGGTTGGTTACAGTAACGTGGGGGGAGGGGTTCAGGTGAACAGGTGACATCACACAGGTGACACAAGAGGGGGTTCAGTGACACACAGATGACATCACACAGCTGACATCACCCCGATGAACGTCACGCCAATGAACCGTCATCACCGTGGTGGCTCTGCTGGGCCCTGCCAGCAGCCCGGTGCCCCCTCGTATTGGGTTGGGGTTCAGAGTGGACACAGGTGACATCACACAGGTGAACAACAGGTGACACAAAGGGACACAGACCAATGACAGCACAAGGTACAGGTGACATCACACAGTGACGTCACGCCGATGACGTCACTCACCGTGGGGTGGCCAGTTTGGTTAGCAGGGGACATGGGGGGGGGGGGCGGCGGGTTCCAGGTTGAACACAGGGAACACAGACAATGACACACCGGGGTCCGGGTCCCACCAACCAATGACGTCACCCGCATGACGTCACCCCGATGACGTCACTCACCGTGGTGCCCTGTTCGTGCCCTGCCAGCAGCCCGTGCCCCCTCGTAATTTCTGCGCCCCGAATTTGTCGCCTTCCGGGCCCGCCAGGAGCCCCAGAGCCTGGGGGAGGGGCCAGCTGAGTCACGTGACACCGGGGGGGGCCAGGTGACATTGGGGGAGGCGGGGCCCAGGCTGAGTTTTGGGGTCGCACGAGGGGATTTGGGGCTTTTTTGGGGGGGTCCCCGAGGGGATTTTTGGGTGTCTGGGGAACCTGGGGACACCACCTGGGGGTCTGGGAACACTGCGGGGGCTCAGGTGACCTTCAGGGACATCCAAGGTGAACACAGGTGCGTCACACAGGGACCCCGATTGACGTTCACTTCGCCGTGGCGGCCCGGTTTGGTTACAGATGACATTGGCGGGGGGTTCAGTGAACAACGGTGACCAGAGATGAACGTCACACAGGTGACACAGAGGGCGGTTCAGGTGGAACAGGTGACACAAGGGGGTACAGGTGACACACCGATGAACATCAACAGGTGACACCGCATGACGTCACTCACCGGGGCGGCCCCGTTTGGTTAGCAGGTAATGGTGGGGGGGGGTTCAGTGACACAGGTGCGTCACACAGGTGACAATCAACACAAGGTGACATCACACAGGTGACACACAGGTGACTATTTGTGTGACAGGTGAACCCGGATGCCGTTCACACAGGTGCCCACAGATGGGGGTTTCAGTGACCACATGCTGACACACAGGGACACAGACAATGGGACACACGGCGGGTACAGGTGAACACACAGGTGACATTCACGCCGATGACGTCACGCAAGATGACGTCACCTCACCGTCGGTGGCGCGGCTTCGCGGCCCTGCCAGCAGCCCGTGCCTGGGTTGGGTTGGGTTCAAGGTGACACAGTGACATCACAGGAGGTGGACACAGACCCAATGACACACGGGGTACAGGTGCACACAGAATGACATCAACACAGATGACATCACCCCCGATGACGTCACTCAGAGTGACCCTGATGACGTACTCACATGGTGGCCCGCGTTTGGTTACAGGTGACATTCGGCGGGGTGTTCAGCGTGAACACAGGTGACAATCACACAGGTGACACAGAGGGGGTACAGCGTGACACACAGATGACGTCACACAGGTTACACCCGGCATGGAACGTACACAGCAGGTGACACCCGGATTGGACGTCACACAGGTGACAGAATCATGTCACACACGGTGACACTACAGGTGACACAGGTGACACACAGGGACATAGAGGGGGTTCAGGTGACACAGGTGACACACAGGGTGCAGGTGACACACCTCGAGACGTCACCCGGATGACGTCACCGATGACGTCATTCCAAACCGTGGTGGTCCCAGTTTGTGGATAAACAGTGAACACACAGGGACACAGACAATGACACACAGCGGGGGTTCAGGTGACACACCGATGAACATCACACAGAGTGAACGTCACACAGAGGGACACACAGGTGACCACCCGTGATGAACACAGGGTCACAGGTTGACACTCGATGACGTCACTCCAGTGACGCCGATGAGCTCACTCACCGTGGTGGCCCGGTTTGCGTTACAGGTAACGTGGGGGGGAGGGTTCAGGTGAACAGGTGACATCACACAGGTACACAAGAGGGGGTTCAGGTTGACACACAGATGACATCACACAGCTGACATCACCCCGATGACGTCACGCCAATGACCGTCATCACCGTGGTGGCTCTGCTGGGCCCTGCCACAGCCCGTGCCCCCTCGTATTGGGTTGGGTTCAGGTGACACAGGTGACATCACACAGGTGACCACAGTGACACAAAGGGACACAGACCAATGACAGCACAAGGTACAGGTTGACATCACACAGGTGACGTCACGCCGATGACGTCACTCACCGTGGGGTGGCCAGTTTGGTTACAGAGTGGACATGGGGGGGGGGGGCGGGTATCCAGTTGACACACAGGGAACACAGACAATGACACACCGGGGTACGGGTCACCACCAACCAATGACGTCACCCGATGAACGCACCCCGATGAACGTCACTCACCGTGTGTGCCCTGTTCGGTGCCCTGCCAGCAGCCCGTGCCCCCCTCGTAATTTCTGCCGCCCCGAATTTGTCGCCTTCCGGGCCCCGCCAGGAGCCCCAGAGCCTGGGGGAGGGCCAGCTGAGTCACGTGACACCGGGGCGGGCCAGGTGCATGTTGGGGGGGCGGAGCCAGGCTGAGTGGGGTCGCACGAGGGGATTTGGGCTTTTTGGGGGGGTCCCCGAGGGATTTTGTGGTGTGTCTGGGAGGAACCCCCATGTCACCTGTAACCAAACTGGGCCACCACGGTGAGTGACGTCATCGGCGTGACGTCACCTGTGTGATGTCACCTGTACCTTGTCTGTCATTGTCTGTGTCCCTTTGTGTCACCTGTGTCACCTGTGTGATGTCACCTGTGTCACCTGAACCCAACCCAATACGAGGGGGGCACGGGCTGCTGGCAGGGCCCCAGCAGAGCCACCACGGTGAGTGACGTCATTGGCGTGACGTCATCGGGGTGATGTCATCTGTGTGATGTCATCTGTGTGTCACCTGAACCCCCTCTGTGTCACCTGTGTGATGTCACCTGTGTCACCTGAACCCCTCCCCCCCCACGTTACCTGTAACCAAACCGGGCCACCACGGTGAGTGACGTCATCGGCGTCACCTGAGTGACGTCATCAGTGTCACCTGTACCCTGTGTGTCATCACGTGTGTCACCTGTGTGTCACCTGTGTGACGTCACCTGTGTGATGTCATCGGTGTGTCACCTGAACCCCCGCTGTGTGTCATTGTCTGTGTCCCTGTGTGTCACCTGTTATCCAAACTGGGCCACCACGGTGAGTGACGTCATCGGGGTGACGTCATCGGGGTGACGTCATCGGTGTGTCACCTGCACCCTGTGTGTCACCTGTGTCACCTGAACCCCCTCTATGTCCCTGTGTGTCACCTGTGTCACCTGTGTGTCACCTGTGTGACATGATCTCTGTCACCTGTGTGACGTCATCCGGGTGTCACCTGTGTGACGTCATCCGGGTGTAACCTGTGTGACGTCATCTGTGTGTCACCTGTACCCCCTCTGTGTCACCTGTGTGATGTCACCTGTGTCACCTGAACCACCCCGCCAATGTCACCTGTAACCAAACCGGGCCACCATGGTGAGTGACGTCATCAGGGTCACCTGAGTGACGTCATCGGGGTGATGTCATCTGTGTGATGTCATCTGTGTGTCACCTGTACCCCGTGTGTCATTGTCTGTGTCACCTCTGTGATGTCACCTGTGTCACCTGAACCCAACCCAACCCGAGGGGGGCACGGGCTGCTGGCAGGGCCCGAGCCGCGCCACCACGGTGAGTGACGTCATCGGCGTGACGTCATCGGCGTGATGTCACCTGTGTGTCACCTGTACCCCGTGTGTCATTGTCTGTGTCCCTGTGTGTCACCTGTGTCACCTGAACCCCCTCTGTGTCACCTGTGTGACGTCATCCGGGTGTCACCTGTCACACCTAGTCACCTGTGTGTCACCTGTGTGATGTCACCTGTGTGATGTCACCTGTGTGACGTCACCTGTGTCACCTGAACCCCCCCCCACATTACCTGTAACCAAACCGGGCCGCCCCGGTGAGTGACGTCATCGGTGTCACCTGTGTGATGTCATCGGTGTGTCACCTGTACCCTGTGTGTCACCTGTGTCACCTGAACCCCCTCTGTGTCACCTGTGTGACGTCATCTCTGTCACCTGTGTCACCTGAACCCCCCCGCCAATGTCATCTGTAACCAAACCGGGCCGCCACGGCGAGTGACGTCATCGGGGTCACCTGTGTGACGTCACCTGTGTCACCTGGCTGTCCCTGAAGGTCACCTGAGCCCCCGCAGTGTCCCCAGACCCCCCAGGTGTGTCCCCAGGTGTGTCTCAGGTGTCCCCAAACCCCCTCCAGGTGTGACCCAGGTGTGTCCCCATCCCCTCCCAGGTGTCTCAGGTGTCCCAGATGTCCCCAGGTGTCTCAGGTGTCCCCATTTCCCCCAAGGTGTGTCCCAGGTGTATCCCAGATGTCCCCAGGTGTCCCCAGGTGTGCCTCAGGTGTGTCCCTGTCCCTCCCAGGTGTGTCCCAGGTGTCCCCAGGTATGTCAGGTGTCCCCATTTTCCCCAAGGTGTGTCCCAGGTGTATCTCAGATATCCCCAGGTGTCCCTCTCAGGTGTCCCCAAGTCCCCCCAGGTGCGGCTCAGGTATCTCAGGTGTATCTCAGGTGTCTCAGGTGTCCCCATCCCTCCCAGTTGCAGCTCAGGTGTGGCCCAGGTGTCCCAGGTGTGTCTCAGGTGTCCACCCAGGTGTCTCAGGTGTATCTCAGATGTTCCAGGTGTATCTCAGGTGTCCCTCTCAGGTGTCTCAGGTGTCCCCCCGTCCCCCCAGGTGCGGCTCAGGTGTCCCCAGGTGTATGTCAGGTGTCCCAGGTGTGTCCCTGTCTCCCCAGGTGTATCCCAGGTGTATCCCAGGTGCGGCTCAGGTGTATCTCAGATGTCCCAGGTGTATCTCAGGTGTGTCCCAGGTGTCCCGAGGTCTCCCCCCCAGGTGTCCCAGGTGTCTCAGGTTTCTCTCAGGTGTATCCCAGGTGTATCTCAGGTGTCCCAGATGTCCCCAGGTGTATCTCAGGTGTGTCCCAGGTGTGTCCCAGGTGTATCTCAGGTGTATCTCAGATGTCCCAGGTGTGTCCCAGGTGTGTCCCAGGTGTATCTCAGGTGTATCTCAGATGTCCCAGGTGTGTCCCAGGTGTCCCCCCAGGTGTCTCAGGTGTCCCCATCCCCCCCAGGTGCGGCTCAGGTGTGTCCCAGGTGTCCCCAGGTATCTCAGGTGTCCCCAGGTATCTCAGGTGTCCCCACGTCCCCCCAGGTGCGGCTCAGGTGTATCCCAGGAGTATCCCAGGTGTATCTCAGGTGTCCCCAGGTGTCCCAGGTGTCCCTCTCAGGTGTCCCTCTCAGGTGTCCCTCTCAGGTGTCCCCGTCCCCCCCAGGTGCGGCTCAGGTGTATCCCAGGAGTATCCCAGGTGTATCTCAGGTGTCCCCAGCTGTCCCAGGTGTCCCTCTCAGGTGTCCCCATCCCCCCCCAGGTG
The DNA here is from genome assembly GCA_002167245.1 of Sporophila hypoxantha. Taxonomy (NCBI): domain Eukaryota; kingdom Metazoa; phylum Chordata; class Aves; order Passeriformes; family Thraupidae; genus Sporophila; species Sporophila hypoxantha. Next base: position 62,755 of record NDFG01000019.1, read on the forward strand.
CGGCTCAGGTGCGGCCCCTCCACGGCGGTGACGGCGGCGTCGGAGCCGAGTCGCTGCGAGTACCTGCTGGAGCTGGAGACACCTGCGGCCTGCAGGGAACCGCCGGCGCTGCACGAGGAGCACGACGAGCTCTGAGACCCAAAATCCCCTGAAATCACCCCAAAAATAACCTGAAAATAACCCAAAAATATCCCTGAAAATATCCTGAAAATATCCTGAAATATCCCCAAAAATATCCCAAAGTATCTCTGAAAATATCCCTGAAATATCCCCCCAACCCTGCAGGGAGCCGCCTGTGCTGCACGAGGAGCACGACGAGCTCTGAGACCCAAAATGTCCCGAAATCACCCCAAAAATATCCCCAAAATATCCCTGAAATATCATCAAAATATCTCCGAAAATACCCAAAAAATTATCCCTGAATTTATCCCCAAAAATTCCCCCAAACCCTGCAGGGAACCGCCGGCGCTGCACGAGGAGCACGACGAGCTCTGAGACCCAAAATGTCCCAAAATCACCCCAAAAATAACCTGAAAATATCCCAAAAATATCCTGAAATTACCCCAAAAATTATCCCAAAATTATCCCCCAAAATCTCCCCAACCCTGCAGGGAACCCCTGGCCCTGCACAAGGAGCACGACGAGCTGTGAGACCCAAAACGTCCCAAAATCACCCCAAAAATAACCTAAAATCACCCCAAAATATCCCTGAAAATATCCCAAAAATATCCTGAAATTACCCCAAAAATTATCCCAAAATTATCCCTGAATTTATCCCCCAAAATCCCCCCAAACCCTGCAGGGAACCGCCTGTGCTGCACGAGGAGCACGACGAGCTCTGAGACCCAAAATCCCCTGAAATCACCCCAAAATATCCCAAAAATATCCTGAAATTATCCCAAAAATATCCTGAAATTATCACAAAAATTATCCTGAAATTATCCCAAAATTATCCCTGAATTTATCCCCAAAATCCCCCCAACCCTGCAGGGAACCGCCTGTGCTGCATGAGGAGCACAACGAGCTCTGAGACCCAAAATCCTCTGAAATCACCCCAAAATATCCCTGAAAATATCCACAAAAATATCCTGAAATTATCCCAAAAATTATCCCAAAAATATCCCCAAAATATCCTGAAATTACCCCAAAAATTATCCCAAAATTATCCCAAAAATATCCCAAAATTATCCCTGAATTTATCCCCCAAATCCCCCTGACCCTGCAGGGAGCCCCCAGCGCTGCATGAGGAGCACGACGAGCTCTGAGACCCAAAATCCCCTGAAATCACCCCAAAAATAACCTGAAAATATCCCCAAAATATCCTGAAATTACCCCAAAAATATCCCCAAAATTATCCCCAAAGTATCCTGAAATTATCCCCAAAATTATCCCAAAATTATCCCAAAAATAACCTGGAAAATACCCAAAAATATCCGAAAAATATTCCTGAAATTATCCCAAAAATATCTCTGAAAATTATCCCAAAATTATCCCCCCAAATCCCCCAACCCTGCAGGAGCCACCGGCGCTGCACGATGAGCTCTGAGCCCTAAAATCCCCCCAAATCACCCCAAAATATCCCTGAAAAAATCCCGAAATTCTCCCAAAAATTTCCCTGAAAATCCCCCCAAAACCAGCCCCAAAATCCCTCCAAAAATCTCTGAAAATCCTCCCCAAAAATGCCCAGAAAAATCCCAAAAAATGCCCCAGAAAAACATTCCAACCCCCCAAAAAAACCCAAAATCCCCCCAAACCTCCTTGAAAAACCCCAAAATCCGCCCAAAATTCCCAAAATCTCCCTAAAAAAACCCAAAATCCCCCAAAGAATCCCAAAATCCCACTCGTGCCTCAGTTTCCCTTTCCCTGGGATCCCAAATTTGGGGATTTTGGGGGATTTTTCCTGAATTTTGGGTTTTTTTCCCCTGAATTTTGGGGGCTTTTCCCCTGAATTTTGGGATTTTTTCCACTGAATTTTGGGGGATTTTTCCCGAATTTTGGGGGATTTTTCTACTGAATTTTGGAGGCTTTTCCCCTGAATTTTGTGGGATTTTTCCCGAATTTTGGGGGCTTTTCCCCTGAATTTTGGGGGATTTTCCCCTGAATTTTGGGGGTTTTTTCCACTGAATTTTGGGGGATTTTTCCCAAATTTTGGGGTTTTTTCCTTGCCTCAGTTTCCCTTTCCTTGAGATCCCAAATTTGGGCATTTTCCTGAATTTTGGGGGCTTTTCCCCTGAATTTTGGGGTTTTTTTCCACTGAATTTTGGGGGATTTTTCCCGAATTTTGGGGGCTTTTCCCCTGAATTTTGGGGGATTTTTCCCGAATTTTGGGGTTTTTTTCCTTGCCTGTTTCCCTTTCCTTGAGATCCCAAATTTGGGCATTTTCCTGAATTTTGGGGGCTTTTCCCCTGAATTTTGGGATTTTTCCCACTGAATTTTGGGGGATTTTTCCCGAATTTTGGGATTTTTTCCACTGAATTTTGGGGGATTTTTCCCGAATTTTGGGGTATTTTTCCACTGAATTTTGGAGGCTTTTCCCCGAATTTTGGGGTTTTTTCCCTGCCTTAGTTTCCCTTTCCTTGAGATCCCAAATTTGGGAATTTTCCTGAATTTCCCAAATTTTGGGGACTTTTCCCCTGAATTTTGGGATTTTTTCCACTGAATTTTGGGGGCTTTTCCCCAAATTTTGGGTTTTTTCCCCTGCCTCAGTTTCCCTCTCCCTCAAACTCCCAAATCCTGGAATTTCGAGATGGGGAATGGCCCAAAATTCCCAAAAAAACCACCTGGAAAGGCGGGGGAGGTTGAAAAAACCACAAACTGGGGTTAAAAATAAAAATAAAAACTTTAAAAATAGAAATAAAAATAAAAACTTTATTTGGGAATAAAAGGGGAATAGAAAAAAAACTCCAAACCAGGATGAAAAATAAAAATAGAAACTTTATTTGGGTATAAAAATCCCCCAAATTTTGGGGATTTTGGGGTTGGGAATTCTGGGATTCCTGAGGGAATTTTTCCCCAAAAATCCCAAATTTTGGGGGTCTCTGAGGGGCTCCTGATGTCGTGATGGGGGTTGGGAATTCCGGGATTCCCGCGGGAATTTTTCCTCATCCCAAATTTCCCCATTATCCCAAATTTTGGGGGGCTCTCGGTGTCACGCTGGGGTTGGGAATTCCAGGATTCCCACGGGAATTTTTCCCCAAAAATCCCAAATTTCGGGCGGCTCTGGGAGGATCTCAGGTGTTGGGCTGGGGCTGGGAATTCCGAAATTCCTGTGGGAATTTTTCCCCCCAAAATCCCCAATTTTGGGGGGTCTGAGGTTGGGAATTCTGAGATTCTTGTGGGAATTCCTCCCCATCCCAAATTTCCCCGTCCCAAATTTCCCTGTCCCAAATTTTGGGGATCTTTTTGGGGGTCTCTGGTTGTCGTGCCGGGGTTGGGAATTCCGGGATTCCCTTGGAAATTCCTCCTCCCCATCTTGATCCCAAATTTGGGGTTCCTCCAGGAGGCTCTCGGTGTTGGGAATTCCAAATTCCTGTGGGAATTTTCCCCCCAAAATCCCAAATTTCGAGGGGCTCCGGAGCTGGGAATTCTGGGATTCCTGCAGGAATTCCTCCTCCCCATCCTGATCCCAAATTTTGGGGTTTCTCCAGGAGGCTCTGGGGTTGGGAATTCCGGGATTCCTGTGGGAAGTTTTCCCCCAAAAATCCCAAATTTTGAGGAGCTCTGGAGTTGGGAATTCCGGGATTCCCACGGGAATTTTTCCCCATTATCCCGAATTTTGGGGTCAGAGCTCGTCGCGGGCGTCGCTGTCGTGCCGGGGTTGGGAATTCCGGGATTCCCTTGGGAATTCCTCCTCCTGATCCCGGATTTCGGGGGTCTCTGGGGTTGGGAATTCCAGGATTCCCACAGAAATTCCTCCCCATCCCAAATTTTGGGGATATTTCTGGGGGGCTCCAGGGTGCTCTCGGTGTCATGCCGGGGTTGGGAATTCCAGGATTCCCGTGGAAATTTTTCCCCATCCCAAATTTTTGGGGGCCTCCGGGGTTGGGAATTCCGTGATTCCCGTGGGAATTCCTCCTCCCCATTATCCCAAATTTTGGGGATATTTCGGGGTCAGAGCTCGTCGCGAGCGTCGCTGTCGTGCCGGGGTTGGGAATTCCGGGATTCCCGTGGGAATTCCTCATTCCCATGGTCCTAGATTTGGGGTTTTCCTGGGGGGCTCTCCGTGTCGTGCCGGGGTTGGGAATTCCGAAACTCCTGTGGGAATTTTTCCCCCAAAAATCCCAAATTTCGAGGGTCTCCAGGGACAGGAATTCCGGGATTCCCGTGGGAATTCCTCCTCCCCATCCTGATCCCAAATTTCGGGGTTTCTCCAGGAGGCTCTGGGGATGGGAATTCCAGGATTCCCGCAGGAATTTTTCCCCATTATCCCAAATTCTGGGGTCAGAGCTTGTCGCGGGTGTCATGCTGGGGTTGGGAATTCCGGGATTCCCATGGGAATTCCTCCTCCTGATCCCAAATTTGGGGTTCCTGCGGGGGGCTCTGGGCTTGGGAATTCCGGGATTCCCATGGGAATTCCTCATTCCCATGATCCCAAATTTGGGGTTTCTCCAGGGGGCTCTCGGTGTTGGGAATTCCGAAATTCCTGTGGGAATTTTCTCCCCAAAATCCCAAATTTCGCGGGGCTCCAGGGATGGGAATTCTGGGATTCCCACAGGAATTTTTCCCCATTATCCCAAATTTCGGGGTCAGAGCTCGTCGCGGGCGTCGCTGTCGTGCCGGGGTTGGGAATTCCAGGATTCCTGCAGGAATTCCTCGTCCCCATCTTGATCCCAAATTTGGGGTTCCTGCGGGGGGCTCTCGGTGTCGTGCCGGGGTTGGGAATTCCGAAATTCCTGTGAGAATCTTTCCCCAAAAATCCCAAATTTCGAGGGGCTCTGGGGACAGGAATTCTGGGATTCCAGCAGGAATTCCTCCTCCCCATCCTGATCCCAAATTTTGGGGAGCTCTGGAGTTGGGAATTCCGGGATTCCCGCAGGAATTTTTCCCCATTATCCCAAATTTTGGGGTCAGAGCTCGTCGCGGGCATCGCTGTCGTGCCGGGGTTGGGAATTCCGGGATTCCCACGGGAATTCCTCGTCCCCATCCGCATCCCAGATTTGGGGTTCCTCCGGGGGGCTCTGGGCTTGGGAATTCCGGGATTCCCATGGGAATTCCTCGTCCCCATGATCCCAGATTTGGGGTTCCTGCGGGGGGCTTTGGGGTTGGGAATTCCGGGATTCCCATGGGAATTCCTCATTCCCATCATCCCAAATTTGGGGTTCCTGCGGGGGGCTCTCGGTGTCGCTGACGTAGCCGGGCTCCCCCGTGTAGTGCGTGGGGAAGAGCAGCAGCGGCTCCACGGAAAACGCCACGAGGTCCCGCCGGGAAAAGTGCCGGGAGTACTCGGGGCTGGGGGGAAAACGGGGAGAAAATGGGTTAAAATGGGCAAAAATGGGCAAAAATGGGGAAAAATGGGGGGAAATGGGGGGGAAAATGGGGAGAAATGGGGAAGAACGGGGAAATGGGGGAAATTGGGGGGGAAATGGGGAGAAATGGGGAAGAACAGGGAAATGGGGGAAATTGGGGAGAATTGGGGAAAAATGGGGGGGAAATGGGGAGAAATGGGGAAGAATAGGGAAATGGGGGAAAATAGGGGGAAATGGGGAGAAATGGGGAAAAATGGGGAAAAATTGGGGAGAAATTGTGGGGGGAAATGGGAGAAAATGGGGAAAAAGAGGTGGGAAATGGGGAAAAAAGGGGGGAAATGGGGGAAATTGGGGAGAAAATGCGAAAAATAGGGAGAAATTGGGAAAAATGGGGAGAAATTGGGGGGAAAATGGGGAAAAATGGGGGGGAAAATGGGGAGAAATTCGAGGGAAAATGGGAAAAATGAAGGGGGAATGGGGGAAAATGGGGTAAAAATGAGGAAAAATGGGAAAAAATGAGGAGAAATGGGGAAAAATGGGGGGAAATGGGAAAAAAACGGGGGAAATGGGGGAAAATGGGAACCTGGGGTGCCGAACATGAGGGGCAGGAACTTGTCCCTAAATCCCACAAATCCCACAAATCCCATAAATCCCACAAATCCTTGACCCCAAATCCCCCAAACCTGGTACCTGGGGTGCCAGTCGAACATGAGGGGCAGGAACTCGTCCCTGTATCCCATATTCATTATTCTCAATCCCACAAATCCCATAAATCCCACAATCCCGGTACCTGGGGTGCCGGTCGAACATGAGGGGCAGGAACTCGTCCCTGTATCCCATATTCATTATTCTCAATCCCATAAATCCCACAAATCCCTGACCCCAAATCCCACAATCCCGGTACCTGGGATGCCAGTCGAACATGAGGGGCAGGAAGTCGTCCCTATATCCCATATTCACTATTCCCAATCCCATAAATCCCACAAATCCCACAAATCCCTGACCCCAAACCTGGTACCTGGGGTGCCGGTCGAACATGAGGGGCAGGAACTCGTCCACGGGGATCATCTTGCCCAGGGGCTCGGCCGCCAGATCCCATAAATCCCACAAATCCCATAAATCTCACAAATCCCTGACCCCAAACCCCCCAAATCCCACAATCCCGGTACCTGGGGTGCCGGTCGAACATGAGGGGCAGGAACTCGTCCCTATATCCCATATCCACTATTCCCAATCCCATAAATCCCATTTATCCCATAAATCCCTGACCCCAAACCCCCCAAATCCCCCAAATCCTGTACCTGGGGTGCCGGTCGAACATGAGGGGCAGGAACTCGTCCCTGTATCCCATATTCATTATTCCCAATCCCATAAATCCCATAAATGCTGTACCTGGGGTGCCGGTCGAACATGAGGGGCAGGAACTCGTCCACGGGGATCATCTTGCCCAGGGGCTCGGCCGCCAGCAGCTTGCGGGCGCCGCGCAGCGACAGCGCGTAGCCCAGGCTCCAGTAGGAGTAGCCCGGGCGCAGCAGCTGCCGCACGCCGGGCACGCCGCGCTCCGAGCGCTCCGGCTCCAGGCGCTTCCGGCCCAGGTAGCTGCCAACAGCAGGGGTGGGGTCATTGGGATCAATGGGGTCATTGGGATCAATGGGGTCATTGGGATCAATGGGGTCACTGGGGTCATTGGGATCAATGGGGTCA
>NDFG01000019.1:103273-150085 GCA_002167245.1 Sporophila hypoxantha
CACACACAAGAGTAGAGATTATATTTTACCAGTAATTATACTACTCAGCTATGTTCTCCCATTCAGTCCCAGTTGGCTGTCCCAGTATAATTTATTCCCCCCAAATCCCAGATTTCTACCCACGCAGTATTAGTTTTGACATCTTCAAAATCTCCGGGTGGAGTCCAGACTGAGACTGACTAAAAAGAGCAACGCCGCTCCCCGCCCCCCCTGCGTGGCTGGCCTTGTTCAGTAATTTATTGAAAACTAGTTTTCCCAGTCTATAACTGAGTTTATTTTAAGAAACACATTATCAGTACCCAAGTACTTGGCTGTCCTTGCTGCTAGATTCCCTCCAATGTATAGGACACAATGTTTAATTAGAGCCATAGTACCCGAGGACATGCATTGGCAAAACATGACCCTGGTTTTGGAAACCAGTTTCCGCCGTCGGATCCGCTCCCGCCAGTGTGTCTGTCCAGTATTAGAAATCATTCCCCCGTTATACCAGTATAACCATTCAGTCCCAGGTCGCTGTCCCAGTTTCCCCAGTATAACCAGTATAACCCATTCAGTCCCCCAGTTGCTGTTCCCTTATGTTTTCCTTTCAGTATACCCACCAGGTGATAAACCAATTCAAGCTCGCCAGTATGCTTATTCTCAGTTTCCCTCAGTATATTGACCAGAATATAAAACCAATATGATCAGATCCCAGATTGCTGAGTTCCACAGTTTTCACCAAGTATAATACCAGTGAATCCCCAATTCAGTCCCAGCTGTCTAAAGCCTATTTCTTAGGTTTCCCTCCCGCCCCCCCCGGTGCCTGTCCGTTATATATTCCAGTATATTGAGGTAACAGTTATTAAAACCAGTATATATGCCCTGCCGTCCCCAGTGCTGTCCGAGTTTCCCCAGTATAACCAGTATAACAGTATTACCAGTATAACAGTATACTTTAAACACCCTCCAAGGACTTCAACACCCAGTATTATTATCCCCTGGGTACACACAGTCAATAAATACCAGTATCATTATCCCTGCAGTCCCAGGGGATGCTGCTTAGTAAATTTCCGCGAAACGAGATAAAACAAGTAAAATTGACCCCCTGTCAGTTCCAGGTGGCTTGTTATTTCCCCAGTCACTATAACCCAGTTATATTACAGTATAACCAGTAATCCAGTATTATAAAACCCCCTGGCAGCTCCCCTAATGGAGTCCAGTTTCCCCCCTAGTATTAAAATACCAGTATATATTACCTACACTTGTCAGGTCCCATGGTGCTCTCGTCTCTCATCGTATTTGTCCAGAGTATAATTCACAGTATATCATGATCAGTGATACATTGTACCAGTATAACAGTTTTTAATCCCCTGCAGTTCCAGTTGCTGTTCCCAAGTATATACCAGTATAACCAGTATAACAGTAATACTCCAGTTATAAACCAGTATATTGCACCATTCAGTCCCAGTTGCTGTTCCCCAGTTTAACCCATCCATATACAGATCACCAGTATACCCAGTATAACCAGTTTAACCCTCTCAAGTCCCAAGCGCTGCCATTTCCGCTCGCCCCCCCGGGTGCTGTCCCCAGTATAACCAGTATATACCCAGTATAACCAGTTTCCCATTTCCCCAGTATACCAGTATATTAACCTTCACACCCTCAGTCTCCAGCTTGCTGCCTCCGCCTCCCGCTGCCCCCCCCCGCGTGCTCTGGGTTACCGTTCCGGGCTGGGTCCGCGGCCGCACGGCTTAGCAGCCGACTAACGAAGCTGCAAAGCTCTATGAGAGTGTACTGGGGATACTGGGGAGCATGGGCAAATGGGAATGGACTGGGATATGGGACTGGGAATGGGACTTGGGAGCCACTGGAGTGGACGGGAGCAGCTCAGGAAGGTATTTGAGAAGAATGATCACTGAGATTCCAGCTTGGATCGGGAACTGGGACAATAGAACTGGAATGGACATGAGGAGTGACTGTGGAGGGACTGGAATGGACTTGGGGATACTGGGAGGCAGCTCAGGAGGTACTAGGGATACTGGGAGCACTGGGAGGGAACTGGGAAAATGGACTGGTTAGGATCTGGATGGCGAGAGTGGGACTGGGATACTGGGAGGGGCTACTCTGGGATAGGCCCGCGGAACCTCAGGGAGGGGACTGGGAGGAGACTGGGGATATCTACGAGAAAAGGCAGCTTTCAGGAGGGACCTGGGAAGAGACTGGGAGCAGCTCAGGCAAGTACTGGAGGATGCCCTGGCAGATTCACATTGCCTTTGGGTAGGGACTGGTAGGGGACTGGGGATACTTGGGAATTGGGGACTAGGGAGGGACTGAGGAGCAAGCTCAGGAAGCGTCCCCCGTGGGCAAACTCGGCGCAGCAACTGGGTAATTGGGATCTGGGAGGCACACTCAGGAAGATGGGATGGGGACCTGGGAGAATGGGAGTACTGGGGTGGGAACTGGAATGGAACAGGGAGGGGAACTGGGAATGGACCTGGGAGGGACTGGGCGCAAGTGAACTTTGGGAGGAGAACTGGGATGGAACAGAAAGAGGGAGAACTTTGGGAGGCCCGACATGGAAGGCAGCATCAGGGAGGTTGCTGGGTGATATCTGGGAGGGACTGGGTGATACTGTGAATGATGGGGACTGGAGGGGACCTAGGTGAGACACTCCGGAGACGTTACTTTGGGCAAAGCGCTGGGTAGCACTGGAGAGGGACTGGGGGGGACTGGAAATGGGACAAGGGAATGGGGACTGGCGGATGGACTTGGATGGACAGTGGGAGGGGTACTGTTTGGATGCCAACCTGGGATGGACTGGGAGGGACTGGGGAGGCAGCTTCAGGAAGGTACTGGGGATACTCTAGCGCGAGAGCAAGGCTTGCGAGAATACGGGACTGGGGAATACTAGGGAGAGACATGGGAATAGGGGACTGGAGGAGGGACTAGGGAGGTGACTGGAGGAAAGCAGCACGCCTCTAAGGAGATGGTACTACCGGGGATACTAGGGCAGGGACTGGGAGCACTGTTGGAATGGGGAGCGTGGGAGGTGGACTGGACGCGGAACTGGGCCAGGCTACTCGGGGATACTGCGGAGGAGGTGACTGGAATCGGCGGCATCTTGGGTATACTCGGGAGGCGACTGGAGGGACTGAGAAGAGGCAGCTATCAGTGAAGACAAGAGAGGAACAAATGGGAGGGATACAAGGGAGCAGCTCAGAACGGTACTCGCCGCGTAACTGGAGAAGCACTTGCGGAAATATGGACTTGGGAGGGACCTGGGATTCACCTGGGCGAGGCAGCTCATAGAGCCGCAGTACTTGGGGATATCTGGGAGCACTGGGAATGGGACTGGGGATTACTGGGAGCACCTGTGAATGGGCACTCCCTTGGGGGCAACTCATCCTCTCTTGGGTACAACTGGGAGAGAGTAAGGACTGGGGGATGATCTGGCGATACGTAGAACTTGGAGAGGACTGTGTAATGGGGATCTGGTGGACTCCACTTGGGGATAGCTCGGAAGGTGAACTTGGGGATCTGGGAGCTTAATCTGCAAATCGCGTGATTGAGGAGGGAACTAGGAGAGAATTGGGAACTTTCGATGGGATCACTGGGGAATAGAAGACTGGGAGGTGGCCTGGGGGAATTTGGGGACACCTAGGGATGGTGTATTGTTGATAACGGGAACTGCGATCGGACCTGGAGTAGGGACTGAGGGAGAACAAAGTCCCTAGAAGGGCTGAAACGGATGCTGGTACGAGGTACCCGAGATTTTACTGGTCAACCTTGTGCCCCCAATGTGTCGTCACTGAGATCCTCCTAATACCTAGGGTTCCCGTACTGGTCCCCGTATCCATGGTTCATACTGGTCGTACTGGTTATGCCATACTGAGTGGTCATTAACCGCGTCCCATATGGTCTATACTTCGGGTCCCTACCTTGGTCTCAACAAGGCGATATCCCAGAGAAGAGGACAAAGACGTCCGCTATGCAACTGCCATCTGGCTGCACTGGGAATAGGGAACCCGGAACTGGGCAGGACCCTGCCTCCACATGTTCCATGGCCAATCTGCCTGTCCCCAAGGTCAGCCCCTGAGTCTGAAAAGTGTCCCTCAACCTTTCCACGCCGGTAAGATACACCGGAATTCGGGATTTTCCCGGCCTTTTCCCTTGTCAGTGATTTCCTCTGACACTGGTTTGCCGTGGCATTGGATATTCCCTTTTTTCCTGGAGATTAAATTCCCATTACACCTAAAATTTCTTCAGCTGTATCTTTTTCCATTTATATATATATATACTTCCTATTTTTTCCCCTCTTATTTTTCTCCTTCCAAAGGTGTTTATTTTTCCATTATTTTCCTTCTTTCTGATTTTTTTCCCATTACCATTTTATTCTCATTTTATTTTTTCCCTTCTTTCTGTTATTTTCCCTCCATTAGGTGTGTCTTCCCATTAATCCTTTTCCCCATAGAAAAAGATTTTTTTCTTATTTTTCTTCTGCGCCTTTCAACTCACACAATATATACTCTCTACCCCGTGTGTTTCTCACTCTTTTTCCCATTCTTTTTCCTATTATTTCCTCATTATTACCTCCCTTTTTTGGTTTCCCATAAAGGCTGTCCTCTCCATAACAAAAGGTTACACCCATAATTATTTTATCTTTCCCCCCTTTTCAAGTGGTCCTTTCACAGCAATTATTATTGGTGGATTCATCGGACAACATTATATATTATTCTTATTATTATTATTTCTGTCAGTATTTCTTTTCCCCCCTCCTGAATATACTCTCCTGCTCGTTTTTCCCTGCCGAGTAAATTACTTACAGGACATAGTTGCATGAAATATGTGCCTTATATTTTCTCCCAATTTATAATTATCTCTCTCCCCAAAATCACTATACATAATTTTCCCGTGGTTGCCATTTTTCTCATTCTTTTTCCTATTATTTCTCTCCGATTTTTTTCCGCCATATTTTCCCCTATTTTTCCCAATTATTTTTCCCATTATTTTCCCCTTTTTCCTGTTATTTTTCCCATTAATTTCTCCCATTAGCTTTCCCATTTTTTCCTTCCCTTTTTTTCCGCCATTATTTCCCATTATTTTCCCATTTTTTTTTCCATTTATTCCCATTTATTTTCTTCCATTATTTTCCATTATCTTTTTTCCCACTATTTTTCTATTATTTTCCCCATTATTCCATTTTTCCTGTTATTCATCTCGCCATTATTTTCTCCATATCTTTCCGCATAATTTTCCCCATATTTTTTTCCCATATTATTTCCCTGTTATCTTCCCCCATTATTTTCTGGCATTTTTTCCATTATTTTTTCCATTTTTCTGGTTTATTTTTCCCATTATTTTCCCCTTTTTTCCTGTTTATTTTTTTCCCATTTATTTCCGCCATTAGCTTTCCCATTTTTCCCTTTTTTCCGCATTCATTTTCCGCCATAATTTTCCCCATTATTTTTCCATTATTTTCCCCATTATTTCCCATTTATTTTTCCCATTTTTCCCCTGTTATTTTCTCCGCATTTTTTCACATCATTTTCCCCCATTATTCCCTGTTATTTTTTCCCATTCATTTTCCCCATTTTTCCATAATTTTCCCATTCATTTTCCCTTTTTTTTCCAGTTATTTCCCATTATTTCTCCCATTAGCTCTCCATTTTTCCCTTTTTCCCATATTTTCCCATTCTTTTCCCCATTATTTTCCCCCATTAATTGTTTTCCCATTATCTTTCCCCATTTTTCTCATTATTTTTCCCACTATTTCTCCATTATTTTCGCCTTTTTTCTGTAATTTTTCCCCATTATTCTTTCCCCATTCATTTCCCATTATTTTCCCTTTTTTTTCCCAGTTATTTTTCCCATTATTTCTCCCATTAGCTTTTTCCCGTTTTCCCTTATTATTTTCCGCCCATTATTTTCACCAATTTCCTCATTATTTTTCCCCATTCATTCTCCTGTTATTTTTCCCAATCATTTTCAACCATTATTTTTTTCCCCAATTTCCATTATTTTCCCATTATTTCTCCCTGTTAAACTTTTCCCAATTAATTTTCCCTCGATTTTCCCCCCATTTTTCCCATTATTTCTCCCATTATTTCCCCCACGATTCCCCGCAGGATTTTTCCCAATTTCCCGTTTTTTCCCCCATTTTCCAGGAGGCAGAATTCCTGATTTCCTTCCTGGAAGTTCCTCCAAAAAGCCCCTCCCCAGGGGCTCCTCCTTTCCTTCTATTTTTCCTTTATTTTCCCCATTTTTTGTGTTATTTTTTCCTTTATTTTCCCCATTATTTTCCCTGGATCTTTCCCATTTTTCCTCATTATTTTTTCCATTATTTCCCATTTTTTCCCCTAAAGTTTTCCGCACCTGGTTTTTTTCCCATTATTTTCCCATTTTGGTTGCTATTTTCCCTGGATTTTTTCCAATTTTCCATTACTTTTTTCCCATTATTTTTCACCATTTACATTCTTCATTAGTTTTCTGACTATTCTTCCCATTTTCCCCTGGATCTTTCCTGGTTTTATTTTCCCACCATTTTCCAGATATTTTCCCCATTAATTTTTCCATTATTTTCCCCATTTTTTGTGTTATTTTCCCCATGATTTTCCCCTGGATTTTTTCCCCAATTTCATTATTTTCCAAATTTATTTCTCCTGTTATTTTCCCATTATTTTCCCTGGATTTCCCATTTTTCCCCATTATTTTTCCTGACATTTTCCCATTTTTTCCCCCTGGATTTCCCCCTGTTTTTTCCCTTTATTTTTTCCCTGGTTTTTTTGCGCCTAAAATTTTTCCCTGTTTTTTTCCCATTATTTTTCCCATTTCCCCATTATTTTCCGCTGGATTTTCTCAATTTTTTCCCATTATTTTCCCCATTTTTTGTGCTATTTTCCCCATTAATTTTTCCCATTATTTCCCTTATTTTCCCCCAATTTTCCCCATTTTTCCCCCATATTCTATCCTGTTATTTTTCCGCATTATTTCCCGCATTTCCCCCCATATTTCCCTCGATTTTCCCCATTTTCCCCAGATATTTTCCCATTATTTCTCCCATTCTTTTCCCCATTTATTCTCCCATTTTTTTCACTGGATTTTCCCTGGTATTTCGCCCATTTTTCCAGCTATTTTCCCCGTTATTTTTCCAGTTATTTTTCCCCCAATTTTTCCCATTATTCTCCCATTATTTTTCCCCCATGACTACCCCAGGATTTTTTCCCCAATTTCCCTGTTTTTCCCCCCATTTCCAGGAGCGAGATATTCCCTGATTTCCCTTCCTGGAGGACTCCCCCAAGGCCTCCCCGGCGGGTGACGATGACGCTGCCGTGCTGCAACGCCGCCAAGTCCTGCTGGTCGTGGCCAGCGGCCGCTCTCCAAAGCTCCTGTGATGCAAGGTTTGGGCGAAATCCGGGATTTTGGGTTTTTACAGGTGTTAAATCCCTTTTTTTTGGGTTTAAATCCTTTTTTTGGGGGGTTAATCCTCAGCTTTTTTGGGGTTAATCCGAATTTTTTTCTCGATTTTTTTAGAGCTCTTGCTGGGGATTCTTGGGGTTAAATCCTGGGATTTGGGTTCAATTCCCAGATTTTTGGGGTTAATTCCCAGATTTTTGGGTTTAGTTCCGCAGATTTTTTGGGGTGAAATCCAGATTTTTTAGGTTCATTCCCATTTTTCGCGCCGCCATCCCTGCTGGTCGTGGCCAGCAGCGCCTCCAAAGCCTCCCGTGATCACAGGTTTGGGCTCAACATCCTGAATTTTTTGGGTTTTTTTAGGTGTTAAATCCTTTTTTTTTGGGTTAAATCTTTTTTTTGGGGGGTTAAATCCCATTTTTTTCAGGGTTAAAATCCAGATCTTTTGGGGGTTAAATCCGAATTTTTTCAGATTTTTTGGAGTTCTTGCTGGGGATTTTGGGGTTAAACTCCTGGATTTTGGGGTCAATTTCCCCGATTTTTGGGGTGAAATGCCATTTTTTTGGGGATTAAAGTTCTTGAGTTTGGGGGTTAACTCCCATTTTTTGGATTAAATCCTGGCAGTTTGGGGGTCTTAAATCCCATTTTTTGGGGGTTTAATCCCAGATTTTTTGCATTCTTTCTGGGGATTTTTTGGGGTTAAAATCCTGGGATTGTTGGGGTAAAAATTCCCCGATTTTGGGGTTTAATTCCCCGATTTTTTGGGTTTAGTCCCAGATATTTGGGTGAAATCGCAGATTTTGGGTTTATTCCATTTTTCAAACACAGCCAAAGTCCCTGCTGGTCGTGGCCAGCGGCGCTCCCAAGCTCCCGGCTCAAAGGTTTGGGCTCAAATCCTGAATTTTTGGGTTTTTTTTTTGGGGTTAAATCTCTTTTTTTGGGTTTAAATCTGGAGTTTTTGGGGCTTTCATCCCTGGTTTTGTTGTTTGCAGCTTCCCGTTTTTGGGGTTAAATTGGTGTTTTTCGCTCTCCACTCGGCAGCGGATTCTCTGGGGTCAGTTCTCCATTTTTGGGCGTAAAACATCACATTTTTGGGGTTAAAATCACCAATTTTTGCGCCTACAATCGCCAATTTTTTGGGGCTAAAATCGCTGTTTCTAGGTTCATTCTGGGGTTTTGGGGTTCAGTCGGGGTTTTGGGGTTTCAACTCCATTTCTGGGGTTCAGCTTCCCTTTTTGGCAAGCCTAAAATCTGCCATTTTTGCGGCTAAAATCGCCATTTTGAGCCTAAAATTCGCCGTTTTTGGGGTTCAGTCTGGGGTTTTTTGGGGTCAGTCCTGGGTTTTTGGGGGTTTCAGCTTGCAGTTTTGTTGGGGTAATTTTGGGGGACGTTTTTTTGCTCTCTCGGCAGCGCATCCTGGGATTAACTTCTCCATTTTTGGGCTAAAATCGGCCGTTTTTGGGGTTCAGCTCTGGGGTTTTGGGGTTCAACTACATTTTTGGGGTTCAACTCCCCATTTTTGGGGCTAAAATCTCCCATTTTTGGGATTCAGCTTCCCATTTTTGGGGGTTCAGGCTTCCGTTTTTTGGGGTTAATTTCGCATTTTTTTTCTGGCTCTCGTCGACAGCGGATCCTGGGGTTAAACTCTCCATTTCTTGGGGCTAAAATCGCCGTTTTTGGGGTTCACCTCCCATTTTTCGGGCTAAAATCGCATTTTTGCGGCTAAAATCAACCATATTTGGGGCCGAAATTGCCATTTTTGGGGCTTAAATCGCCCATTTTTTGGGTCTAAACATCTGCGTTTTTGGGGTTCAGTCTGGTGTTTGGGTTAGCTTGCCGTTTTTGGGTTAATTTTGGCATTCTTTGGCTCTCGGTCCGTCAAGCGGATCCTGGGGTTAAATTCTCCCATTTTTGGGGTTATAAATCGCCATTTTGGGGTTTAAAATCGCCGTTTTTGGGCTCAATCGCCATTTTTTGGGGCTGAATCGCCATTTTTGGGCTAAAAATCGCCGTTTTGGGGGTTCAACTCCCATTTTTGGGGTTCAGTTCCCGTTTTGGGGTTAATTTTTGGTGTTTCTGGCTCTCTCTCGCACGCGCATCTGGAGCACGCAGGAGCAGCCCCCGGTGCCGGCCCGCGGCGGCTTCGCCCCGCTCGGGGCGGCTCCGGTGTGCTGGACCGGGAGCGGCCGGCCGAGCCTTCGAGGGAGCCCCTGGGACAGGGGCCCTGAAACGGGGAACGAACGGAATGTCCTCGGGAAAATGGGGAAAAATGCGACGGGTTCCCTGGGGAACCACATGGGCTGAAAATTTGGAGACATTCATGGAAAATGTCCTTAAAATGGCAGAATTCCAGGAAAAATGTCCTTAAAATGGACGGCATCCAATGAAAAATGTTTTTTAAAATGGTGGGATTCCATAGAAAATGGACTCGGGGATGGAGGAATTCCTGGGAAAATGATCCTGAAAATTGGGACAATTTCCATGGAAAAATTCTTAAAATGGCAGAATTCCCAGGAAAATGTCTTTAAATTTGAAGAAATTCCATGGGAAACTGTTCCTCTTAAAAATGGTGGGATTCCATAAGAAAAATGGACTGGGGATGGAGGAATTCTGGGGAAAATGTCTGAAAATTGAAAATTCCATGGAAAAATGGGAAAAAATGCCCCGTCAAAATGGAGAAAATTCCAGGAAAAATGTCGCTTAAAATTGAGAAATTCCATGGGAAAATGTCCCTTTAAAACTGAGACATTCCCCATGGAAAAATGGAAAAAAATGCTTTAAAAAATGGAGAAATTCCATGGGAAAATGTCTTTAAAACTGGAGACATTCCATGGAAAAATGGGAAAAAATTTGGGTTCCCCCTTAATTTGAGAATTCATGGAAAAATGGGCTGGGGATGGAGGAATTCCTGGGGAAAATGTCCTGAAAATGGAGAAATTCCATGGAAAATGGGAAAAAAATGTCCTTCACACAATGGAGAAAATTCAATGGAAAAATGTCCTTAAAATGGCAGATTCCTGGAAAATGTCTTTAAAATTTGAGGGATTCCATGGAAAATGTCTTTCCAAAATTGAGACATTCGCCATGGAAAAATCCTTGAAATGGAAAAAAATTCCAATGGAAAATGGTCTTTAATTTTGAGAATATCCATGGGAAAATGTATTTAAAACTTGAGCAATTTCCAGGAAAAATGTCCTTAAAATGGTAGAATTCATGGAAAAATGTCTTTACAATTTGAAGAAATTCCATGGAAAATGGGTGGCGGAAATGGAGGAATTCTGGGGAAAATGTCCTGAAATTTGAAGAAATTCCATGGAAAATGTTTTTAACATGGAGGAATTCCATAGAAAAATGGGCTGGGAATTGAGAAATTCCCAGGAAAAATGTCTTTAAATTTGAGAAATCCCAATGGGAAAAATGGGAAAAATGTCCTTAAAATGGAGAAACCCAGGAAAAATGTCTTTAAATTTGAAGAAATTCCATGGAAAAATGGGCTGGGGATGGAGGAATCCTGGGCGAAAATGGGAAAAAATGTCCCTGAAAATGGAGAAATTCCATGGAAAATGTCCTTTAAAATGGGGAGAATTCCCAGGAAAAATGTCCTTTAAAATGGTGAATTCCAATGGAAATGTTCTTGAAATGGAACAAATTCCTGGGAAAAATATCTGAAAATTGAAGAAATTCCCAGGCAAAATGTCCTGAAAAATGGAGAAATTCCATGGGAAAATGTTCTTGACATGCGAGAAATTCATGGGAAAATGTCCTTAAAATTGAGAATTTCCATGGAAAATGGCTGGGATGGAGAAATTCCCAGGAACAAAACTGTCCTTAAAATGGGAGAATTCCCCAGGACAATGTCCTTACAATGGGAGGAATTCCCAGGAAAAATGTCTTTAAATTGAGAAATTCAATGGAAAATGGCGCTGGGAATGGAGGAATTCCTGGGAAAAATTGTGTTTAAAATGGAGAAATTCCATGGAAAATGTCCCTTAAAATGGAGGAATTCAATAAGAAAAATTCCTTTAAAATTTGAGACATTCCCATCGGAAAAATATCTTGAAATGGAAAATCCATGGAAAAATGTCCTTAAAATGGTAAATTCCATGGAAAAAATGTTTTAAATTTGAAGAAATTCCATGGAAAATGTCTTTAAAATGGGTGGAATTCCATGGAAAATGGACTGGGAATGGAGAAAGATTCCTGGGAAAAATGTCCTGAAAATTGAGAAATTTCCCCAGGAAAAAATGTCTTAAAAATGGCAGAATCCCAGGAAACAATAGTCTTTAAAATTTGAGAAATTCTAATGGAAAAATGGGCTGGGGATGACGGAAATTCCTGGAAAATTGTGTTTAAAATTTTAGAATTCATGGAAAATGTCTTTCAAAATGGTGGAATTCCATTAGAAAAATGGACTGGGAATGGAGAAATTCTGGGGAAAATGTCCAAAAATTGAAAAATCCGCATGGAAAAGTGTCTTTAAAAATTGAGGAATTCCCAGGACAAATGTCTTTAACATTTGAGGAATTCATAGAAAATGGGCTGGGAATGGAGGAATTCCTGGGAATAATTTTCTGAAAATTGGGAAATTCACATGGAACAATGTCCTTAAAAATGGCAAGATATTCCAGGAAAAATGTCTTTAAAATTGAGAGAATTCCAATGGAAAAATAATCTTAAAATTGAAGGATTCCCAGGAAAAATGTCTTTAAAAAATTGAGAATTCCCAGGAAAAATGTCTTTAAAATTGAGAAATTTTCATGGAAAAATGTCTTTAAAATGGTGGGAATTTCCATAGAAAAATGGGCTGGGAATGGAGGAATTCCTGGGGGAAATGTTCCTGAAAATGCGAGAAATTCCCAGGAAAAATGTCCTTAAAATGGTCAGAATTCCAGGGAAAAATGTCTTAAATTTTGAAAATTCCCATGGAAAAATGTCTTTTTTAAAATGGAGGAATTCGTATGGAAAAAGGGCTGGGAATGGGAGGGAATTCCTGGGGGAAAATGTCCTGAAAATCTGGGAAATTCCCATGGAACAATGTCCTTAAAATGGCAGAATTCCCAGGCAAAATGTCTTTTAAAAATTTGAGAAATTCCATGCGAAAAAATGTTTTAAATGGTGGGATTCCATAGAAAAATGTTCTTGGAATGGAGGAATTCCTGGGAAAATGTCCTGAAAATTGAGAAATTCATGGAAAAATGAGGAAAAAATGTCCTTAAAATTGAGAAAATTCCCAGGGAAAAATGTCTTTAAAATTGAGGAATTCCATGGGAAATGTTCTTTAAAATTGAGGACATTCCCATGAAAAATGGTGAAAAAATGTCTTTAAATGGAGAAATTCCCATGGGAAAAATGTCTCGTTAAATTGAGAAATTCCCAAGGAAAAAGTGGGAAAAAAATGTCCTTAAATGGAGAAATTCCACGTAGAAAACTTCCTTAAAATTGAGAAATTCCATGGGAAATGTCTTTAAACTGAGAAATTTATGGACAAAATGGGAAAAAATGTCCTTAAAAAGGCAGAATTCCCAGGAAAAATGTCCTTTAAAATTGAGAAAATCCCGGAAAATGGGCTGGGAATGAGGAGTTCTTGGGAAATGTCCTGAAAATGGAGAAATTCCTGGGAAAAGTCTTTAAAATTGAGAAATTCCATGGAAAAATGGGCTGGGAATTTGAGAAATTCCCAGGAAAAATGTCCTTAAAAATGGCAGAATTCCAGGAAAATGTCTTTAAATTTGAGAATTCCATGGAAAAATGTTCTTTTAAAATGGTTGGGATTCCATAAAAAGAATGTTTCTTTGAATGGAGGAATTCCTGGGGAAAAATGTCCTGATAAATGGAGAAATTCCATGGAAAAATGGGAAAAAATGTTTCCCTTAAATGGAGAAAATCCCAGGAAAAAATGTCTTTAAATTTGAGAAATTCCAATGAAAAAATGGGCTTGGGAATGGAGGAATTCCTGGAAAAATGGAAATAGAGTGGGCTGGGAATCCCAGAAATCTCAAAATTCCGGAAAAAAAAACCCGCCAAAAAATCACACGAAAATAACAATTCTTGGCACTCAGGAGCGGGGCTGGGAAATCCCAGCAGGAATCGTGGAATGCAACTGGGATGAAACTGTATGAACTGGGAGAAGGAAAAAATGGGATCCAAATCGGGCCAAAAAATTGGATTTTGGAGGTTTAGGAGCTTTTATTTTTTGATTTTTTTGGATAAGTGGCTGGCCTGACTAATGGCTGGGACCTGGTGACTGGACTTAAGATGTCGTGATGCTTTTGGCTGTGTTGAACCTTCGCGGAACGATGGCCAAGCTCACCACATCGTCTCATGATTTGACATCATGCGAGGGTGCGAGGCCGGACTCCAGTTTTATCGGCAAATAACCGACGATAGCTGGGATGGATGGGATGAACTGGGGGGGGATTGCGGAGGGATAAAAGGAGAGAAAATGGGCTAAAAAAGCAAAACTTTTGGGTCAACTTTGGACCAAAAAAGGAAAATTTTCCTTCTTTATCCATGGGAAAAATGGGAAATTTGAACTGGGATGAACTGGGAGGACTAAAAAGGAAAAAGGCAAAAAAAACGGGCTGAGACAAAAAAAAAAAAAGCAAATTATTTGTGGTCAATTTGGGACCAAAAATGGAAAATTTTCTTTCTTATCATGGGCAAAATTGGAATTTTGAACATGGGATGGACTGGGAGGGACTGGGAGAGATAACAAAGCAGTTAAAATGGCTTGAAAAAAGCCAAATTTTGGGTCGTTGGAGCCAAAAAAGGAAAATTCTCTTCTTTATCCTGGGAAACTTGGAATTTGTGACTGCGATGAACTGGGATGGACTGGGATGAACTGGAGGAAACTGGGAGGGATAAAAAGGCAGAAAAAAGGGCTGAAAATTCGGATTTTTCAATACCTGCGGCAGGAAAAATTCCAGCTTCGCGCCGCCGCCTTTCGCAGGAATTTTTCCCTCTCAAATGGAATTTCGATTGCAGAACCTTCCCAGCCCGCCCTCGTTCCAAAAATCCCAAAAAAATCACCAAAAAAAAAATAGATCCCCCAAAAAATCCCCAAAAAATCCCCCCCAAAATCCCAACAAAAAATTCCAAAAAAATCCCCAAACAAAATCCCCAAAAAAACCCAATAAAATCCCAAAAATCCCACAAAAATCCCCAAAAAATCGCCAAAAAATCCCAAAAAAATCCCGAAAAATCCCCAAAAATGCCAAAAAATCCCCAAACCCCCCCAAAATCCCAAACCAAAAATCCCCCAAAAATCCCCAAATCCCCAAAAATCCCCCAAAATCCAAAAAATCCCCAAAAAATACCACTCCAAAAATCCAATCCCCAAAAATCCCAATAATCCAAAAAAAAAAATCCCCAAAAAATCCCCCAAAAAATCCCCAAAAAATCCAAAAAATCCCAAAAAATCCCCAAAATCCCCCAAAAACCCCAAAAAATTCCCCCAAAAATCCCCAAAATCCAAAAAACCCCCAAAAAATCCCCTAAAAAATCCCCAACAAATCCCCAAAAAACCAATCCACCCAAAAAAATCCCAAAAAAATCCCAAAAATCCCAAATCCCCAAAAAACCCAAAATTCCCCCAAAAATCCAAAATCCCCAAAACCAACCCAACCCAAAAATTCAAAAATCCAAAATAATAAATCCCCAAAAATCCCCAAAAATCCCAAACCCAAAATCCCCCTGTCCCCAATGTCCCCACACCCCCACAGTGTCCCCAATGTCCCCACACCCCCACAATGTCCCCAGTGTCCCCAGACCCACCACAGCGCCATCCTGTCCTTGGGGTGCCCTGTCCCCTCAGTGTCCCCACTGTCACCAGTGTCCCCAGACCCCCACAGTGTCCCCAATGTCCCCACACCCCACAATGTCCCCAATGTCCCCACACCCCCACAATGTCCCCAATGTCCCCAGACCCACCACAGCGCCATCCTGTCCTTGGAGTGCCATGTCCCCACAATGTCCCCAGTGTCCCCACTGTCCCCACGCCCCCCAGTGTCCCCAGTGCCCCCAGACCCACCACAGCATCATCCTGTCCTTGGGGTGCCGTGTCCCCCCAGAGTCCCCATTGTCCCCACTGTCCCCATAGCCCCCCAAGCGTCCCCACAGCCCACAATGTCCCCACTGTCCCCATGCCCCCCAATGTCCCCAGACCCACCACAGCGCCATCCTGTCCTTGGGGTGCCGTGTCCCCCCAATGTCCCCAGACCCCCACAGTGTCCCCACTGTCCCCACACCCCACAATGTTCCCAGTGTCCCCAACGTCCCCATGCCCCCTCAGTGTCCCCACACCCCACAATATCCCCAGTGTCCCCAGACCCACCACAGCGCCATCCTGTCCTTGGGGTGCCGCAGCCTCTCGAGCCCTCCCAGCACCAGCGGCAGCGAGTGGGCCGCGTTCCGCGCCAGCAGCGCCACGGCCACGCGCGGCGGCCGCAGCGGCGACTCCGGGTTCCAGCGCTCCTCGGGGAAATACCCGAGGGCCGGGCCGGGCCCCAGCCCCAGGCGGAGCCGCCCGGAGGAGCCGCCCGGGCCCCGCTCCGGCCCCGCCAGCAGCAGCAGCAGCAGCGGCAGCAGCGGCCACGGCCGCGCCGCCATCTTGGGCCGCCCTCACGGCAGCCACGCCTTTCTCCCTCAGGCGCCTCACCATGGCCACGCCCACGCGCGCGCTGATTGGTCAATGCGCGCCGTGACCACGCCTATAAATGCTATATATGGGGGTGGGCCGTAAAGCCCCGCCCAGCGTTGTAGCCATATATGGGAATGAGGTTTAGCCGCGCCCACAGAGCCGTATGTGGGAATAGGAGAGGTGAGGCCACGCCCATTTTGTGGCCATATATGGGAATGAGTGATGGCCACGCCCCCTGTGGCCACGCCCCCGCTCCCCTCAGAGATTCCCTGTGAAAAATTTCATTTTCCGAGGATTTTTAACTCCGAATTTTCCCGTTTTTTCAAAGGTTTTACCATCAAAATTCCAAATGGGAATAAAGGGAAATAAACCGGAAAAAAAGAAGGGGAGAAAATGGGGAAAAAGGGGAAAAAAAAGGGAAAAAAAAGGGGGAAAAGGGGGAAGAAAAGGGGGGAAAAGGGGAAAAAAGAGGGAAAAAGGGGAAATAAAAGGGGGAAAAGGGGGGGAAAGGGAATTAAAGGGACAAAAAAGAGGAGAAAAAAGGGGAAAAGTGAGTACATAGAAATAAAGGAGAAAAAAAATGGGAATTAAGGGGGGAAAGGGGAAAAAACAGGGAGGAAAGGGAAAGAAATTGGAATAAAGGAGGAAAAATGGGGGGAAACTGAAATAAATGGGACTCAAAGGGGGGAAAAGGAAAAAAGAGGGGAAAAGGGAGAAAAAAGGAGGAAAAAAGGGAAAAAAGGGGAATAAAAGGGAAAGAAATGGGAATAAAAGAGGAAAAATGGGATAAATTGAAATAAATGGGAATCAAAGGGGGGAAAGGAGAAAAAAAGGGGGGAAAAGAAGAAAAAAAAGAAGAAAAACAGGGGAAAGAGGGAAAAGGAAAAGAAATTGGAATAAAAGAGGGAAAAAGGGGGGAAAAGGAGGAAAAAAGGAAAAAAAAAGGGGGAAAAAGGAGGAAAAAAAGGGAGAAAAGGATGAAAAAAAGAAGGAAAAAGGGGGGAAAAAAGAGGAAAAAAGGGAATAAAAGTGAAAACCGCAGGAATATTCAGGAGGAGGGGGATGGGCTGAGGCCGCTGGAGAATTTTGGGATTTTGGGGGATTTTTTGGGGATTTTTGGGGATTTTTTGGGGATTTTTTGGGATTTTTTGGGGGATTTTTTGGGATTTTTTTGGGATTTTTCGGGACGAGGGCGGGGCTGGGAAGATCTGCAATGAAAAGTTCCTTTGAGAGGGAAAAATTCCTGCGGGAAGGCGGCGGCAGCAGCTGGAATTTCCTGCCGAAAAATCCAAATTTTTCAGCCCAGTTTTCTGCTTTTTATCCCTCCCAGTTCCTCCCAGTTCATCCCAGTCCATCCCAGTTCATCCCAGTCCAAATTCCCAATTTTCCCATGGATAAAGAAGGAAAATTTTCCTTTTTTTGGCTCCAAACAGACCCAAAATTTGCTTTTTTCAGCCCATTTTACTGCTTTTTATCTCTCCCAGTCCCTCCCAGTCCATCCCAGTTCAAATTCCCAATTTTCCCATGGATAAAGAAAGAAAATTTTCCCATTTTTGGTCCCAAATTGACCCAAAATTTGCTTTTTTCAGCCCCTTTTTCTCCTTTTTATCCCTCCCAGTTCATCCCAGTTCAAATTCCCATTTTTCCCATGGATAAAGAAGGAAAATTTTCCTTTTTTTGGTTCCAAATTGACCCAAAATTTGCTTTTTTCAGCCCATTTTTCTCCTTTTTATCCCTCCCAATCCCTCCCAGTTCATCCCAGTCCATCCCAGTCCATCCCAGTCCCTCCCAGTTCATCCAAGGAATTCCCAGCCCAATTCCAGCTCAGCCAAAGCACCGTTTATTCCAAAAAAAATCAAAATAAAAGCTCCTAAACCTCCAAAATCCCAATTTTTTGGCCCATTTGGATCCCATTTTTCCTCTCCCAGTTCATCCCAGTTCATCCCAGTTCATCCCAGTTCCTGCTGGGATTCCCAGCCCCGCTCCTGAGTGCAGAATTTTTTGATTTCTGTGATTTTTTGGGGGTTTTTTTCACGGAATTTTGAGGATTTTCTGGGAATTCCCAGCCCATTTTTCCATTTTCCCCAGGAATTCCTCCATTCCAGGTCCATTTTTCCTGGGAATTCCTCCATTCCCAGTCCATTTTTCTATGGTATTCCACCATTTTAAAGATATTTTCCCATGGAATTTCTCAATTTTAAAGACATTTTCCCCAGGAATTTCTCCATTCCCAGTCCATTTTCCCAAGCAATTCTGCCATTTTAAGGACATTTTTCCTGGGAATTTCTCAATTTCAAAGACTTTTTTCCATGGAATTCCTCCATTCCAGGTCCATTTTTCCATGGAATTTCTCAATTTTAAAGCCATTTTTCCATGGAATTCTGCCATTTTAAGGACATTTTTCCACAGAATTCCTCCATTTTCCATGGAATTTCTCAAATTTAAAAACATTTTTCCTGGGAATTCCTCCATTCCCAGCCCATTTTTCTATGGAATTTCTCAATTTTAAAGACATTTTTCCTGGGAATTTCTCTATTTTCAGGACATTTTTTCCCATTTTCCCATGGAATTTCTCAATTTTCAGGACATTTTCCCCAGGAATTCCTCCATTCCCAGTCCATTTTCCCAAGCAATTCTGCCATTTTAAAGACATTTTTCCTGGGAATTTCTCAATTTTAAAGACATTTTTCCCAGGAATTCCTCCATTCCCAGTCCATTTTTCTATGGAATTCCACCATTTTAAAGACATTTTCCCATGGAATTTTTCCATTTTAAACACAATTTTCCCAGGAATTCCTCCATTCCCAGCCCATTTTTCTATGGAATTTCTCCATTTTAAGGACATTTTTCCTGGGAATTCTGCCATTTCAAGGACATTTTTCCTGGGAATTTCTCCATTTTAAGGACATTTTTCCATGGAATTTCTCAATTTTAAGGACATTTTTTCCCATTTTTCCATGGAATTTCTCAATTTTCAGGACATTTTCCCCAGGAATCCCTCCATTTTCCCATTTCCCCAGGAATTCCGGGCCTTTCCCCGTTTCAGGGCCCCTGTCCCAGGGGCTCCCTCAGCTCGGCCGCCGCCTCCCGGTCCAGCAGCCACCGGAGCCGCCCCGAGCGGGGCCGGAGCCGCGCGGCCGGCACCGGGGGCTGCTCCTGCTGCTCCAGGATGCGCTGCCGAGAGAGAGCCAGAAACACCAAAATTAACCCCAAAAACGGGAAGCTGAACCCCAAAAGTGGGAGTTGAACCCCCAAAACGGCGATTTTAGCCCCAAAAATGGCGATTTCAGCCCCAAAAATGGCGATTTTAGCCCCAAAAACGGCGATTTTAACCCCAAAAATGGCGATTTTAACCCCAAAAATGGAGAATTTAACCCCAGGATCCGCTGACGAGAGAGCCAAAAATGCCAAAATTAACCCCAAAAACGGCAAGCTGAACCCCAAACACCCAGACTGAACCCCAAAAACGGCGATTTTAGACCCAAAAATGGCGATTTAAGCCCCAAAAATGGCAATTTCGGCCCCAAATATGGTGATTTTAGCCGCAAAAATGGCGATTTTAGCCCCAAAAATGGGAGTTGAACCCCAAAAACGGCGATTTTAGCCCCAAAAATGGAGAGTTTAACCCCAGGATCCGCTGTCGAGAGAGCCAAAAATGCCGAAATTAACCCCAAAAACGGGAAGCTGAACCCCAAAAATGGGAAGCTGAATCCCAAAAATGGAGATTTTAGCCCCAAAAATGGGGAGTTGAACCCCAAAAATGGGAGTTGAACCCCAAAACCCCAGACTGAACCCCAAAAACGGCGATTTTAGCCCCAAAAATGGAGAGTTTAACCCCAGGATGCGCTGCCGAGAGAGCAAAAAACGCCCAAATTAACCCCAAAAACGGCAAGCTGAACCCCCAAAAACCCAGACTGAACCCCAAAAACCCAGACTGAACCCCAAAAACGGCGATTTTAGGCTCAAAAATGGCGATTTTAGCCGCAAAAATGGCGATTTTAGCTCCAAAAAGGGGAAGCTGAACCCCAGAAATGGGAGTTGAACCCCAAAACCCCAGACTGAACCCCAAAACCCCAGAATGAACCCTAGAAACAGCGATTTTAGCCCCAAAAATGGCGATTTTAGGCGCAAAAATGGTGATTTTAACCCCAAAATGGTGATTTTTACCCCAAAAATGGAGAACTGAACCCCAGGATCCGCTGCCGAGAGAGCGAAAAACACCGAATTTAACCCCAAAAACGGGAAGCTGAACAACAAAACCAGGGAGTTGAACCCCAAAAACTCCAGGATTTAAACCCAAAAAAAGAGATTTAACCCCAAAAAAACCCAAAAATTCAGGATTTGAGCCCAAACCTTGAGCCCGGGAGCTTTGGAGGCGCCGCTGGCCACGACCAGCAGGGACTTGGCTGTGTTGAAAAATGGGAATGAACCCTAAAATCTGGGATTTCACCCCAAATATCTGGGACTAAACCCAAAAAATCTGGGAATTAACCCCAAAATCGGGGAATTGACCCCAAAATCCCAGGATTTAACCCCAAAATCCCCAGAAAGAATGCCAAAAAATCTGGGATTTAACCCCCAAAAAATGGGATTTAACCCCCAAACTCCAGGATTTAATCCCCAAAAAAATGGGATTTAACCCCCAAACTCAAGAATTTAATCCCCAAAAAATGGCATTTCACCCCAAAAATCGGGGAATTGACCCCAAAATCCCAGGATTTAACCCCAAAATCCCCAGCAAGAACTCCAAAAAATCTGAAAAAATTCGGATTTAACCCCCAAAATCTGGGATTTAACCCTGAAAAAAATGGGATTTAACCCCCCAAAAAAAGGGATTTAAACCCAAAAAAAAGGATTTAACACCTAAAAAACCCAAAAATTCAGGATTTGAGCCCAAACCTTGATCACGGGAGCTTTGGAGGCGCTGCTGGCCACGACCAGCAGGGACTTGGCGGCGTCGAAAAATGGGAATGAAACCTAAAAATCTGGGATTTCACCCCAAAAATCTGGGACTAAACCCAAAAAATCTGGGAATTAACCCCAAAATCTGGGAATTGACCCCAAAATCCCAGGATTTAACCCCAAAATCCCCAGCAAGAACTCTAAAAAATCAGAAAAAATTCGGATTTAACCCCCAAAATCTGGGATTTAACCCCCCAAAAAAAGGGATTTAAACCCAAAAAAAAGGGATTTAACACCTAAAAACCCAAAATCCCCGGATTTCAGCCCAAACCTTGATCACAGGAGCTTTGGAGGCGCCGCTGGCCACGACCAGCAGGGACTTGGCGGCGTTGAGCAGCGGCAGCGTCATCGTCACCCGCCGGGGAGGCGGCTTGGGGGAGTCCTCCAGGAAGGAAATCAGGGAATTCTGCTCCTGGAAATGGGGGGAAAAACAGGGAAATTGGGAAAAATCCTGGGGGTAGTCATGGGGGAAAATAATGGGAGAAATAATGGGAAAAATGGGGAAAATAACTGGAAAAATAACGGGGAAAATAGCTGGAAAAATGGGGAAAATACCAGGAAAATCCAGGGAAAAAATGGGAGAATAAATGGGGAAAATAATGGGGAAAATAATGGGGAAAATATCTGGGAAAATGGGGAAAATCGAGGGGAAAATAATGGGGGGAAATGGGGAAAATAATGGGAAAAATAACAGGATAAATAATGGGGGAAAATGGGGAAAATTGGGGAAAATAATGGGGAAATAATGGGAAAAATAATGGGGAAAATAGCACAAAAAATGGGGAAAATAATGGGAAAAATTGAGAAAATCCAGGGGAAAATAATGGGGAAAATGGGAAAAATAATGGGAAAAAACAGGGAAAATTTAGGGCAAAAAACCAGGGAAAAATAAAGGGAAAAACAGGGGGAAATCCAGGGGGAAAAAATGGGAAAATGTCAGGAAAAATAATGGGGAAAAATGGGGAAAATCCAGGGAAAATAATGGGAAAAATAACAGGAGAAATAATGGGAAAATAATGGGAAATTGGGAAAAAATCCAGGGGAAAATCATGGGGAAAATAACACAAAAAATGGGGAAAATAATGGGAAAAATAATGGGGAAAATATCTGGGAAAATGGGGAAAATAAACCAGGAAAATCCAGGGGAAAATGGGAAAATAGTCAGAAAAAATGGAAGAATAAATGGGAAAAATAATGGGAAAAATAATGGAAAATTGGGAAAAAATCCAGGGGAAAATAGCACCAAAAATGGGGAAAATAATGGGAAAAAACCAGGGAAAATTTAGGGGAAAAAATGGGAAAATAATGGAAAAATAATGGGGAAAAATGGGGAAAATCCAGGGAAAATAATGGGAAAATAAAGGGAAAATAACACAAAAAATGGGGAAAATAAAGGGAAAAATAAAGGGAAAGGAGGAGCCCCTGGGGAGGGGCTTGGGGGAATCCTCCAGGAAGGAAATCAGGGAATTCTGCTCCTGGAAAATGGGGGAAAAAACGGGGAAATTGGGAAAAATCCTGGGGGTAGTCATGGGGGAAAATAATGGGAGAAATAATGGGAAAAATGGGGAAAATCGAGGGGAAAATAATGGGAAAAATAACAGGAGAAATAATGGGAAAATAATGGGAAATTGGGAAAAATAATGGTGAAAATGATGGGAAAAATAACAGGAGAAATAATGGGGAAAATAATGAGGAAA
This sequence comes from Sporophila hypoxantha, assembly GCA_002167245.1. Classification (NCBI taxonomy): domain Eukaryota; kingdom Metazoa; phylum Chordata; class Aves; order Passeriformes; family Thraupidae; genus Sporophila; species Sporophila hypoxantha. The sequence goes on from NDFG01000019.1 coordinate 125,960, forward strand.
TTGGGAAAATAATGGGGGAAATAATAAGGAAAACGGAAAAGCTAATGGGAGAAATAATGGGAAAAATAACTGGAAAAAAAGGGAAAATAATGGGAAAGTAATGGGGAAAATAATGGGGAAATTACAGGAAAAAAGGGAAAATAATGGGAAAATAGTGGGAAAAATAATGAGAAAAATGGGGAAAATAATGGGAAAAATAATGGGGAAAATAATGGGGAAAATAATGGGAAAATAATGGGGAAAAAAAGGGGGAAAATGGGAGAGCTAATGGGAGAAATAATGGGAAAAATAACTGGAAAAAAAGGGAAAATAATGGGAAAATTATGGGAAAAATGGGGAAAATAATGGGAAAAATAACAGGGAATAATGGGAAAATGATGGGAAAAATGGGGAAAATAACAGGAAAAATGGGAAAAATAATGGGAAAATAATGGGGAAAATAATGGGAAAATAATGGGGAAAATAATGGGGAAAATAATGGGGAAAAAAGGGAAAAATGGGAAAGCTAATGGGAGAAATAATGGGAAAAATAACAGGAAAAAAGGGAAAATAATGGGAAAATAACAGGAAAAATGGAAAAAATAATGGAAAAAATGCAGAAAATAATGGGGAAAATAACAGGAAAAATGGAAAAATAATGGGGAAAATTATGGGAAAGATAATGGGAGAAATAATGGGAGAAATAACAGGAAAAATGGGAAAATAATGGGGAAAATAATAGAAAAATAGTGGGAAAAATAATGGGAAAAGTAATGGGAAAATAATGGGAAAAATGGAAAAAAAAATGGGGAAAATAATGGGGGAAATAATGGGGAAAAAAAGGGAAAAATGGGAAAGCTAATGGGAGAAATAATGGGAAAAATAACAGGAAAAAAGGGGAAAATAATGGGAAAATAATGGGAAAAATGGGGAAAATAATGGGGAAAAAAGGGAAAATAATAGGAAAAAGAATGAGAAAAATGGGGAAAATATTGGGAAAAATGGGAGAAAAGGACAGAAAATTGGGAAATATGGCAAAAAAGGACAGAAAATATGGGAAAAATTGAGAAAATATTGGGGTAATAATGGGAAAATAATGGGAAAAAAAGGGAAAATAATGGGGTAATAATGGGAAAAATAATAGGAAAAAGAATGGGAAAAAGAGTGAGAAAAATGGGGAAAATAATGGGAAATAAACCAGGAAAAATAGAAAAAATCATGGGAAAGATAATGGGAGAAATAATGGGAAAATAACAGGAAAGAAGGGAAAATAATGGGAAAATAATGGGAAAAAAACAGGAAAGAAGGGAAAATAATGGGAAAATAATGGGAAAAATAAGAGGAAAAATGGAAAAAATAATGGGAAAATAGTGGGAAAATAATGGGGAAAATCCCAGGAAAAAAGGGAAAATGCCAGGAAAAGTGGAGGAAATGGCGGGAAAATGCCGGGGAAATCCCAGAATTCCGGGAATTCCCTGAAATTCAGGAATTCAGGACTCAGGGCTGACCTGGAGCAGGGCGTGGCCAGGGAACAGTGAGCAGGTGTGCCCGTCCGGGCCCAGCCCCAGCAGCAGCAGGTCAAAGCGGGGAGGGTCCTCACCTGGGAACGCCTGTGAGACCAGTAGGGACCAGTAAGGACCAGTATGGACCGGTATGGACCAGTATGGACCAGTACGGACCAGTATGGACCGGTACGGACCAGTACGGACCAGTATGGACCAGTACGGACCAGTACGGACCAGTATGGACCAGTACGGACCAGTACGGACCAGTTCAGCCCAGGGACTGATCCCAGTCCCTCCCAGTCCATCCCAGTTCCCTCCCAGTCCCATTCCCAGTTCCATTCCCAGTCCCTCCCAGTCCATCCCAGTATCCCCAGTCCCATTCCCAGTCCCTCCAGTCCCATTCCCAGTTGCTCCCAGTATCCCCAGTCCCTTCCTGAGCTGCTCCCAGTATCCCCAGTCCCCATTCCCAGTCCCTCCCAGTCCATCCCAGTATCCCCAGTCCCATTCCCAGTGCTCCCAGTATCCCCAGTCCCATTCCCAGTGCTCCCAGTATCCCCAGTCCCATTCCCAGTGCTCCCAGTATCCCCAGTACCTGCCTGAGCTGCTCCCAGTATCCCCAGTCCCTCCCAGTCCATCCCAGTGCTCCCAGTATCCCCAGTACCTTCCTGAGCTGCTCCCAGTCCCTCCCAGTTTGCCCAGTACCTTCCTGAGCTGCTCCCAGTCCCTCCCAGTCCCTCCCAGTATCCCCAGTCCCCATTCCCAGTGCTCCCGTCCCTCCAGTATCCCCAAGTACCTCCCTGAGCTGCTCGCCAGTCCCTCCCAGTCCCTCCAGTCCCCATTCCCAGTCCACTCCCAGTATCCCAGTCCCCATTCCCAGTTGCTCCCAGTATCTCCAGTAACCTTCCTGAGCTGCTCCAGTCCCTGCCCAGTCCACCCAGTTGCATTCCAAGTCCCTCCCCAGTGCCTCCCAGTCCATCCCATTGTCCCCATTCCTGTCCCCTTTTCCCAGTCCCCCCCAAGTCCCTCTCAGTGCTCCCAGAGTTGCCCAGTACCTCCCGGAGCTGCTCCCAGTCCCTCCCAGTCCCCATTCCCAGTATCCCCAAGTCCCCTCCCAGTATCCCCAGCACCTCCCTGAAGCTGCTCCCAGTCCCTCCCAGTTCCCTCCCTGTTCCATTCCAGTCCCTCCAGTCCCCTTCGCAGTCCCCTCAGTCCATCCCAAGTTTCCCTCCCTGTTGCCATTCCCAGTCCCCCCAAGTTCCATTCCCAGTCCTCCCAGTCCCTCCCTAGTGCTCCCAGTTCCCATTCCAGTTGCTCCCTAGTTTTGCCCTAGGACCTTTCCTGAAGCTGCTCCCAGTCCCTCCCAGTCCCCCATTCCCCAGTATCCCCAGTCCTCCCAGTCCTCCCCAGTGCTCCCAGAAATCCCAAGTTACTTCCCTGAGCTGCTCCCATCCCTCCCAGTCCCTCCTGAGCTGCCTTCCAAGTATCCCAGTCCCTCAGATCCTCCCAGTCCCGCAATTCCCAGTCCCTTCCAGTATCCCCAGTCCCATTTTCCCAAGTCCAATCCCAGTCCTCCAGTTCCATTCCCAGTCCTCCCAGTGCTCCCAGTATCCCTAGTACCTCCCCTGAGCTGCTCCCAGTATCCCCAAGTCCATTTCCCAGTCCCTCCAGTCCCTCCAGTCCATCCCAGTTCCATTCCCCAGTCCTCCCAGCTTGATTCCCAGTGTCCCGCAGTAACCTTCTGAGCTGCTCACCAGTCCCTCCCAGTGCTCCCAGTTCCATTCCCCCAGTCCATATCCCAGTCCCCATCCAGTTTGCCCAGTGCTCCAGTATCCCCAGTACCTCTCTGAGGCTGCAGCTCGTAGTCCGCGCGCGCCTCGGCCGGCCCAGCCCGGAACGACCAGAGCACGCGGGGGGGTGGCCGGGGAGGCGGGCAGCGCTGGGACTGAGGGGGTATACTGGTTATACTGGGGAAACTGGGAAACTGGTTTATACCTGGGTATACTGGTTCATACTGGGAGCAGCACCCGGGGGGGGGCGGGGAGGCGGGGGCAAGCAGCTGGGACTGAGGGTTTAAAACTGGTTTATACTGGGTATAACTGGTTATATGGTTATACTGGATGGGTTAAACTGGGACAGGCAACTGGGACTGAAATGGTTATACTGGTTATACTGGGTATACTGGTTATACTGGTTATACTGGTTATACTGGGAACAGCACCTGGGACTGCAGGGGTTAACTGGTTATACTGGTTATCTGGTTATAACTGGTTATACTGAGGGAAACTGGCACAGCACCTGGGAACTGCAGGGGTTATACTGGTTATACTGGGAAACTGGGACCGCACCTGGGAACTGCAGGGGTTATACTGGTTATACTGGTTATACCTGGTTTACTGGTTATACTGGGGAAACTGGGAACAGGCACCTGGGACTTGCAGGGGTTATACTGGTTATACTGGGGAACTGGGACAGCACCCTGGGACTGCAGGGGTTATACTGGTTATACTGGTATACTGGTTTATACTGGTTATACTGGTTATACTGGTTATACTGGTTAACTGGGGAAAAACTGGGACAGCACCTGGGACTGCAGGGTTATAACTGGTTATACTGGTTATACTGGTTATACTGGGACAAGCACCGGGGGGGGGCGGGGAGGCGGGGCAGCAAAGCTGGGACTGAATGGGTTAAACTGGTTATACTGGGGAAACTGGGACAGAAGCAACTGGACTGAAATGGTTTAACTGGGTTATACTGGGAAACCTGGGAACAGCAAACTGGGAACTGAATGGTTAATATGGTTAACCTGGGGAAACTGGGACAGCAACTGGGACTGAATGGTTAATAACTGTTATACTGGGGAAGACTGGGACAGCACCTGGGACTGAATGGTTATACTGTTATACTGGGGATAACTGGTTTATACTGGGAACAGCACTGGGGGGGGCGGGGAGGCGGGGCAGCAAGCTGGGACTGGAGGGTTAAACTGGTTATAACTGGGGAAACTGGGACAGCAACTGGACTGAATGGTTATACTGGTTATACTGGGGAAACTGGTTATACTGGGACAGCACCCGGGGGGGGGCGGGGAGGCGGGGCAGCAGCTGGGACTGAGGGGTTAAACTGGTTATACTGGGGAAACTGGGTATACTGGGACAGCAACTGGGACTGAATGGGGAAACTGGTTATACTGGTTATACTGGTTATACTGGGACAGCACCTGGGGGGGGGCGGGGAGGCGGGGCAGCAGCTGGGACTGAATGGGTTAAACTGGTTATACTGGTTATACTGGGACAGCAGCTGGGACTGAATGGTTATACTGGTTATACTGGTTATACTGGTTATACTGGGAGAGCAGCTGGCACTGAAAGGGTTAAACTGGTTAAACTGGGATGGGTTAAACTGGTTAAACTGGGACAGCAGCTGGGACTGAAAGGGTTAAACTGGTTAAACTGGGTAAACTGGGATGGGTTAAACTGGTTAAACTGGGACAGCAACTGGGGGGGCCAAACTGGGCATGAGTTAAAAATGTTACTGGGAGCAACTGGGATGGACTGGGGGGACTGGGAGGAACTGGGAGGAACTGGGAGCACTGGGAGGCGCTGAGAGAGAGACTGGGAGGGAAATGGGGGGAACTGGGGGGAACTGGGCCAAACTGGGAGGAACTGGGAGAGGCTGGGAGGAGTCAGCAGAGACTGGGAGAGGGAAATGGGGGGAACTGGGCCAGACTGGGCCAAACTGGGAGCACTGGGAGGAGCTGAGGGGAGTCAGGAGGGACTGGGAGGGAAATGAGGTGAAACTGGGCCGGACTGGGCCAAACTGGGCCGGACTGGGACAAAGGAGGGGCCCTGGGAGCACTGGGAGGGACTGGGTGACAGTCAGGAGAGTACTGGGACACAGGGAATCAATGGGGGACTGGGAGACCTGGGAGGGACTGGAGGAACTGGGGAGGGAAATGGAGACTTGAGGGAGTCTAGGAGCAGACTCAGGGGATTGGGTACTAGGGCATGACTGGGGAGCACTGGGAGGAACTGGGAGGGAAACTGGTGCCCAGACTGGGCCAAACTGGGAGCACTCGGGAGGCAGCGCTGAGGGGACTCAGGAGGGATGGGAGGGACTGAGGGGAACTGAGGGGGGAACTGGGCCAGACTGGGCTGAACTGGGCCAAACTGGGAGCACTGGGAGGGACTGAGGGGAGTTAGGAGAGACTGTGAGGGAAATGGGGGAACTGGGCCAGACTGGCAGCACTGGGAGGGACTGGGAGGGACTGGGAGGGAAATGGGAGGAGCTGAGGGGAGTCAGGAGAGACTGGGAGGAACTGAGGGGGGAACTGGGCCAGACTGGGCCGAACTGGGAGGGACTGGGAGCACTGGGAGGGACTGAGGGGAGTCAGGAGCGACTGAGAAGGGACTGAGGGGAACTGGGCCAGACTGGGCCAAACTGGGAGCACTGGGAGCAACTGAGGGGAATTAGGAGGGACTGGGAGGGGACTGGGGGGGAACTGAGGGGGGAACTGGGCCAAACTGGGCCGAACTGGGCCAAACTGGGAGGGACTGGGAGCACTGGGAGGGACTGGGAGGGAGCTGGGCCAGACTGGGCCAAACTGGGAAGAACTGAGGGGGGTTAGGAGGAGCTGGGAGGGAAATGGGGGAACTGGGCTGAACTGGGAGGTGCTGGGAGCACTGGGAGGAGCTGAGGGGAGTCAGGAGGAACTGGGAGGGGAATCTGAGGGGGGAACTGGGCCAGACTGGGCCAAACTGGGAGGGACTGGGCCGAACTGGGAGCACTGGGAGGGACTGAGGGGAGTCAGGAGGGACTGGGAGGGACTGGGGGAATCTGAGGGGGGAACTGGGCCAAACTGGGCCGAACTGGGCCAAACTGGGAGGGACTGGGAGCATTGGGAGGGACTGGGAGGGAGCTGGGCCAGACTGGGCCAGACTGGGAAGAACTGAGGGGGGTTAGGAGGAGCTGGGAGGGAAATGGGGGAACTGGGCTGAACTGGGAGGGACTGGGAGAGGATGGGAGGCGCTGAGGGGAGTCAGGAGGGACTGGGAGGGAAATGAGGCGAAACTGGGCCAGACTGGGCTGAACTGGGAGCACTGGGAGGCGCTGAGGGGAATTAGGAGGGACTGGGAGGGACTGAGGGGGGAACTGGGCCAGACTGGGCCAAACTGGGAGGGACTGGGCCAAACTGGGAGCACTGGGAGGAACTGAGGGGAGTCAGGAGGGACTGGGAGGGGACTGGGGGGAACTGAGGGGGGAACTGGGCCAGACTGGGCCAGACTGGGAGGGACTGGGTGGAGCTGAGGGGAGTCAGGAGGGACTGGGAGGGAAATGAGGTGAAACTGGGCCGGACTGGGCCAAACTGGGCCGGACTGGGCCAAACTGGGAGGGCCTGGGAGCACTGGGAGGGACTGAGGGAAGTCAGGAGAGACTGGGAGGGAAATGGGGGAAACTGGGCCAGACTGGGAGGGACTGGGAGGAACTGGGAGGGAAATGAGAGGAGCTGAGGGGAGTCAGGAGAGACCGGGAGGGGATTGGGGGGAACTGGGCCAGACTGGGAGCACTGGGAGGAACTGGGAGGGAACTGGGCCAGACTGGGCCAAACTGGGAGCACTGGGAGGYGCTGAGGGGACTCAGGAGGGACTGGGAGGGACTGAGGGGAACTGAGGGGGGAACTGGGCCAGACTGGGCTGAACTGGGCCAAACTGGGAGCACTGGGAGGGACTGAGGGGAGTCAGGAGGGACTGAGAGGGGACTGGGGGGGGAACTGAGGGGGGAACTGGGCCTAACTGGGCCAGACTGGGAGGGCCTGAGGGGGGAACTGGGCCAGACTGGGAGCACTGGGAGGAGCTGAGGGGAGTCAGGAGCGACTGAGAAGGGACTGAGGGGAACTGGGCCAGACTGGGCCAAACTGGGAGCACTGGGAGGGACTGAGGGGAGTCAGGAGAGAGTGGGAGGGAAATGAGGCAAAACTGGGCCAGACTGGGCCAAACTGGGAGGGACTGGGTCAAACTGGGAGCACTGGGAGGGACTGAGGGGAGTCAGGAGAGACTGGGAGGGGAACTGGGAGGGAACTGTAGGGGGGAACGGGCTGAGAGGGGCTGAACTGGGAGCACTGGGAGGAAACTGGTGCCAAAACTGGGAGGAACTGGGAAGGACTGTGAAGGGAGTCAGGACGGACTGGGAGGTGTGCACTGACCGGATAAAAAAAAAAAAAAATAAGCCTTGGGAGGGGGGTGAACACTCGGGCCAGACTGGGACAATCTGGGAGGACCTGGGAGGGAGCTGGCGCAGACTGGGGCCAGAACTGGGACAGTGGGACTGAGGGAAGTCAACATGGGAAGGACTGAGGAAGTTTAGGAGGGACTAGAGAGGGAAATCGGGGGAACTTGGGGCCAGACTGGGAGCACCTGGGAGGGACTGGGAGGCGACTGGGCCCAGACTGGGCCAAACTGGGAAAGCACTGGAGGGACCTGGGCCCGACTGGGAGCACTGGGAGGAGCTGAGGGAAGTCAGGGAGAGACTGGGAGGGGGACTGAGGGAAACTGGGAAAGAACTGGCGATAAAGGAAAATGGGAGGGAACTGAAGACCAGACTGGGCTGAACTGGGCCAGACTGAGGCTGAACGGGAAGCAAACTGGGAGGAGCTGAGGGGAGTCAGGAAGAGAGACCCGGGAGGGGAATTGGGGGGCAACTGCAGGTGAGTGGGGAACTGAGAGGCCAGACTGGGCCAAACTGGGAGGGATGGAGGGACTTAGAGGGCCTAACTGGGCCAAACTGGTGGGAGGACTGGTGTAGCCCCTGGCGGAGAGCCGGCGCTCAACCAGTCTCAGAGGTAGAGGACGCCGCCGGTGCTTCCTCGGGGTGCTCGCGGAAGCGGCACCGACGCGCTCAGTACGCAGAACGCACCACGAAGCCAGCAGAGGCGGGCCTCGGAGCAGGCCACGGCGCTGGAGGGCGGGCGGCAGCTCCCGCGCCAAGCAGCGCGCACCAGCGAGAGCCACACCGGACAGCACCCAGCGTGAAGCGGACCGCCGCATACGCCACCAAGCCTCGGCCGCAGACCTCCGCCACCGCAGCGCGCCCGGGCCTGCGCCGAGCTCCTCTTGGGACGTGGAACACCGACACGGCCGAGCCATGATGCCGGCGCCGGGAGGAAGGAAGGAGGAAGTGAACGTCAGACAACGCGACGAAAGCCGTTGCTAAGCGACCGCCACAGGAAGAGTATGCGTCAGAGCGCAAGACGCGTTGCTTAGATCAACGCGCGCCTTAGCGCGGGCACATAGTGAAGCCTCGCCTCGCGTGGCGGCGCTGCCCGAGGAGAGGAGCGCGGGCTTGCCTCGCTGCCCTTCAACTCCGCTTCACCCCCACAAAAAACAAATCCCTACCCTCGCCTGTTCACAGGCCCCCCGAGCTCGCAGGCACAGCACGCGGCACATTCCCGCTTGGTTTATATAATGGTCCTACAAAAAGAATAAGAAACTAAAACAAAATACACAAAAATAAAAAACTTCTGAAATAATAAAAAAAAACAAGTAACTCGCGGCCAGAGGCACTCAACCATAACGGAGCAAATCAGAGGTAAACCGCCAAATTTGGTTAAAATGTGCCAATACACTAATGGCTCCGTGCTGGCCACAAAAGGAGTCCTAGAGGGTTAACTTAGAGCCGGCGAATTAGTCGTTAATAGAACGCTGGCTTCAGGAGTTATATAGCGCCTGTGAGGGGTGGGCGAGTCCGCGGTTTTCTTCGGAAGTTCTGGCTTCGTTTCTCCTCTACAAAACAGTCACAATTTTCACAATGGAAAAATTCCTGGGTAATACCTTGCTGGCGTATTCTCCTGTAGATCCTAATGGGAACCTCGCTAGTTCACACAGACGTCACAAATCCCCTTTTTAAGTCACTCCAAGATACCAGAATCCGTTAACATTCCTGAGCAGGCAATTTCTTAGCTGTGTCCGAGGAGTAAAATCCTACAATTGTTATTCCTAGGGAATTGTGGACTGTGTTAGAAGAAATACATCCACTTTGTTCCTAGAACGCTAATCTGGTACCTTCATCCACGCTGTGGAGACCTTGTTTCCACTGCTTTACACACACTGCAAGAGCATATGCGTGAGTGACATCCCCTCTTCTCTGTGGTTCAGGATATTAGGAGCATGGTGATCGACAGCAGGTATTTCGGCCCAGGCAAAGGAATTTCTATAATTATGTCGTGCCTTATGCGCTTTTGACACGCCACTCTCAACTGGTGGCAAGGATGTTGGGATACCCGCCACGCGAGTCTGAGAGCGCATCGATTATGGATCCATGTTGTAAAACTCATACACCGGGCCTCGCTGGTTTGTGTTTCCTCCAGGCAGGCGCCCCATTCGCGTTATGCATGAGCACGCGATGCTCCTTCCTTGCGCTGCTCTGGAGCTAGGCACGAGAGCACAGCAGCTTGGGGCTCTGGCATCTCACCATGTTACCTCGCGCCGGTATTCGAGGTTGTGTGATGGCTCTTTGCCAGGGAGACCTCTGCCATGGAGGAGGGTTGAAATTGCTAACTTTCCTCACGCTGTCCAGTGCCTCGACCGCATGAATCTCCCTTAGTTCCCTGTACGTCTTATTCTCTAATCAATTTGATTTTCTCTTCTATTGTTTTGTTTGCAGTGCAGCGACTTTTTTTCTTTCTCTATACGATCATGAGTATACCGTGCACTCCACTCAGCAGAGCGTAAAGTCGCTCAAGTACCACCTTTCGTTCCTGCAGACTCAACTTCTCATGGAACTCTCTCTCCCTTCATTCGTGCACTTGCATGACGCGGCTTGCGATGTTGCCTTTGCACCTATCCCCCCATTCTTATTCTTGATGCCACCAGCAGTTGCGTCCTCTGTCGCCTGAAGGTGCAGGGGCGATGTGCTTGATTCAGTTTGACCTTAAGAGGCCCTAATGATGCGCATTGTGAGCGAGGATTACACGAGGAACGGTTTATGATATCTAGTTTCTGAGAGGGAATATTTCGGAGGTATTCATTATCAAGATATGGCGCGACTAGTGGTCAGTGTATAGGCAGACTACGCAAGGCGCAATGTCCTCAAGGTTTTCACAGTTTAGGGATATTGGTCCACGAGTGCCTTCAGCCAGTACGATGCATGGCCTATTTGAGGCTCTTGTCTTTCGCACTGGCAAAGCGAAAACTCCTCCTCTGCTCAGAGAGAGACTACTTTGGGGAGTCTGTGATTGTGTCACACAGAGGAAAGCATGAGCTCCCATTTCAGCCAGCTGGGTGGCGGTGCCTGCCTACTCACGCACATATGAACCGAGTGGTGCGATATCTTCCTGCGAATAGGTATATGGGAGAAGTCGCCGCAGAAGGGCACGCGCTCAGCCTCGCTTAAGCTTACGAGAATTAGGTTGCGAGACTTAGCAGCAGCGGCCTCGATTTAGGGAGCCTGACCAAGGAGCACACGGGCCAGAACCTTTGTTTCTGCTCTGGGCGCAGCGTATGTGCTCCTACGTGGGTGAGCAACCTCTCCCCCTATGATTTCGCAGCGCGAGGAGTATAATCGAGGAGGCTTGGATTTCTCGAGAGAGTGCGACTCACGTTCTCTCTCGCTCCACAGTGAGGAGGTCACCTGTATTGGATTTGGCAAAGGATCCCCTGACATCTGACAAAAATGATCGCGCAGAACTTCCAGTAATATCAAGGTAATTAATCTACTCTGCTGTATTATAGGGATAATACTAAACTACCAAGAATACTAAAGAAAAACTGGTGACCTGTCTCTCCAAGCAGTCAGAGACCCCAGCTTGGACGCTGATAGGCTAATTAACCACTAAGCAATTCCAACAAAGAAACCCCAAAACAAGACATACACAAACAAAAATAAGCACACAACATCATCCAATAAAAACGATTCTGAGTCAAAAAGTGGCTTTCCACCCATTCAAAACAGCCTGAAGCCTGGCCACAGCAAAGAGCTCAGAAACTGGGCATGCGAGGCCTCCATGCACTCTCCTGACTCTACTACAGCAGTTATTTAAACTGCCAGAACCAGCCTGGAAGTGACCAACAAAGATCTTTTTACACAATGCTATGGTCACATGCTAACCACCCTATTACAAACAGGAGCAGGGCTGCAGGAGGTCTAAAGCTCTCCTGTGAGCACAGCGGGTTACTAGCCCGGAACACCATCAAGAGGCGACACTGGGAAAAGCCCCCAGAGCTCGTCTATTCATAGAGAGAATAGTGCCCAACAAAGCCAGGCTTCAGCACATCTATTTCCTACACTCGGAATTCAAGCCCAGGGCAGACATCTACTTATGACAATTTATCAGGCAGAGAAGCCTTGCCCCTGGAATGGGCAAGGAATGCTAACTTTCCTGCATACCAGGCTGGCTTCGAAGGGAACTGCTATCTGAGATATGGAGATATCTTCTAACTGAGTAACTAGTTCGGAAACATTTGCAACTGCTGTGTCAATCGCACCATACACATGGTGTGGAATTTCTCACATGGCCAGAAACATCCTGATTTGAAGCAGTGATTTTAATTCAGAGACCTCTCTCCAGATTGGGCAACATTCACTGGACTAACAAGACTTATAGTGATACCTCTTGGTGTTGAAGAATTTTCAGGTTCTATAAAAATATACAAAGCTAAAGAGATCAATTACTTTGGGTAGAAGAAAATGGGGAGTAGTTGAACTTCCCATATTCTAAGAGGACTACTCAGTGGCATGGGGCTGAGGATGTCCAATCTGATGGCCCCTCTGGTCCCACAGAGATTTTGCATGGGGCTGGCTGTCCAGCTGCTTGGATGTGGTCCCTGCAACGCAGCAGCTGCTCAGTCATGCCCTGGGGTTTTAGGGATGAGGCAACTTGAACTTTGAGAAGCTGAGCAGAGAAATGCTAGACAGAACCTGCCTGACAACAACAGTCCATGACACCACGGTTTGGGTGAAATCTCTGTGAAGCTGGACACAGGGAAACTGGCTTGTTTCGCTCACACAAGAGGACTCTGTCCAGCACACTCCCAAATACCCTCCAAACTGGGCTTGGAAAGGAGAACGCCACGAGCCACTCCAACTTAGTGTCAGTGACCACTAGGAGGAGCAAGGAAGGGCAAGCCTGTGGCCACACGGGTATCACTGGCATGGTCTCAGCCACTTATTTTCTGGGGACAAGAGCTGGAGAGTGGAGATTAGCATTTACAACGGAAGGGATTGCTATGATTCACACCAGCCTTGTTAGAATGCGTGCTTTTTCTGCACTGGCTTCTGCTCCTACAGCTCTGCAGTCCTGAGATCTCTCAGGTTTTTCTGCAAAGCAAAATAATAAACAGTCAACTCCAAATCCTTCAGAAGGAAGGCGGATATTCATTCACCAGGTTACTAGGATTCCATTGATGGACTTCTCTGGCTGAGAGCGAGGGAATGCTGCACTGCTATCTCCACAGGGCCTGAAACCCCTTGTCTCCTTCCCACCGCCTTAGGAAAAGCATCCTGTTGCAATCAATTCCTCAAGTGGATTTATTTCGACTAATCGTTTTGCATATTTCCCTTCTCTCACTATCTCAAGCATAAGAACTTGTTTGCTTAAAAGTTTTGTTCCTGTAAGAGTAATTTGAACAGATTGCCTTCCATAACACTGAGGCTCTTGGATCCTGAAATGGGAAGTCAGGAGGACTTTGGCACCTGATCTCATTCACTCGTGTCTTCGAGCAGCCTCATACACCACTCCTACAATAGTTGTGGAGCCCTAACAGCACTGCACAACAAAGACAAAGACCTGGCAGTGAATTGTAATTTGGGGCTTATTTAATGTGCTGGTACTACCAAACCAAACTGCAAGTAATGGAGGGCAGTTTTCTTCCTCTCAGCATAGGGCTCGGTCAGTGAATGTTTTGTAGCTGGGAGTCTGAAAGTGTAAAAATGTGCCAGTTGCAGTAATTGCGTCTTATTCCAGTCAGGCTCAGAACCTGTAGTGGGTCATGGAGTGTCATCAGAACAGGACGCGCTTGGGCTTCCTATGGAGTAGCTGAATAGAGGTCACCCATAAAAAGCTGTCACTCAACGTTTTAGAGGCCACTGGCTGTTTTTGGAGCTGCCCATGGGAAGGGACAGAGCTCTACATGGCACATGGGAGGGGAACTCCCTCTCCTCCCAAATCATAAACCATAGAGAAGGCATCGTGAGAAGGGGATAGCCCCTGGTGGATGGATGGATGGATGGTGGATGGACTGATGGAATGATGGATGGATGGAGGATGGATGGATAAGGATGGATGGAAACTACAGGAAAATACTGTGCTCAAAATGCACCACACTTTCAAACAAAAACACTTCCATATCCTTCATATGTTCAACTTGGTCCTTGTCAGCACTGCCTGCACACTGCTGAGCTCAACACATACCCTCCAGCAGCCCGCTGTCAGCCAGAAACATTATTAGTAAACCTGTGTAACACCATATCTTCAACAAATCCTTTTAATGACTTCTTTGCCTGCCAATCTTGAACCTCCTGAAAGGCTTGTTTTCTGTCTCTGAGCGAATCAAAACTCTTTCCATTCCTGCTGTACGCTTCCTGCCAAAACAAGACACATGGTTTCAGTCTGAGATACTATTAAATTTAAGTGCATGGAGGAGAGGGAAGGAGTGAAAAATTAATGCTCTTGGTCAATCAAGTTGCCCATTTCCATTTTACTTTAATAGCCTCATTCAAAAGGCAGGACGAGCAACATGCAGTGGTACATATTGTTACCTATTGCCTCCTGTAATTTAGGCTCTAAAAATAGAAACTTAATCTTACTGTTTCTCCAATGCAATAGGTTATGACCCATGTTGCACCAAACATTGCACAGACCATACAGAAGAGTGCTGTTTGCACAGTGGAGCTCCCTGCCTAAGTGGGATAAAAGCAGGGCCAAGGAACAAGTGGGAGGCAGCAGAAGAGGAATCCCTAAGGCAGTGCCTGATCCAGGGCTGCCCCTTAATAGTGTGCTGTTAACCAAACAGAGCCATCCCACACCATGTGTGTGAAACCTCACACAACGTGACAACTGCATCTCCCCTATACACAGAGAACAGAAGAGACTTGCAGTCACACATATGAAGCAGCAGAGACATTTATAATAAATGTTCTCGCTACCCTTGTTTTTCATGTTTCTTTCAAGAGACAGTCACAGAAAGACGTGAACTTGTTTTTTGCATGGGCACTAGCTTCAATCCACTGGGTATTTGAACACATGCCCAGTTCCTCAGCAATTGGACAAACCTTCACAGAGACTACATGGATCACTATTCTCCTTCTCTTTTCAAATTGTGCGCTGATTAGGTAGCTTTCAATTTAGAAGTACCTGGCATTAAAATGCTTACTTGGAATATTACAAGGTAGCTGATATTTATTATTAAGGCTAATCCTTTCTTGTAGTGCTGTGAGCCACGTGTTGTGGGCATACACCATGAATTCTTCTATGCAAGGGTTGCTACAAGAGAAGTTAATTAATCTGAGAAAAGACTTTGGTTGCAAGAACATTAACAGTCCAGCATTGAAAGAAAATGCTGAGAAAAAGGGTCTTTAAGATTCAGTATCAAATATACAGCCTTACTAGCTTCTGTTCCATTAAAAGCAGCTACATTAACAGTATCAGCTTATGAATGCACAAATTTTATTTTCAGTTGGAAAAACGCATCAATTATTTGTCCCAATCCAAGAGGCATATTTTGCTTGCCTTTAAAAAAGTCTGTACTATGAATCAAAGGTAAAATATGAAGAGATGTTGCCAGAATACTGAAAAACAGAGACTACAAAAAAGGTAGGATCTCATTTTGCCACTTTTTAGGCTTTTCTGAGACTGTAGCTCCAGCTACTTCTGAGCTAAATTACTCAGAGAAAATAAGAAATATTCAAGTCAAAGAAACAATGCACTTTCGGGAGAATACATCTAGCAAAATCTAGGGAATGTAACAATTAGGACATAATGAATCACAATCCAGCAGTGCCTGTTTTGCAAAATGAATAAAGGAACAGTCCAAACAACGCTCAGACACAGATGTCTCTAAATTGCATTAGTAGTCTAAATCAAGTGGCAATGGGTTCTTGACTTGCAGTTATGAGCACACAGGGTTTGATTAATTCCAGTGGGGTTCTCTGTCCGATATTTTATACCAGGTATTAAATCAAATGGCCATACTTAAGGCACCTTAGCCATTAGCCAAGTCCAGCATTTGTCCAGGTTGGTCTTTCAGACACACTGTGCATGTCTCAAGGCTTTAGAAAGGAAACTGTCGGAGTAACCTGCCCATAAGGAAGGTTTCATAACCATTACCATTAGTGGCCTGACATCTCCTTTAGTTTTTTCACAGTAAATAATTGAAGTGCTGTATGTGTGCTTCTGATGGAAGTACATAAGAATCGACAGAAAGCCAACAGAATCAGTGGGTTGGAAAGACCTCTGAGATCAACTGAGTCCAACCTTTGACCTCAAGCCACCTTGTCAAGCAGAAACATGGCACTGAGTATACAGTCCAGGTGACTCCACACCTCCACCTGGGCACTCATTCCAAATCTAATTCCCCTTTCTGTGAACACAATTTCTCGTCTCTAATGTCCAACTAAACTGCCCTGGCACAGTTTTTGAGCCATTTTTCTCTGTTTCTGTCAGGGAGTTGGTAGAGAGTGGTGGCTCTGCTGAGCCTCCCTTCTCAGACGAACATGCAGCTTTCCCTGCAGCCAACTCTCGAGCATTTACCCTCAAGACCCCTCCCCGCTCATTGCCCTTCTCTGGACTCACTCAGCCCCTCAGTCTTCCTGAAATTGGACATGGAACTCAAGGAGTGGCTCAGTCCAATACAGGAGGAAAATTCATATATGTTCAATTGTATCAGCTCAGGATAGCCCCAAACCCTCCAGGCAGCTGGGAAGCCAAGCAGCTCTGCAAAAGCTACAGACTAAGATGATTTCACTTATATAATAGAAATTCAGCCTGTACTGAGGGAGGCGCGGGCAGGGAAGCAGCTTCAGGGGGACTCTCAGGCATATAATATAATCTTTTGCAGTACATTTGATCTTAAAATTAAAGTGAACAGTCCTTCCTCAGAGACTTTTATTTTTAAACTCATGCATAAACCTTATGATTCTATGAAATGGAAGGAGACTAACTACAGTTCCTCAGTATTAATAGTTTTAATATTAAAACTTAGTATTGTCATTACAGCTTGCATGTTCAAAGCAGTACATGCAAAACATTAATTACTCTTCACATTACCCAAGGAAGTAAGAAAATATATTTATTATATAAATGCCCCGTGCGAGTCTGAAAGTTCAGTATGCCAAGATGCAAAGGGTTTCACAACACTTTATAATGCACTTCCATTTCACTTTGTAATGAAATCCTATTAAAACTTCAGCTTAAAGCTCTGATGGGTAAACACCCACATCAAACGCAGCGACAGATCCAGAATTAAATCTTCAGAGATATCTAGACAACAGCTCGCTGGACAATGTTTCCCAATTTAAAGCAACATCTCCATCTTCCTATAAGTTTTGCGCTTAGTTTGAGACACCATTTAAAAACTAATTCATTTTCACTAGAAATGCCCATAGAAGATGTGTTCAAGGCCTTGTAGAAGAATCAGGCTTTTTCTATATTTACATAGCAACATCCTATTTTCAGCAACGAACTGAAAAATCAATGAGGTTTTGCATTCACAAATGTAAACTTCCTTGCCACAGTATTACTGCTTTTGGAAGAACTGGAAATGCAGAGTCCAATGTGTTGTATTCACTGAAGTCTGGCAGGCAGGGTCAAGTTTTTATGTGAGTGCCCTTTAAATGCAAGCCAGTGCTGGAAATGGAGTCAGAGCTCCATGTGCCCTGAAGAAGTTCCAATGCGGATTTAGATGTGAACTTTAAGATCTTTTTGATCTCTGATTTGAGAGCTAAGAGTTAGCTCTGCAGGCTCCAGGGAGCTAAAACAGCAACAATGTTTTATTTTTCTCTTGCTAATTGCACGCAATTGATTATTTTTTTTGGTGAAAAAAATTGATTTAGTGAAAATATTCTTCAACAAGGAATGGATCCCATCTTCAGCCTACATCTTAATTTAATCTCGCTGAAGAGCAAGGAGAAAAACAACCACAATCTGGAACTCACAATCAACAATTGTTTTTGCAAGTCAGTAACAATCAAATTAAGAGTCTTTGACTGAGCAAGGACATCTAGATGGCTATAAAGGCTACTTGTAAAAAAACCCTAGGTTTCTGAAGGGGAAAGTCCAGTTGTATTTAAAATAATTAATTGCACAACTTGGTTTGAGAATAAGGCACAGATTGAACAACGCAATTCTGATCTACAAGGCATCTAATTGAAAAACCAGGCTTTAAAAATTAAAAGGGTGTAGAAACGGAGACATTTCAGATCAATGGGTCCTACTGAATCTCTGATGTCACTCATTGGAAGCTGAGATTAAAGAGCAGCTGATCATTTTATTAAGGAACATGACACAGATACCATCAAACTGCAGGACTCAATGCCTTTGGGCTAACTGGCAGCGAAAAAAACTCAGGAGAGGTTCAATGTTTTTATTTACTTCTTATTAAAACACAGGTGTGCCTGCATGCTGTGTCGTGCACTGCTTTTTAACAACTTGTGCAAACTACTTTAGCTACGATCGCATCACTGAAGGTTCTAAGGGGAGAGGGCTAATGAATGAGACGTCTGCGCCACTTGCCTAATAATGGAAGATTCTCTTTGAGCAATTTCAACCCCAATTTGGCAGAGGATAAGGATCATACACATTAGATCCAATGCATGCAATGAAAAAAATCTGCGGTAGAAGAAGAGCTGTAAGAGCTTCTACAAGAGAAAGGCTCAGTCTTTGTTTATCAGACCAAATCCTAATATTGAGGAGAGGTCAAGGAATGGAAAGGCTGGACCACAGACTAAGTTCTTCTCGTTTCATCTGAGAAAATCTCAGCTGGGAATATAAGCAATCACAGTTACAGCACAATCAGGGGAGCCATCCAGCTGTTAGACCTAATCACCTGAATTGTCATAAACAAAATCTTGTCACCAAAACATGGCCCAAACTGTTATCACACACACATAAAGGAGATGATGGATGAAGAGAAAATTAGGAGAGCCATCCACCAGAATAGGAACTGTCAAGCTTCTGTGCCTACCTGGAAATTCATCGTGTAAATTCTACTGCTATGTTCTCACTTCAAAGGTAACAAACTGGGGTTCAACCTGGCACTAGGCTAACTCCTTGGTTAATGGGAGAAAGAGGGGTAAATCTTCCAAGACTGATTCATCCTGCTAGATTTTAGAGTTAGGGCTGAAAATAACCTTCTGGAACTGTTTTTCATTCACTCAGCCAACGCTTTAAAAAGGTAAGGTACCTTAACCAAATGCTAGACTGCCAGGTTTTTATAGGCCTAGAGAGGCAGTATGAGCTCAGCATCATCCTAAATGAAACAGGCAAATTGCATCTCCAGGCTTCCTGACTCCATGTTTACTGTTTAATCATTTGTCTACTACAGTGTGACAATTCTGGGCATCCAGAATGGAGAATCAAACATCCCCAGGCACAATCTCTTGATTTCACTAGTTGCTCTTCTTTTTTACTCCTGTACAAGGGATTCACGTTACTCACAGTATTTCAGGAGATACGCTAAATTAAATTAGGGAATTTCAAAAAACAGCATCATCCATCGTAGGAAAGTATCCATTCTATATTTTTTCAAAGCAGTAATTATACAGAATGTAAAGCAATACATATGTTGAAGACAGCTACTTCCTGAGCACTTTTTGGCACAGAAAGAGGGGCAAGATTTCAAGCACTTCTAGGGCAGCTATCCCATTTCATTTTATGTAGACCAGAGGCTCTTCAGGAAGAGACTATATTCTGATGCCAACTCAATCGCCATACCTTTCCCAATTATGCCTGTAATCAATTTGTGCTGTTAGGAACATAATCTTTCAGTTTGGTTTCCTAGATTTCTGAGGAGTTAATGTTGCAGTGGGTTAAGAATTTTATTATCTATTGTTTTTTTTTTCTCCTAAAATATATTGTTTTTATGTCAAAATATATCCATATTCTGTCAGAGAATCATCAAACAAAGGCTGGAAATTCTGATCCTCCCTCATTTACAACATGCAACTATTACTAATATCAGGACTTTTAGGACCTGGAAAATATATTATCAGAAAAGTTCCTAGTAACTGCAAACAAAAGTCCAATGTGTAAACAATGGATGCTTCCCAATGTACAAGAAGGAAGGCACAGTTCGCACATCCCTAAGTTTGTGGTGGGAAGAAACACAACAAAGTCACAAATCAAATCCCAGGTTGTCCACACCAAGCAGTAACTGCACTGTGGTGTTTACTTGCATTTTACTATTAAAATAGATCAGTTGTCCTTCACAGGATTCAATTCTGAATACTGGCAAAGCATTCCTGGCATCATGGTGTTTCCACCTTAGACTTGTGGTGAAGTCTCAAGCTAACACCTGAAAAAGTGTGGTTCCCTCAGGAACAAAACCAATTCGCCCTATGTCTTGGTGTTAAATGCAGAGATCTGAGCAAACAGTTTTCTCGCAAATACTGTCAGTGCTTTGTGTTCCTTCTTCCCAAGGACTAAACTCAGCTCTCCAACAATTTCATCAGAATCCAGCATGTGCATCCACTCAGACTCTCACCATTTCTACATCTAATGCCATTAATACACTTCAAAATATCAACCACTGATTTTAACTAACTTTCCTGTTGTAACAACAGCTGCAGTAAAACGGCCCTGAGCCCCTCCTGCCCAACACAGCGAGCAGCACACACCTCCTGTTCCCTTGCTTGGATTCAAAGCAAACTCTTTTGGATCAAATTTGTTTGTCTCATTATTTACTGATGCTTATTGTAATGGAAACAAAGAGTTTTGAATGTGAGCTGAAGTATGCTTTTGTTCTCTTCAACCTGTGTTGGAATCGGGGCCACCTTACTGTGTCCTGTCTGGGGACTCTTGGGCAACTGTAACTGCAAAGGAAGGCTCACTTTTCAGGGAAAGGCCTCAACACAGAGGTTTAGTAACAACTGAAACCACTGGGGTTTTATCTGCTAACATTTTCTCTGCTTTATATAAACAAAGTTTAATGTGGAAAAAAAGGATTTTACTGTCTTAGACTCATTTTCCTGACAGTTTGCCGCACCTAAGAAAAAATTATTAATACTTTAAGGGAATTTTCAGTCCTAGAGGGATAATAGTTTTGAAAAAGGGACAGGGGATAAGACAACTCTGCAGCATATCAGCCCTTTACACAATTATTTCATTTTTTCTAGAAAGGCAATGGCAAAGGACTAAATGTGCATTTGTTTGCCATGAAACAAACCAACTCAAAGTGAGAAGTGGGACAATGGATAGCGGTGGTGGACACTTCCAGCTCCTGCTATGCAGCACAATTCAGCATGCTTCATTCTTTGAACACTTGGTCAGCACTTGCTTACTTCAATTTTCTTCCTGGTATTAGATATCATATATCTTTAATGTGGAGTAAAGAGCAGCAACAATCAATTATTTATTAGGCAGACTGACAGCCGTGCATGAAGACACAACCAACAACTCCTCATATGCATCACGTGGGTATGAATCACTGCTGCACAACCATAAGGCAAAATGAAAGAACCTTGCACTTAGCTCGACTTCACAGCCAGGAAAATTACCGCTGCAATTGTCTAGTTCACCTGCTGCAAGCATATTCTTTGTCCTAGTGGCTTTAGGGATTTTGCATATTTAAAAGAAGGAAAAGTGATTTACCTTCAAGGGGATTTTGGGCCACTAAGCAGTATCCTACATAAGTTTAAAGAGAAAACAATTCCTCTTGGTATCCCATCACCTAAGAAAGTAATTTTATTTTAGACGTTTGAGTCTGTTACTAAGTTCAGCTGTAAATATACATGTACTTGCAAGCATAAGGCAAATTTTCAATTTGAATACGCGTGGCGAATCGGTCATGTGGGAATGCCACTGAGGGGGACGATAACTTGTCTAAAGCGCATTTTAGAGAGAATAATATTAATAGAGACAAATACTTTCGGATCTCTATGTTTCTCTAATCCACAACAGCAATGTCCTTTACACAGGGTCTGCAGGGAGAGTGGAATGTTCCTCACTGGTTTGGTCCTCTTCTGTCCCTACCCTCTGGTACAGCCCAGGAGCACAAAGAACAGTCCAAGCATGGCTGTAATATCAAAGATAGAAGTCTTACAAGATGTCCAACACAAACACAAGCAGCAGACTTGCCCAACAGAATTCTGAGGCACCTAGAGCACCATGAAAACAGAGCAATAAAATAATCTCTTTTTTTTTCATCTGGTTTACTTCTCAGTCTCATCCTATGCACATGTATTTCCTTCCCTTCCTCCTTTCTTTTCATGGTTGCCTGTGTTGTGGGGGTTGGATTTGAACATTTTAGCCTGTGGCACATAACACAACTGTGCAGCGTGACCTCGCACTGGAAGCTGCACACTTGTGTAGCAGGTAACCAACACTGAATAGGTGTCGAGTGTGCCAGCCATGTCTCTCAGGGTACCACACAGAAGGGCCCAAGGTGGACCTAGACGCTTCTCAACAATACAGAATGTGGGGGACAGGAAACATGGGAAAAACACCAGAAAAGCATCTTCAAGAGGTTTCTTGTGAAAGCTCTGAGCATGCTCTGAAGACTACATGAGAGGGGACCTTTGGGAAAGCACAGGTTCTTTAATTCCTCTTCTGCTCCAGGGAAGAAACTGCCCAGAAGAAAACACCTTCCAGCCCAACACAACAATCTTAACCAAGCAGCTTAGGTGTGCTTAATGACAATGCCTCTTCTCAGACTGGGCATTTTTTTTGGTTTTCCAGCTAATCCAGCTTGTAGTAACTGTTCCATTCTGAATAAAATTTCATTTAAGCGCAACACTTCTGATTCCTTGGCTTAAGCTAGCAACTAAGCCTAAGATGACAAGTAATTCATGCAATACTCACACCAGAGCAGACTGAATTACGGGGAGACGAGATCACAGCAATGGTCAGGGTTGCAAGGACCATTGACAGATCATCTCATTCCAACCCCTGCCATGGGCAGGGACACTTGCACTAGATCCAGCTCGTAAGGGCCATCAGCCTCGTCCTTAAACCTTCACAGATAGGGAATCCACAGATTTTTTCTGGGCATGCCCAAAGAAATAATTTGAACATGAAAAAGTATATTATTTTATGTGTTACACTTAAACACCAAGATGGTATGTCGGCTTTAGGGGATTTGAACCAAAAAACCATTATCTCCCACATCCCTGGTGAATGAATGCTCTTTCTCTCCATAGGCTTTCTTTTAACCTTGATTCTTTATCCATCACCACTTTCTTAATGCTCGCATGGCTACGCTCCTTGACAGGGAGTGTTTATTAACTGAGACTCATCTTGAACAAAACAGCAATTACTTAACATCATTGCAAGGACTACAGCAGCACTCTGTTTTAAATAAGATGGAGAAAAGGAAAAACATTCATTGGGAAAAAGAGAGAAACACACAGGACACAACCAGAAGAAAGTAATAGTATTCATAAACAATGGGTGTTTACTAGCCAGTAAATGTCCAGCAGCACACAGTCAATAATGCAGGATTACATATACTCTAAGTAAGTCAGAGCAGACACTGCTGTCCACATGAATCTCATATGTACAGTAAAACACCATAATGGAGAAGTCCAATGCTTTTCATGCAGGGGTCAACTTTTTGATCTAGACTGGTCAGACATCCCTGTAATATTTATTTTAGAGATGTGGTAATAACCTTCCTGCCTGGCATTATGCAATAGCACCTCCCTTCACACAGCTGTTTGGGAAGAAATTCTGGGGAGTCATCTCCTCCTGCTGTGATTCCATGCAGAAAAATGAGACATTCCTTCACTGACACGCGCAATTTGAGGCCACTTGAGGCCTCACTCCAGTCATATACACAACAAGAGCTTCCAGGGTGATCAGGTGGAACACACTGCTGTTCCTAGGGATGAGTCCTTGCTGGGAATGGAAAAGGCATCTTGATGCTGTGCTCTCCTCACTGACATGGAAGGGGTTGTAGAAGACTTCTAGGTAGCTAAAGACAGTCAAGCTTAATTCACCAAAATTACTTATGACAGTCAAGATTAGTGAAAAAATGCAGCTTAAAACCAAGCTGGTTCTGAATTCTGAGCACAAAATGCCTTCCAGTGATTTTGTTTGGCTGGCGGTACTAAGACTTGGTGACCACAGTTTACACCAGTCGACTAGAGTGCAAACAAAAAATATAATAAAAAAAACACAGTAACAAAGAAATACAGATAAAAAAGATACAACAAAAAAATCCAGACAACAAAAGAAGATAACAAAACAAAAACTACCAAAAAGACAAACAACAGGACAAAAAAATAACATCCAAAAACCAAAAAAAGCACCACAAATAATCCAAAAAATTTAAATCCAAAAAAAAAAGTAACGCCACGACAAGAAAAAAACACAAAAAAAATCAAAAAAAAAAAAAAAAAAAGCCAAACAGAATCCACCCCACAAAGAAATATCCAAACAAACATAACACCACAACACAAGAAGAACAACAAATAACATCCACAACAGATCCAACAACCA
>NDFG01000019.1:173786-196600 GCA_002167245.1 Sporophila hypoxantha
AGGGAAAATCAGGGGAAATCAGGGAAAATCAGGGAAAATCAGGGAAATCAGGGAAATCAGGGAAAATCAGGGAAAATCAGGGAAAATCGGGAAAATCAGGGAAAATCAGGAAAATCAGGAAAATCAAGGGAAAATCAGGGAAAATCAGGGGAAAATTGGGGGAAATTTGGGGAATTTTTTACCGTCCATGCCCTTGCCGGGGCCGCCCTCCAGGGGGGTTTTGGGGGCTCTCTCCAGGAGGGGCTCCAGGGCCTGGGACCCCTCTGGGCTGGGCCCCAAATCTGAGGGGCCCCAGGAGAATTTCTGCAGCCTCGGGCCCAGGGCAGCGCTCACCTCTGAGAGAGCTGCAAAAAACGGGAGAAAATTCCTTAAAAATGGGGGGAAAATGTGCTGGAAAATGGATTTATCATCTGGAAAAAATCGCTTTAAAAATGGGGAAAAATTCCTGGAAAAGGGGAGGAAATTCCTGAAAAATGGGGAAAAATTGTACTGGAAAAATGGATTTATCAACTGGAAAATATCGCTTTAAAAATGGGGGAAAATTCCTTAAAAACGGGGGAAAAATGTACTGGAACAATGGATTTATCATCTGGAAAAAATCGCTTTAAAAATGGGGAAAAATTCCTTAAAAACGGGGAAAAAATGTACTGGAAAAATGGATTTATCATCTGGAAAAAATCACTTTAAAAATGGGGAAAAATTCCTGGAAAAGGGGAGGAAATTCCTGAAAAATGGGGAAAAATTGTACTGGAAAAATGGATTTATCAACTGGAAAAAATCACTTTAAAAGTGGGGGAAAATTCCTGGAAAAGGGGAGGAAATTCCTTAAAAATGGGGGAAAAATCACACTGGATAAAATCATTTTATCATCCAGAAAAATCTGTTTTAAAACGGGGGGAAATTCCTGAAAAAGGGGAGGAAATTCCTTAAAAACGGGGGAAAATAGTACTTGAAAAATGGATTTATCATCCAAAAAAAAATCACTTTAAAAATGGGGGAAAATTGCCTGAAAAATGAGAGGAAATTCCTTAAAAACGGGAAAAATTGTACTGGAAAAATGGATTTATCATACCAAAAAAAAATATTTTAAAATGGGGGGAAATTCCCTGCAAATGGGAGGAAATTCCTTAAAAATGGCGCCTCCTTGCTCAGCTGAGCTCACCTGAGCCCTTCTTGAGTTCACCTGAACCCACCTGAGCTGACTTGAGACCTTCCCCACCTCACCTGAACCCCTCCCTGCTCACCTGAGCTCACCTGAGCTCCTTCCCCACCTCACCTGTGCTCACCTGAGATCACCTGTGCCAGCCTGAGCCACTCCTGTGCCCACCTGAGCTGACTTGAGCCCTTCCCCACCTCACCTGAGCCCTTCCCCACCTCACTTGAGCCCCTTTCCCTGCTCACCTGTGCCCACCTGAGCCCCTCCCTGCTCACCTGAGCCCTTCCCCACCTCACCTGAGCCCCTTTCCCTGCTCACCTGTGCCCACCTGAGCCAACCTGAGCCCCTCCCTGCTCACCTGAGCCCCTTCCCCACNCTCCCTGCTCACCTGAGCCCCTTCCCCACCTCACCTGAGCCCCTTTCCCTGCTCACCTGTGCCCACCTGAGCCCACCTGAGCCTCTCCTGAGCCCCTTCCCCACCTCACCTGAGCCCACCTGTGCTCCTTTCCCTGCTCACCTGCTCCGACCTCAGTCCCAAAGATGACAGTGTGTGCACCTGCACAGGTGATGCCGTGGAGCAGCCCTTCCCTGTGCAGGTGCGAGCTGAGCCCCTGAGCCCCTTCCCCACATCACCTGAACCCACCTGAACCCACCTGTGTCCCTTTCCCTGCTCACCTGAGCCCACCTGAGCCCCTTCCCCACATCACCTGAACCCACCTGAACCCACCTGTGTCCCTTTCCCTGCTCACCTGAGCCCACCTGAGCCCCTTCCCCACCTCACCTGAGCCCACCTGAGCCCCTCCCTGCTCACCTGAGCCCCTCCCTGCTCACCTGCTCCCAGCTCAGTCCCGAACACGACGGCTTTGGCCCCCGCACAGGTGATGCTGTGGATGAGCCCCTCCCTGCGCAGGTGCGAGCTGAGCCCCTCCCCATCAGTTCCCACCTCACCTGAGCCCACCTGAGCCCCTCCCTGCTCACCTGAGCCCATCCCTGCTCACCTGAGCTCCTTTCTCACCTGCTCCCAGCTCAGTCCCAAAGACAATGGCTTGTGCACCTGCACAGGTGACTCCATGGAGCAGCCCCTCCCTGCACAGGTGCGAGCTGAGCCCACCTGAGCCCCTCCCCATCAGTTCCCACCTCACCTGAGCCCCTCCCTGCTCACCTGAGCCCACCTGAGCCCACCAGCTCTCACCTGCTCCCAGCTCAGTGCCGAACACCACCGCCTGTGCACCTGCACAGGTGATGCCGTGGATGAGCCCCTCCCTGCGCAGGTGCGAGCTGAGCAGCGCCGCCTCCGCGCCCGCCTTGGCCAGGCCCAGCCAGAGCGCCACGAACTCGGGCCGGGACTCCATGAACACGGCGACCACGGCGCCGGGGCCGAGCCCGCGCTGCCGCCACAGGTGCGCCAGCGCGTTGGACACCCGCTCCAGGTGCGCGAACGTCCACACCGCGCCCGACGCCGCGTCCACCAGCGCCGCCTTGGCCGGAGCGCGCCGCGCCACGGCCGCGAACAGCCCCGGCACCGAGCGGTGCCGGCGGCGGTGCCGGGACAGCTGGTACCGCACACGGAGCAGGACCCACAGGCCGCTAAAATGGGGAAAAACGGGAAAAAATGGGGATTTTGGTGAATTTCTGGGGATTTTACAGTGAAATTTGGGGTTTTATGGGGATTCAGGGCCCTGGAACAGCCACGGCACCGAGCGGCACCGAGCGGCACCGGTGGCGGGACAGCTGGTACCGCACGCGGAGCAGAACCCACAGGCCGCTAAAATGGGGAAAAATGGGGAAAAATGGGGAAAAAATGGAAAAAAATGGTAAAAAAATGGGAATTTTGGTGAAATTACGGGAATTTTTGAGTGAAATTTGGGGTTTTATGGGGATTCAGGGCCCTGGAACAGCCCCGGCACCGAGCGGCGTCGGCGGCACTGACGGGACAGCTGGTACCGCACACGGAGCAGGACCCATAGGCCACTAAAATGGGAGAAAAATGGGGATTTTGGTGAAATTCTGGGGATTTTACACCAAAATTTGGGGGTTTTGGGGTGAAATTTGGGGTTTTATGGGAATTCAGGGCCCCGGAACAGCCCCGGCACCGAGCAGTGCCGGCAGCACTGACGGAACAGCTGGTACCGCACATGGAGCAGGACCCATAGGCCACTAAAATGGGGAAAAAAATGGGAATTTTGGTGAAATTCCAGGAATTTTAGATTGAAATTTTGGGACTTTAATGGGAAATTTGGGGGTTTTGGGATGAAATTTGGGGTTTTATGGGGATTCAGGGCCCTGGAACAGCCCCGGCACCGAGCGGCGCCAGCGGCAGTGCCGGGACAGCTGGTACCGCACACGGAGCAGGACCCACAGGCCGCTAAAATGGGGAAAAATGGGAAAAAATGGGAATTTTGGTGAATTTCTGGGGATTTTACAGTGAAATTTGGGGGCTTTGGGGTGAAATTTGGGGTTTTATGGGGATTTTGGGGGCAAGATTGGGGTTAAACTGGAGCCGGCGCAAGTTGTACCAGACACGAAGAAGAGCCCAAAGTCCACTGGAAAATGGGGGAAAATGGGGAAAAAATTGGGAATTTTGGTGAAATTCTGGGGATTTTACAGTGAAAATTTGGGGGTTTTGGGGTGAAATTGGGGTTTTATGGGGATTCAGGCCCCTGGAACAGCCCCAGCACCGAGCGGCACCGGCAGCGGTGATGGGACAGCTGGTACCGCACACGAAGGAGAACCCACAGGCCACTAAAATGGGGAAAAAACAGGAAAAAATGGGAATTTTGGTGAATTTCTGGGGATTTTACAGTGAAATTTGTGGGTTTGGGGTGAAATTTGGGGGTTTTATGGGGATTTTGGGGGCGAGATTGGGGTTAAACTGGAGCTGGCGGAGGTTGTGCCAGACATGGAGAAGAACCCACAGACCACTGGAAAATGGGGAAAAAAATGGGAATTTTGGTGGAATTCCAGGAATTTTGGAGAGAAATTTGGGGGGTTTTGGAGTGAAATTCTGAGAATTTTGGGCTGAAATTCTGTGAATTTTGGAGATGATTTCTGGGAATTTTGGAGTGAAATTCTGGGAATTTTGGACTGAAATTTCAGGGTTTTGAAGTGAAATTCTGGAAATTTTGGGCCATAATTCTGGAAATTTTGACCTGAAATTCTGGGAATTTTGGTGAGAATTTCTGGGAATGTTGGTGAGAATTTCTGGGAATATTTGGTGAGAATTTCTGGGAATTTTGGACTGCAATTTGGGGATTTCACAGGAATTTTTGAGGGAATTTGAGAGTTAAACTGAGCTTAAACCATGGGAAATTGGGGTTAAACCAGAACTGGCACTGGTTGTGCCAGACACAGAGCAGGAGGCAAAGTCCACTGGAAAATGGGGAAAAAAATGGGAATTTTGGGTAAATTTCTGGGAATTTTCTGGGAATTTTGGGGGGAAATTGGGAGTTAAACTGGGCTTAAACTCAGGCAAAATCGGGGTTGGTCAGGACCGAAGCTGTGACTAAAGCAGGGTGAATTTAATTTTAACTCTGGAGTTAAATTCAACCCCAGGCTCAAGGTGACCCCGGGCTCAAATTAAACCGGGCTCAAATTAAATTAAAGGGGAAAGAAATGAAACTGGGCTGGAATTAAAATATTGAATTAATTCAAATTAAACTGGGCTGGAATCAAAATATTGAATTAATTCAAATTAAACTGGGCTGGAGTTAAAATTATGAAATTAATTCAAATTAAGCTGGGCTGAAATTAAAATATTGAATTAATTCAAATTAAACTGGGCTGGAATTAAAATATTGAATTAATTCAAATCAAACCGGGCTGGAATTAAAATATTGAATTAATTCAAATTAAACTGGGCTGGAATTAAAATATTGAATTATTTCAAATTAAACTGGGCTGGAATTAAAATACTTAATTAATTCAAATTAAACTGGGCTGGAATTAAAATANCAAATTAAACTGGGCTGGAATTAAAATATTGAATTATTTCAAATTAAACTGGGCTGGAATTAAAATATTGAATTAATTCAAATTAAACTGGGCTGAAATTACAATCATTGGATTAATTCAAATTAAACTGGGCTGGAATTAAAGTTATTTTGGGGGGCTCCAGGTTTTCCTTTATTATTTTGGGCAGTTTTCCTCATTTTCCATTATTTTGGGGGGGTTTCAATATTTTCCATGATTTTGGGGGAATTTTCCACATTTTCCATAATTTTTTCATGGTTTTTCTCTATTTTCCACCATTTTTAAACTCTCCAAGGCTTTTTTCCCATTCAAATCTCATTTTTGGGGAACTTTTCCCTATTTTCAGTGATTTTTTGGGAAAATTTCAATGTTTTCTGGGAATTTTGGGCAGTTTCCCACATTTTCCCTATTTGTTAAGTTTTCCCTATTTTTCCATATTTTTAGTTTTTTACATTTTCCATTCTTTTTGGGGTGTTTCTCCAGGTTTTTCATGATTATTTTGGACACTTCCCCACATTTTAAATTATTTTTCAGTCTTTTTTCCCATTTTCCCTCATTTTTTTAGCACTTTTTAAGAAAACCTCACCCCCTTAAATTTTCCCTCCGAGCTTTTCCCCTAAAATTGGAATCAGGACCCAAAAAAAAAGCCGGAATTGGGGATTTCCCTTTCCCTTTTCTTCTTTCCCACCCGGAAAATCAGGGAATTGTCGAGGCCAGAAAAGTTGGGAAAGGTCCCAAATTCCCTTTTTTTTGGGCTCCGAGGGAATTTGGAGCTGAAATTTTTTTGGCAGAGGGAACAGAGGAGCCTTTGAGGGATCCCAAAAAAACAAAGGGAGTTTTGTTCTGCCCGGATTTGGGGATTTTTGGGGTTCCCAGGGGGAGAAAAGGGAAAATTTGGGGGTTTTTGGGATGAAATCTGTGGGATTTGGGGAATTTTAGGGGGGATTTTTAGGGGAAATCCCAATTTTGGGGGAATTTTTAGGGGAAATCCCAATTTTGGGGGAATTTTTGGTTTTTCAGGGTTCCCAGGGGGAGAAAAGGGGAAATTTGGGGGTTTTTGGGATGAAATCCGTGGGATTTGGGGAATTTTGGGCGGATTTTTAGGGGAAATCCCAATTTTGGGGGGATTTTTAGGGGAATGCCAAATTTTGGGGGGTATTTCTGTTTTTTTGGGGTTCCCAGGGGGATAAAATGGAAATTTTGGGGGTTTTTGGGATGAAATCCACGGAATTTGGGGAATTTTGGGGGGGATTTTTAGGGGGGATCTCATTTTTTGGGGGGATTTTTAGGGGGGATCTTTTAGGGGGATCCCAATTCCCACTGAAGGAAACCCCAAATTTTTGGGGAAAAGGGAAATTCCTGATTTTGGGGGGGCTAAAATCCATGGAATTGGCAGGGTCAGGTTTGGGGTCGAGGTCAGGGGTTTGGGGTCAGGTTTGGGGGTTTGGGGTCAGATTTGGGGTCTTTGGGCGTCAGCGTTTGGGGTCAGGTGGGTCTGGTTGTGGTCAAGTTCGGCATCAAAGGTAGGGGTTTGGGGTCAGGTTTGGGGTCTAAGGTCAGGGTTTTGGGGTCAGGGTCAGTGTTGGGGAGTTTGTGGGTCAGGGGGTTCAGGAAGGGTCAGAATTTTGGGGTTTGGCGGTCAGAATTTGGGGTGGGGTTTTGGGGTTCCAGAATTTGGGGTTTTTTTTGGATTTGAGGCTTTGGGGTCAGGAATTTGGGATGGTCAGAGTTTGGGGTCAAGAGGAGTTTTGGGTTCAGGGATTTGGGGTCAGGGGTTGAGGAAGGTCAGAAATTTGGGGTTTGGGGCCGGGGGTTCAGGAGGGTCACAGAATTTGGGGTTTGGGGTCAGGGGGTTCAGGAGGGTCAGAGTTCAGGGATTTGGGGATTTCGAGGTCAGGGGTCCAGAAGGGTCACGAGTTTGGGGTTTGGGTCAGGATTTTGGGGTCAGGGGATTATAGGCTGGTCAGAGTTTGGGGTTGGGGTCAGAATTTGGGGTTTGGCGTCAGAGATTTGGGATGGTCAGCAGTTGGTTGGGGCCAGGGAGTTTGGGGTCAGGGATTTGGGGTCAGGGATTTGGGTCAGGGGATTTGCGAGGGTCAGAGTTTGAGGTTTGGGGGTCAGGGGATTTAGGATGGATTTAGAATTTGGGGTTTGGGGTCAGGAATTTGGGATGTCAGAGTTTGGGGTTTGGGGTCAGGGGTTTTGGGGTCAGGGGGTTCAGGAGGGTCAGAGTTCAGGGATTTGGGTCAGGGGATTAGGATGGTCAGAGTTTGGGGTTTGGGGTCAGGGGCTTTGGTGAGGGTCAGAGTTTGGGGTCAGAATTTGGGATGGTAAGAGTTTTGGGTTTAGGGAGTTTGGGGTCAGGGTGGACCCCCTCAGAGTTCAGGGATTTGGGTCAGGGGATTTAGGAGGGTCAGAATTTGGGGTTTGGGTCAAATTTGGGGTTTGGCGTCAGAGATTTGGATGGTCAGAGGTTTGGGGTCAGGGAGTTTGGGGTCAGGGGATTTGGGTCAGGGGGTTCAGGAGGGTCAGAATTTGGGATTTGGGGTCAGGAGTTCGGGGTTTGGGGTCAGGGATTTGGGAGGGTCAGAGTTTGGGTCAGGGAGTTTGGGGTCAGGGCTTGGGGTCAGGGGGGTCCAGGAGGGTCAGAGTTTGGGGTTTGGGTCAGAATTTGGATGGTCAGAGTTTGGGTCAGGGCTTTGGGGTCAGGGGGTCCAGGAGGGTCAGAATTTGGGATTTGGGGTCAGAGTTTGGGGTTTGGGGTCAGAATTTGGAGTTTGGGGTCAGGGGGTCCAGGAGGGTCAGCAGAGTTCAGGATTTGTGCTCGGGCCTTTGGGCTCAGTGTCAGCCTTGGGGACAGAGGGCTCAGAGCGGGGGGCTCCAAGCGGCGTCACCGGGGGGTCCTGCCTGATGTCCCCTCAGTGTCCTGGATGTCCCCAAGCCCCTCCCGGTGCCCTCCCGGTGTCCCCGGTGCTCTCCTGGTGTCCCCAAACCCCCTCGGTGACTCACAAGAGATCTCTCGGTGCCGTTTTCAGGACGATGCGGAGCAGCCGCCGCCCCCCGGTGCCCAGGCCCATCCCTGTCCCCTCGCTGTCCCCGGTGTCCCCAAACCCTCCCGGTGTCCCCGGTGTCCCCGGTGACTCACAAGAGGTCTCTCGGTGCCGTTTTCAGGACGATCCGGAGCAGCCGCCACCCGCCGGTGCCCAGGCCGAGCCCCAACCCCGTCCCCGCTCTGTCCCCTCACTGTCCCCGGTGTCCCCTCACTGTCCCCGGTGTCCCCAAGCCCTCCCGGTGTCCCCGGTGACTCACAAGAGGTCTCTCGGTGCTGTTTTCAGGACGATCCGGAGCAGCTGCCATCCCCCGGTGCCCAGCCCCGACCCCGCTCTGTCCCCGGTGTCCCGTCACTGTCCCCGGTGTCCCCTCACTGTCCCCGCTCTGTCCCCGGTGTCCCCAACCCTTCCCGGTGTCCCCGGTGACTCACAAGAGGTCTCTCGGTGCCGTT
Source organism: Sporophila hypoxantha (assembly GCA_002167245.1). Lineage (NCBI taxonomy): Eukaryota > Metazoa > Chordata > Aves > Passeriformes > Thraupidae > Sporophila > Sporophila hypoxantha. The sequence continues at coordinate 182,414 of NDFG01000019.1, forward strand.
TTCACGAGGATCCGGAGCAGCCGCCACCCCCCGGTGCCCAGGCCCAGCCCCAGCCCCACTCTGTCCCCAGTGTCCCCGCTCTGTCCCCGGTGTCCCCAAACCCTCCCGGTGTCCCCGGTGACTCACAAGAGATCTCTCGGTGCCGTTTTCACGAGGATCCGGAGCAGCCGCCACCCCCCCGGTACAGCCCCAGCCCTGTCCCCTCACTGTCCCCGGTGTCCCCAAACCCCCCCGGTGTCCCCAACCCCCCCCGGTGTCCCCGGTGACTCACAAGAGATCTCTCGGTGCCGTTTTCAGGACGATCCGGAGCAGCCGCCATCCCCCGGTGCCCAGCCCCAGCCCCAGCGCCGCCGCCGCGCTCCAGCCCCACGGGGCCCCGAGCAGGCGCAGCAGCCCCAGCGAGGCCAGCGAGAGCGCCAGCGGCCCCGCCGGGTGCATGGCACCGGCACCGGGAGCACCGGGAGCACCGGGAGCGCCGGGGAAACCAAGGGGACCGGGAATAGCGGGAGTAACGGGGTAACGGGGGTAACGGGGGAACAGGGGTAACGGGGGTAAAGGGGTAATGGGGGTAACGGGATAACCGGGATAACCGGAGTAACGGGGGTAACCGGGATAAGGGGGGTAACGGGACAAGCGGGGTAAACGGGGTAACGAGGTAACGGGGTAACCGGGATAATGGGGTTAACCGGGTTAACGGACAACCGGGATAACGGGGGTAACGGGGGGTAACGGGGTAACGGAACAACCGGGATAACCGGGGTAACGGGGATAACTGGGGTAACCGGGGTGGCCGGGATAACGGGGTAACGGGGGTAACCGGGGTAACGGGACAAGCGGGATAACGGGACAAGCGGGGTAACGGGGGTAAAGGGACTAACCGGGGATAACCGGCCGGCACCGGGATGGAGGAATGGCCGGGAACGACGGAGAACCGGCCGGGAAGGGGGGCTCAGAGAGGGACCGGGATGGGGAACGGGAGCCGGGATGGGGAACGGGAACCGGGATAGGGGAATGGGAACCGAGATGGGGAACGGGAACCGGGATGGGGGAATGGGAACCGGGGCGGGGAACGGGAACCGGGATGGGGAACGGGAACCGGGATGGGGGAACGGGAACCGTGATGGGGAACGGGAACCGGGATGGGGGGACGGGAACCGGGATGGGTGAAGGGGCTAACGGGGACCCGGACGGAGCTGGGACGGAGAAGAGCGCCCGGTTCGGGGCTCAGGGAGGGAACCGGGATGGGGGAACGGGAGCTGGGAACCGACAGCGACCGGGGCTCGGAGAGGCGGCGGCGCTGAGGCTCCGGGGATCGGTTCGATACCGACTTCGGGGCCGCTTCGGGGCTTCTGGAAGGATCCGGGACGCGACTCCGGGGCCGGTCGGGCCTCAGCGCTGGCTCCGGGGCTCGGTTCGAGGCTCCGGGCCCGCTCCGGTTCGGGGCTCCGGCTGTCCCCGCGGGCTCCGGGGATGGCTCCGGGCCCGCTCCGGTTCTCCCCGGGGCCGCTCCGGTTCTCCCCGCGGGCTCCGGGGATGGCTCCGGGCCCGCTCCGGTTCTCCCCGGGGCCGCTCCGGTTCTCCCCGCGGGCTCCGGGGATGGCTCCGGGCCCGCTCCGGTTCTCCCCGGGGCCGCTCCGGTTCTCCCCGCGGGCTCCGGGGATGGCTCCGGGCCCGCTCCGGTTCTCCCCGGGGCCGCTCCGGTTCTCCCCGCGGGCTCCGGGGATGGCTCCGGGCCCGCTCCGGTTCTCCCCGGGGCCGCTCCGGGGCTCCCGAGGCCTCCCCGGGGCCCTCCCGGCGCGGCCGCGGCTCCGCAGCCGCCGCCGCCTCAGGCGAGGCCACGCCCACAAGAGGCGTGGTTTGGAGCAACGGCGCATTCCTATTGGTGGGCAGCGCGGCTGGGGGAAGATGACTGGGTGAAGCGAGGGCCGGGAAAAGAGGGAGGGGCTAGGATGTGAGATGGGGCGTGGTTATGCAAATATAGGGCGGGGCTAACGCAGCCATGCGCTGTTGGCGCCCCCTAGCGGGGGGCACGGGAACCTTGCGGGTTTGGGGACCCCCCCCAAAATCGGGACCCCCCAAAATCGGGAGCCCACGGCTCTGGAACCCCCAAAATCGGGAGTGCTCCAGGTTTGGGACCCCAAAATTGGGACCCCACAGCCCAAGAACCCCCCAAAATCGGGACCCCCCAAAATCGGGACACCCCCAAAATCGGGACACCCCCAAAATCGGGACCCCCCAAAATTGGAACCCCCCAAAATCGGGACCCCCCCCAAATCAGGACCTCACAGCCCTGGGACCCCCCCCCCCCCACGAACTGGGAACTCCTCAGCCCTGGGACCCCCCCAAAATGGGGACCCCACAGCCCTGCGACCCCTCCCCAAAACCGGGACCCCCTCCCTGAACCCCCTGTGGCCTTGGGGACCCCCAAAAACCCCACAGGGCCGGGACCCCCTCCCCAAAACCTAAAACCCCACAACCTCGGGACCCCCGTGACCTTGGAGACCCCAAAACTGGGACCCCACAGCTCCGGGACCCCCTCCCCAAAACCGGGACCCCAAAACCAAAACCCCACAACCCTGAGACCCCTCTGGCCTTGGGGACCCCCTAAACAAAACCCCAAAACCGGGACCCCCTCCCTGAACCCCCTGTGGCATTGAGGACCCCCCAAAAAATCTCCAAAACCTCGGGACCCCCTCCTCAAAATCGGGACCCCCCCAAAACCAAAATCGGGACCCCCAAAACCCCACAACCTCGAGACCCCCGTGACCTTGGAGACCCCAAACCCGGGACCCCACAACCTGGGGACCCCCTCCCCAAAACCGAGACCCCCAAAACCAAAACCCCACAGCCCCAGGACTCCCTCCCCAAAACTGACATCCCCCAAAACCAAAACCCCACAACCTCGGGACCCCCTCCCCAAAACCGGGACCCCAAAACCAAAACCGGGACCCCCCAAAAAAAAAAAAACCCCACAGCCCCGGGACCCCCTCCCCACAACCGGGACCCCCAAAACCAAAATCCCACATCCCTGAGACCCCTCCCCAAAACCGAGACCCCAAAACCAAAACCCCACACCCTTGAGAGCCCCACCCCAAAACCAAACCCCCAAAACCGGGACCCCTTCCCCAAAATCGGGACCCCAAAACCAAAACCGGGACCCCCAAAACCAAAACCGAGACCGCCAAAACCAATACCCCCCAACCTCGGGACCCCCTCCCAAAATCGGGACCCCAAAAACACCAAAACCGAGCCCCCAAAACCAAAACCGAGACCCAAAACCAAAACCCCACAGCCCCGGGACCCCCTCCCCAAAACCGACATCCCCCAAAACCAAAATCCCCCAACCTCGGGACCCCTCCCCAAAACCGAGACCCCAAAACCAAAACCCCACACCCCTGAGAGCCCCACCCCAAAACCGGGACCCCCTCCCCAAAACTGGGACCCCTCAAACCAAAACCGGGACCCCAAAACCAAAACCCCACAACCTCGGGACCCCCTCCCCAAAACCGAGACCCCCAAAAACCAAAACCGGGACCCCAAAAAAACCCCCCAACCCCGGGACCCCCTCCCCAATCTCGGGACCCCCCCATGGCCTCGCGGGCCCCTCCCCCACCGTCCCGCCCCTCCCCCACCGCGCCGTTAATCGGATTCCCCCAATCCCAAATCCCAAATCCCAAATCCCAAATCCCAAATCCCAAATCCGAGACCGGACGCGACCCCGGGGGGGCTCCACCCTTTTTAAAATCCTTTATTTTGGGGGTTTCACCCCTTTTTGGGGGGATTTTAACCCCTTTTTTTGGGGTTTCCATCCCATTTTTTGGGGTTTCCATCCCATTTTTTGGGGGTTTCCATCATTTTTTTGGGTTTTCATCCATTTTGGGGGGGTTTCACCCCTTTTTTGGGGGGTTTCCCATCCATTTTTGGGGCTTAATCTCATTTTTGGGGGATTTTCATCCCACTTTTTGGGATTTCCATCCCATTTTTGGGGTTTTCATCCATTTTGGGGGGATTTTCCCTCCTTTTCTGGGGTTTAATCCCATTTTTGGGGGGTTTTTTGAGGTTTTCATCCATATTTTGGGGATTTCCTTTCATTTTTGGGGGCTTTTCATCCCGTGTTTTTTGTGGTTTCCATCCATTTTTTGAGTTTCCATCCCATTTTTTGGGGTTTTCAATCCCATTTTTTAGGGGTTTCGTCCATTTTTTTTGGGTTTAATCCCATATTTTGGAGGTTTTCATCCTATTTTGGGGGGATTGTCATCCCATTTTTTGGGGGATTTTATCATTTTTTGGGGGATTTCCATCCCATTTTTCTGGGGGGGTTTCCATCCCATTTTTTGGGGGTTCAATCCCATTTTTTGGGGGGATTTTTTTTTGTTTTCACCCAATTTTTGGGGTTTCCATCCCCCTTTTGGGGTTTCATCCCTTTATTTGGTGTTTTCTATCCCGATATGATTTTTTTTATAAAACCCCCATTTTTTTAATAAAACCCTATTTTTTGTGCTAACATTCCAAATTTTTTGGGATAAACCCTCCACTTTTATGGATAAAATTCCCCAATTTTTGGAATAAACTCCCCATTTTTTGGGATAAATCCCTCATTTTTTGGGATAAACTCCCCATTTTTTGGAATAAACCCCAATTTTTAGGGATAAAATCCCGATTTTATTTTAATAAAACTCCCAATTTTTAAAATAAAACTTTCTTTTTTTGCAACCCCAATTTTTGGGGGATAAATCCCCCATTTTTTGGGAATAAACCCCCAATTTTTAGGGATAAAATTCCGATTTTTTTTTAATGAAACCCCCAATTTTTAAAATAAAACTTTCTTTTTTTGCAACCCCAATTTTTGGGGGATAAACTCCCCATTTTGGGGGATAAATCCCCCATTTTTTGGGATAAATCCCCCATTTTTTGGGATAAACTCCCAAATTTTTGCCCCCCCATGGCCCTGGGACCCCTCCCCCAGCCCCTCCCGCCCCTCCTCCTCTCCTGCCGTTAATTAACCCGTTAATGAATCCCTTAATTAATCCTCTCGCTGCTGATCCCAGCTCGGCAGGGAGCTGCGAGGAGCTCCGGATCCTTTTGAGCCGCGATTATTTTTAGGGAGAAAATTCCCATTTTTCCCATCCTTTTTCTCCACCGCAGCTCTTTTTTTTCGGGGATAATCCACAATTTTTAGGGAAAATCCCATTTTTCAGGGATAAATCCTTCATTTTTCAGGGAAAAATAATCTCAATTTTTAGGGATAAAATCTCCATTTTTTTAGGGATAAATCCTATTTTTCAGGGAAAAAAATCTCCATTTCTTTAGGATAAATCCCATTTTTCAGGGTATAATCCCATTTTTTTAGGGATAAATCCTCATTTTTCAGGGATAATCCTCATTTTTATTTAGGGATAAATCCTCATTTTTCAGGGAAAAAAATCTCAATTTTTTAGGGATAAAATCTCCATTTTTTTAGGGATAATCCTAATTTTTCAGGGAAAAAAAATCTCCATTTCTTTAGGGATAAATCCCCATTTTTCAGGGATAAATCCCCATTTTTTTAGGGAAATCCTCATTTTCAGGGATAAATCCTCATATTTTTAGGGATAAATCCCTTTTTCAGGGAAAAAAATCTCCATTTCTTTAGGGATAAAATCTCCATATTTTTAGGGATAAACCCTCATTTTTAAGGGAAAAAAAATCTCCATTTCTTTAGGGATAAAATCTCCATTTTTAGGGATAAATCCTCATTTTTTAGGGAAAAAAATCTCAATTTTTTAGGGATAAAATCTCCATTTTTTTAGGGATAAATCCTCATTTTTAAAGGGAAAAAATCTCAATATTTTAGGAAAAAAAAATCTATTTTCTTAGGGATTAAACCCCACTTTTTTAGGGATAAACTCCTATTTTTTTAGGGATAATCCCCCAATTTTTAGAGATAACCTCCCCATTTTTTTAGTGACAACCCCCCACTTTTAGCTCTAAAACCCCATTTTTTTTAGGATAAAACCCCCAAGCCCCATTATTATTCCTATTATTACTACTACTATTATAATTTTTAAATTTTTCTTCTTAGTATTTTTTAGATTATTGTAATATTTACTATTATTGCGATTATTACTGCTATTACTATTACTATCAGTTACTATTTTTATTACTATTATTTTTAATTTATTTTTAAATTTTTGTGATTTTTTGTATTATTACTATTATTGCTACTATTGCTCTTATTATCACAATTATTATTTTTAATTTTTTATTGTTTTAAATTGTGATTTTTATTATTATTGCTATTATTACTACTGTTACTCTCGCTAGCATTACTATGATTATTAGTTTTAAAATTTTTATTGTTTTAAGATCATTGTGATTTTTATTATTACTGCTACTAGTATTCCTATTTTTAAAATTTTTATTATTTTAAATTATTGTGATTTTTATCATTATTACTCTATTACTACTATGATTACTGCTATTATTTTTTACATTTTAATTTTTTTTTATCTTTATCTTAAATCATTGTGATTTTTATGATTATTACTATTATTACGACTACTCCTATTATTTTTAAACCCCCATTTTTACCTCGAAACCCCCCATTTTTTAGGGATAAAATCCCATTTTTTAGCCATATCAGCCCCTCATTTTTACCTTGAAAAATCCCATTTTTACCTCTAAAAACCCCATTTTTTCAGTGAAAACTCCCCATTTTTTCTCCCCAAAAACCCCATTATTTTTGTCCCCCAAACCCCCATTTTTACCTCTAAACCCCCATTTTTTCAGGGATAAACCCCCTCATTTTTACCTCCAAAAAACCCCTCATTTTTACCTCTAAAAACCCATTTATTTTTAAACAAAACCCTCCTTTTTAGTGCTAAACCCCCGATTTTTTTTCAGAGATAAATCCCAAATTTTTTTACCTCTAAACCCCCCATCTTTACCTTGAAAAATCACATTTTTACTTCCAAAAACCCAATTTTTTTAAACAACCCCCCCTTTTCACCCCCAAAATCCCCCTTATTTTCCCCCCATTATTATTATTATTACTATTATTATTTTTTTAATTAATATTATTAATTTTTACCCCGTTATTTCCATGGCCTGGGCGCTGTTCTCGGGGCGGGCGCTGCTGGCGCGGCGCCTGGACAATCTTTACCTCTGAACCCCTCATTTTTACCTGGAAAAATCCCTTTTTTACCTTGAAAAAATCCCATTTTTAGCTCTAAAACCCCCATTTTTTTAGCAACAGACCCTAATTATTTTGTCTCCCAAACCCCCATTTTTACCGCTAAACCCCCCATTTTTTCAGGGATAAGTCCCCCATTTTTTCAGTCATAAATCCCCATTTTTTCAGGGATAAGTCCCCCATTTTTTCAGTCATAAATCCCCATTTTTTCAGGGATAAATCCCCCATTTTTTTCAGTCATAAACCCCCATTTTTTTACCTCTAAACCCCTCATTTTTACCTCGAAAAAATCCCCTTTTTACCTCTAAAAGCCCCATTATTTTATCCCCCAAACCCCATTACCGCTATTATCGCTGTAATTATTAATTACTATTAATTCCCCGATGGCCTGGGCGCTGTTCGCGGGGCGGGCGCTGCTGGCGCGGCGCTCGGAGCGGCGCCTGGACAATCTTCACCTCTAAACCCCTCATTTTTGCCTTGAAAAAATCCCATTTTTAGCTCTAAAACCCCCATTTTTTTAGCAACAGACCCCCATTATTTTATCCCCCAAACCCCATTACCGCTATAATTAATAATTACTGTTAATCGCCCCGATGGCCTGGGCGCTGTTCTCGGGGCGGGCGCTGCTGGCGCGGCGTTCGGAGCGGCGCCTGGACAATCTTTACCTCTGAACCCCTCATTTTTACCTCGAAAAAATCCCATTTTTACCTCTAAAAACCCCACTATTTTATCCCCCAAACCCCATTACCGCTATAATTATTAATTGCTGTTAATTACTCCGATGGCTTGGACGCTGTTCGCGGGGCGGGCGCTGCTGGCGCGGCGCTCGGAGCGGCGCCTGGACAATCTTTACCTCTAAACCCCTCATTTTTACCTTGAAAAATCCCATTTTTACCTCTAAAAACCCCATTATTTTATCCCCCAAACCCCATTACCGCTATAATTATTAATTACTATTGCTCGCCCCGATGGCCTGGGCGCTGTTCGCCGCGCTGTCTCTTATACACATCTAGATGTGTATAAGAGACAGGGTGGGACACAGGTGGGACAGGTGGGACAGGTGGGACAGGTGAGACAGGTGGGACAGGTGAGCACAGGTGGGACAGGTGGGACAGGTGAGCACAGGTGGGACAGGTGGGACAGGTAAGGGACAGGTGGGAACAGCTTTGGCAGGTGGAACAGGTGAGGACAGGTAAGGACACTTTGGTAAGTGAGGGACAGGTGGGGACAGGTGAGGGACAGGTGGGACAGGTGAGGGACAGGTGAGGGACAGGTGGGACAGGAGCAGCTCGGCCTGGTTTACCTGGGGCAGGACAGGTGCGAGCGGGAGCACCGCGAGTACCTGCAGGGAATGCCCCGCACCTGGATGGCGCTGCCCTACCGGGATGCTGAATTCGGCAGGTGAGCACAGGTGGGACAGGTGGGACAGGTGAGGGATACCTATGGTAGGTGAGGGACAGGTGGGAGGGATGAATGGAACAGGTGGGGACAGGTGGGACAGGAGCAGCTCGGCCTGGTTTACCTGGGCCAGGACACGTGTGAGCGGGAGCACAGAGAGTACCTGAGGGCCATGCCCCGCACCTGGATGGCGCTGCCCTACCGGGATGCTGAATTCGGCAGGTGAGCACAGGTGGGGACACCTTTGGCAGGTGAGGGACAGGTGGGAACAGCTTTGGCAGGTGGAACAGGTGAGCACAGGTAAGGACACCTTTGGTTAGTGAGGGATAAGTGGGGACAGGTGAGGGACAGGTGGGATGTGAAGGACAGGTAGGGACACCTTTGGTAGGTGAGGGACAGGTGGGAGGGATGAATGGAGCAGGTGGGGACAAGTGGGACAGGTGGGAACAGCTTTGGCAGGTGGAACAGGTGAGCACAGGTAAGGACACCTTTGGTAAGCGAGGGACAGGTGGGGACAGGTGAGGGACAGGTGGGACAGGTGAGGGACAGGTGGGACAGGAGCAGCTCGGCCTGGTCTACCTGGGGCAGGACAGGTGTGAGAGGGAGCACAGAGAGTACCTGAGGGCCATGCCCCGCACCTGGATGGCGCTGCCCTACCGGGATGCTGAATTCGGCAGGTGAGCACAGGTGGGACAGGTGGGGACACCCATGGTGGCTGAGGATAGGTGGAGATGGGTGGGCACAGGTGAGACAGGTGAAGGACACCTTTGGTAGCTGAGGGACAGGTGGGGGTGGATGGGGACACCTATAGCAGGTGAGGGACAGGTGGAGTTGGGGGAAGATAAATGGGACAGGAGGGAACACCTATGGCAGGTGAAGGACAGGTGGGGACAGGTAGGGACACTTTTGGTAGGTGAGGGACAGGTGGGGACATCTTTGGTAGATGAAGGACAGGTGGGGATGGCTTTGGCAGGTGGAACAGGTGAGAACAGGTACAACAGGTGTGGACAGGTGAGGGACAGGTGGGACAGGTAAGGGACAGGTGGGGACACCTACAACAGGTGAGGAGAGGTGGGACAGGTGGGGATGGGGGAGGATGAATGGCACAGGTGGGCACACCTATGGTAGCTGAGGGACAGGTGAGGACAGGAGGGCCAGGTGGGGACAGCTTTGGCAGGTGGAACAGGTGAGAACAGGTATGACAGGTGGGGACAGGTGAGGACAGGAGGGACAGGTGAGGGATGGTAAAAAGGAAAGGCGAGAGAGGACAGGTGGGACAGGTGACAGAGAGGACAGGTGGGACAGGTAAGGGACAGGTGGGGACAGCTTTGGTAGGTGGGACAGGTGAGGGACAGGTGGGACAGGTAAGGGACAGGTGGGGACAGCTTTGGCAGGTGGGACAGGTGAGGACAGGTAAAGACAGGTGGGGATGGGTGGGGACACCTACAACAGGTGAGGGACAGGTGAGCACAGGTGGGGATGGGTGGGGCAGGTGGGACACGTGAGACAGGTGAACACAGGTGGGGACAGCTCTTCACCCTTTGCCACTTTTTCTCCATTTCCCCCCCTTTTCCCTCCGTTCCCAATCCCTCAATTTTCCCATTTCCCGTTCCCAAATTCTCCCATTTCCCATTTTCCCCATTTCCCCCTCTTTTCCCCCATTTCCCGTTCCCAAATTCCCCCATTTCCCATTTCCCCCATTTCCCCCTCTTTTCCCCCATTTCCCATTCCCAAATTCTCCCATTTCCCATTTTCCCCATATCCCCCTCTTTTCCCCCATTTCCCATTTCCCCCATTTCCCCCAATCCCTCATTTTCCCCATTTCCCGTTCCCAAATTCCTCCATTTTCCATTTCCCCATATCCCCCTCTTTTCCCCCATTTCCCAATCTCCATTTTCCCCATTCCCAAATCCCCCATTTCCCCCAACCCCATTTTCCCATTTTTCCCATTTCTCCATCCCCCATTTCCCCCTCTTTCCCTAATTCCCCAATCCCAAATTCCCCCATTTTTCTGAATTTCCCCCATTTCCCCAATCCCAAATTTCCCCATTTTTCCCATTTCTCTATATTTTTACCCCATTTTCCCCAATCCCAGGGAGCTGGCTGCTCGTTTCGGGGTGTTGCAGCTGCCGGCCGTGCTGGTGCTGGCTCCCGGCGGGGCCGTGCTGGTTCCCCATTCCCTGATTCCCCATTTTTCCCATTTTTCTGAATTTCCCCCATTTCCCCATTTTTCCCATTTTCTGTATTTTAAACCCCATTTTCCCCAATCCCAGGAGTCTGGCTGCTCATTCGGGGTGTGTCAGCTGCCGGCCTGCTGTGCTGGCTTCAGCGGGCCGTGCTGGTTCCCATTCCATGATTCCCATTTTTCTGTAATTTCCCTGCCATTTCCCTCCCTGTTCCATTTTTCTCCTTTTTGTCTGTATTTTTCCCCTCCTTTCCCCAAGGACTGCTGAGCAACGTTTCGGGGTGCAGTGCGCCGTGGTGGTGCGGCTCCCAGCGGGGGGCGTGCTGGTTCCCATTTTTCTGAATTTCCCCTTTTCCCCATTTCTGGTTCTCCATTTTTCTGATTTCCCATTTCCCATCCTGGTTCCGCAAATTCCGCACCATTTTTATGAATTTTTCCTCCAATTTTCCCCCAGGGAGCTGCTGCCGTGGGGGTGTCGCATCTGCCGGCTGTGCTGGGCGGCTCCAGGGCAGCTTGTCCCCATTCACCTGATTCCCCATCTTCCTGATTTCCCATTCCCATTCTGGTTCCTTTTCCCATTTTTCTGAATTCCCGCCATTTCCTCAATTCAAAGTTCCCGCCCCCGTACTTCCATTTTTTGAAATTTCCCATTTTTACCCATATTTTCCCCATTTCCCCGATTCCCTCCTGTTCCCCCATTTGCCCATTTCCCCCCTTTTCAACCATTTTTCCTCAGTATTCCATATATTTCCCATTTTCTGAAATTTCCCCATTTCCCATATCCAAATTTCCGCCATTTATCCCCATTTTCCCATTTTCTATTTTTACCATTTTCCCCCAATCCCAGGGAGCTGGCTGCACGTTATCGGGTGTCCGCAGCTCTCGGTCCGTAGGTGGTGCCTGGCTCCCAGCGCGCCGTGCTTGGTTCCATTTATATACTGAATTTCCCAACATTTCCCATTTCCTGTTCCATTTTTCTCTGGATTTCCCCCATTTCCCGATTCCTGGTTCCATTATTTCATTTTTTATGAGATTTTTCCCCCATTTCCTCCAGGAGCTGGCTTGCTGTTTCGGTGGTGTCGCAGCTGCCGGCCGTGCTGGTGCTGGCTCCAGCGGGCCGTGCTCGGTTCCCATTCCCGGTCCCATGTTTTCTGAATTTAATTTCACACTCCATTTCCCAATCCAATATTCCCATTTTCTCTGAATTCCCCATTTGTGCCCAATCCCAAAGTTGTCCCACACATTTTCCCCATTTTTCTAATTTTACCCCATTTTCCCAATCCACAGGGATGTGCTGTTTTCGGGTGTCGCAGCTGCCGGCCGTGCTGTGCTTGGCTCCCAGCGGCGCGTGCTGGTTCCCATTCCCGTTTCCCCGGAGTTTTCCCGCGCATTGTTTTCTCGTCTCTTCACTCATGATTTATTCTTTCATGTTTTTTTCCCCGTTATCCCCAATTCCAGGGAGCTGCTGCCCGTTTCGGGTGTCCGAGCTGCCGCGTGGTGGTTGCTGGCTCTGAGGCGCCCGTTGCTATTCCGACGCTGTGCCGGAGATTCGCGATTCGGGCCCATCGTAGCTCCGGCTGCGTCAGGCCGGCGAGCTGTCTGGACCAGGAATTCAGGAGGCCGCTGGACGCCGAGGGCTCGGGACGCCAAGCCCCGCAGCATCACCGGGGCCCTGCGGCGCAGGAAGTACCGCGTCAGCCACGAGGAGGAGGAGGAGGATGGAGAGGAAGGGCAGCGGGACTAAAGGTTGGGTCCAAAATCCTGGGAAAATGAGGGAAGAGAGGAGGAAGAGGAATGGCAGCTCCGTTTTCAGCCTCTTCGTTGGAGGAACTCACCCAAAATCCCATCGGTTTTCCCAAAAATAGAGGAGAAGGAAAAGGAGGAGGAGGACGAGGAGGACGAGGAGGAGGAGGATGGAGAGGAAGGGCAGCGGGAGTAGAGGTTGGGTCCAAAATCCCCAAAAACTGAGGGAAGAGATGAGGAGGAGGAACGGCAGCTCTGGTTCTGGCTTCTCCATTGGAGGAATCCACCCAAAATCCTGATAATTTCCCAAAAAAATGAGGGAAGAGGAAGAGGAAGAGGAGGAGGAGGAAGAGAAGGAGGAGGAAGAGGAGGAAGAGGAGGAGGAAGAGGAGTAGCAGATTCCCGTATGGACCCTACCAGGAATGGCCTCTCCTTTGGGGGAATCCACCCAAAATCCTAGTAATTTCCCAAAAAACTGAGGGAAGAGGAAGAGGAAGAGGAGGACGAGGAAGAGGAGGAGGAGGAGATGGGAGAGGAAGGGCAGCCAGAGTAGAACCTTCCATTGGAGGAACCCACCCAAAATCCTGGTAATTTTCCCAAGAAAATAAGGGAAGAGGAGGAAGAAGAGGAAGAGGAAGAGGAGGAGGAGGAGGAGAAGGAGAAGGAGGAGGAAGAGGAGGAAGAGGAGGAGGAAGAGGAGGAAGAGGAATGGCAGCTCTGTTTTCAGCCTCTTCATTGGAGGAAGTCACCCAAAATCCCAATGGCTTTCCCAGAAATAAGGGAAGAGGAAGAGGAAGAGGAAGAGGAAGAGGAAGAGGAAGAGGAAGAGGAAGAGGAAGAGGAAGAGGAGCAGGAGTAGAGGCTGGGTCCTAAATCCCAGTGGTTTCACGGACAAGTGAGGAGGAAGAGCAGGAATTGCAGGTCCATTGAAGGAACCAGCCCAAAATCCTGGTAAATTTCCCAAAAATAGAGGAAGAGGAGGAGCTAGAGGAAGAGGAAGAGGAAGAGGAGGAGCTAGAGGAAGAGGAAGAAGAGGAAGAGGAAGAGGAAGAGGAAGAGGACATGGAGTGGATCCAGCTGGGAATGGCTGCTCCAGTTCCGGCCTCTCCGTTGGAGGAACTCACCCAAAATCCTGGTAAATTTCCCTAAAAGAGAGGAAGAGGAAGAGGAGGAGGAGGGGGAAGAGGAGGAGGAGGAGGAGGAAGAAGAAGAGGAAGAGGCCCTGGATCCATGGGATGGATCCACCTAGGAATGGCCCCTCTGGAATGGCAGAATTGGAGGAATCCACCCAAAATCCTGATAACTTTCCCAAAAAAATAAGGGAAGAGGAAGAGGAGGAGGAGGAAGAGGAAGAGAAGGAGGAGGAGGAGGAGGAGGAAGAGGAGGAAGAGGAAGAGGAGTAGCAGATTCCTGGATGGACCCAACCAGGAATGGCCTCTCCTTTGGAGGAATCCACCCAAAATCCCAGAAATTTTCCCAAAAAAATAAAAGGAAAGAAGAGGAAGAGGAGGAAGAAGAGGAAGAGGAAGAAGAGGAAGAAGAAGAGGAGGAACAGGAGTTGTGGATTCCAGGATGGATCCAAGCAGGAATGACCTTTCTGTTGGAAAAATCCACCCAAAATCCCGGAAATTTTCCCCAAAAAAGTGAGGGAAGAGGAAGAGGAGGAAGAGGAGGAAGAGGAGGAAGAGGA
>NDFG01000019.1:318448-333766 GCA_002167245.1 Sporophila hypoxantha
AAAAGAAGAGGATGACAGCACTTGTATTGGATACAAGAATGGGCTGAGCAGCACAGGTATTGGTGTTGGATTCAGCAAGATGGCTGCACTCGAGGCACTAGATGACAAGGAGTGGCTGACAGCAGCGAGGGGCGCGATTGTGGGATAACAAGATGGCTGACAGGGAAGCACTGTAGGACACAAGATGGCTGAACAGCAACAAGCGTATTGGGGGATACAAGGAATGGGCTGAGCGCATCTAGCACTGTGAGGATACAAGATGCGGACATGCAGACAGATTCTGGGATACAAGCATGGTCTGATCAGCAGCACTGTAGGGAAGTACCAAGACTGGCTGACCACAGCATTATGGGATACAAGGTATTGTGGGCATTCAATGATTTGGGGCATGCACCACAGTAGCTACGTAGAGTACGGATCATCTCGCAGAGGATGGCTGACACATGGGCTGAGCACTAGCAGCTGTAGGGAGTACAACGATGGCTGACCAGCCACATCGGTGGTGGATTGCGGGATACCAAAGATGGCCCTGCCCACTCGTGAGCAGGCTGTAGCGATAACTAAGATGGCTGGACAGCCACAGGGCATTTTAGGTGGGATACATCAAGAATGTCGGCTGTTACACATGTCGGCTGTAAGGATACAAGTTTTAGCGATGGAGCTGGCATCTAGGCAGGGTAAATTGTGGATTAACAAGCTGCTGTCTGACAGCTGGACACACACTGTAGTAGGATACAAGATTGGCTGACACAGCAATGGGTGTATGGATACAAGATGGCTGACAGCAGCAGCGATTGTGGGAATACAAGAATGCGCTGACACAGCCACCTGTAGGAATACAAGATGGCTGACAGCTTATCAGCGTATATGTGGATACAACAGACATGGCTGACGACGATGCAACCTCGTACGGATACAAGATGGCTGACAGTGAAGCACTGTAGGATACCAAGGATGGCTGACAGCACAGGGCATTGTGGGATACAAGATGGCTAGACAACAGGGAGCAACTCGTAAGCGACACCAAGATGCGCTGACGAGCACAGGGTAGGTACGAGGGTGGGAATACACCAGATGGCTTACACAGCATCTCTGTTGAGGATGACAAGATGGCTGAACAGCACAGGGTATTGTGGGAGGCGTATCATATGAGGGCTGACACAACAGCAACTGTCAGGATAAAGATGGCTGAAGTGAGCACTGTAAGGTACAAGATGGAGCTTGACAATAGCACAGGGTAGTGTGAGGAATACAAGATGCTGACACAGCACCTGTAGGCTACAAGCAATCAGGCTCGACAGCACAGGGTATGTGGGGTCAACAAGATCGGCTGCCGGATCGGCTACCGATCGCTAATGGAAATACAAAATCGCTTTGCCATACAGAGCAGGGAATTGTGGGATGCCAAATGGCTGCGCGCAGCCGGACTACCGAGTAATCATGGGATAGTACAACAAATGGCTGACATTTAAGCAGGGCAATTCTGGGGATACAAGGAATGGATTGATATTTTTGGGGCAGGAACTTGTGGGATAGCACAGATTGGGCTGACCACTGCCAGGGAATTGTGGATACACCAAGAATGGCTGACATTTCTCAAAGGAATTTTTGATAACAAGATGGCTTGACATTGTAGCAGGGCATTGTGGGATACCAACCATCGGCTGACACTAAGAATCATAGGTACAAATGGCTGCCATTGTAGCAGGGCATTCTGCGGATAACCAAGATGGCTGACATTCTGCAGCGGAAGTGTGGGATACAAAATGCCGACAACTGGGGATAATTATGGATAATCAGATGGCTGCTAAATCAGGGAATCTGTGGATACAAGATGGCTGACAGCTGGATCACTAACAGAGTACAAAATGGCTGCCAAAGCAGGAATCTGTGGCGATACAAGATGGCTGACACTAAAGCACTATGGGAAATACAAAAAATGGCTGGCCAAAGCAGGGATTGGTGGGATAACAAATGGCTGACAACTGGAGTATCATGGATACAAATGGCTGACATTTAGCAGGAGACATTCTGGATAGCCACAGAATGGCATGACTACTTGTGATGCAAAGGGAAATATGGTGGGATACAAGCTGGCTGACATGCACGGGGAATTGTGCGGAAACAAGATGGCTGACATTTCTCAGGGAATTTTGGCATACAAGATTGGCAGACAGTTTAGGCCAGGAGCATTGTGGGATACAAGGATTGGGCTGACATTTAGCCTAGGGACATTGTGGGATACACGAATGGCGATGCTGATAAATTATGGGATAGCAAGATGGCTGGCTAAAATCAGGAATTGTGGGATACAAGATGGTCGGACACTTGATCACTACCGGAGTACAAAATGGCGGCGGCAAAGCAAGGCATGTTGTGGGATACCAAGACTGCGCTGCAAAGCAAAGGGAATTGTGGGGATACAAGAATGGCTGCCAAATCAGGGAAATTAGTGGGATACTAAGATGGCCGCATAGAAGCAAGGTCATTCGGTGGGAGGCCGTAGTGATGGCTGCCCCTGACCCTGAATTCAAAACTGCAAGGCATTACACTTTAAGAGAGGAATTAAATCTAGCTTGACTGCATAATTAGGGCTGGGGCCATTATCTATCATTAATTAGGGGTGGAGTCACTTGGGCTGTCATTAATTAGTGGTGGGTTTATTTTCCCGTATTCATTAGGGCTGGGGCTAAATTAATACCATCATTAATTAGGCGGGTGGACTAATTATCCTCAGCCGCTAATTACCCAACGACAATGCCGCTCACCACTTCCGGCCTTCCCGCAGGCGCCCACGCGCCCCAGGCACTCCTTGTGGGCGGGGGCTCGGCAGCGGCTGCAGCGATAGCCCTGGTAGAAGGTGCCCCTGGGGACACGGGGGGGACACMGGGGGGACACGAGGTCATGGTCRCAGGGGACACCACCGGCCATGCCCCGCACCCACCTGAGGCCACCCAGCAATGACCAGTCCAGAACTGACCTGAACCTGTCCAGAACTGACCAGTCCAGAACTGACCAGTCCATGGTTGACCTGAGCCCACCCAGGACTGACCAGTCCATGACTGACCAGTCCATGATGGACCTGAACCTGTCCAGAACTGACCAGTCCAGGACTGACCAGTCCATGATGGACCTGAACCAGTCCAGGACTGACCAGTCCATGACTGACCTGAGCCCACCCAGGACTGACCAGTCCATGACTGACCAGTCCATGATGGACCTGATCCTGTCCAGAACTGACCAGTCCATGAGTGATCTGAACCTGTCCAGAACTGACCAGTCCAGGACTGACCAGTCCATGACTGACCTGAACGTGTCCAGAACTGACCAGCCCATGGCTGACCTGAACCTGTCCAGAACTGACCAGTCCAGGACTGACCTGAACGTGTCCAGAACTGACCAGTCCATGGCTGACCTGAGCCTGCCCAGGAATGACCAGTCCATGATTGACCTCAACCTGTCCATGACTGACCAGTCCATGGTGGACCTGAACCCGTCCATGACTGACCAGTCCATGACTGACCAGTCCAAGGTTGACCTGAGCCCGCCCAGGACTGACTAGTCCATGAGTGACCAGTCCATGGTTGACCTGAGCCTGTCCATGAGTGACCAGTCCATGACTGACCTGAACGTGTCCAGGACTGACCAGTCCAGGACTGACCAGTCCATGATGTACCTGAACCTGTCCAGAACTGACCAGTCCAGGACTGACCTGAACATGTCCAGGACTGACCAGTCCATGATGGACCTGAACCAGTCCATGACTGACCAGTCCAAGGTTGACCTGAGCCCGCCCAGGACTGACCAGTCCATGACTTGACCCACTTTGGCCTTGACCTCCAACCAACACTTGACCCACCTTGGTCTCGACCCACTTTGTTTTCTACCCAACCATTGTCCCACCTTGACCTCCACCCAACCTTGTCCCACCTTGACCTCCACCCAACCTTGACCCACCTTGAGCTCCACCCAACCATTGTCCTACCTTGACTCCAACCCAACCTTGACCCACCTTGGTCTTGTCCCACCTTGACAGAGAGAGATACTTCAGGAACATGGGGACATTCAGGAACACTTGGGGACACCTTGGGTGGACATCTCAAGGACATAGGGACATTCCATGAGACACCTCAGGGACATCCCAGGGAACTGGGAACACCATAGGGACACCATGGGGACAGGAAACAATCCATGGGACACCTTTCAGGAAACCTCAGGGACATGGACACCATGGGGACACCATGGGGACAAGGAGAACCATCCATGGGACACCTCAGGGACACCTTAGGCACATGGGACACCATGGGAACAAATGGGGACAGGAGACCAGTCCATTGGGGACACCTACAGGGACACCTCAGGGAACATGGGACACCAACGGGGACATGAGAAAAACCGAGACTCCCCATGGGGACACCCTTGGGGACACACGAAGGACACACCAATGGGGACACCTCAGGGACTAATTGACACACCATGGAGACACGCTCAGGGACACCTCAAAAACATGGGGAACATCCATGGGGACACCTCAGGAACAACCTTGGGGACACCTTGGGGACACTCAGGGACATGAGAACATTCCATGGAGACACACTCAGGGACATCCAGGGACAGGGGACATCATGGGGACACCATGGGGACAAGGAGACCATCCATGGGACAACCTCAGGAACACCTCAGGGACATGGGGACACCATGGGGACATGAGAAAACTGAGACCTCCCATGGGGACACCCCGGGGACACACTGAGGACACCATGGGGACACCTCAGGGACATTGGAAACATCCATGGAGACACCTCAGGGACACCTCAGGGAACATGGGGACATCCATGAAAAACACCTCAGGGACACCTCAGGGACATGGGGACATCCCATGGGGACCACCTCAGGGACACCTCAGGGACACTCAGGGACAATGGGGACACCATGGCGACATGAGAAGAACTGAGACCTCCCATGGGGACACTTGGGGACACCAACGAGGACACACCATGGGGAACACAGGAATGGGAACATAGCGGGACCCCTTGGAGCCGGTCCGGGGCAAGCCATGGGCAACCCGTGGATGCATGGTGGCTCCAGGGACCGTGCCCACCCTGTTCACCATCCCAGGATACGGCTTCCTGCTGTGAAAAGGCCCTGATCATCTGCAGCGCCGCGGGGACTCCTACGAGACCAAGGGAGTGGTGACCTCCAGAGCACCAACTGCACGAGTGGTGACCCTGGGAGCCTCAGTGATTGGCAAAATCGTGTACCATTGGGACACCAGGGGGACACCAGGGACACCGGTGTCCAGGTCCCTCCTCTAGTTGCCACGTGTCCCTCCCCAAAGCGGCCAGCGTGGCACAGGGTCGCGTCCTTGTGGACCACAGGAACCTTGGCGCTGAGGTGACAATGCTGTGTCCATGTGCCACCGGTCCAACGTGTCTAATCCTGGGGGGGGGTGGACCCCGGCCTCTTGCCCTGACCTCAAGAGGTCCAGGTCTGTGGACCCCAGATTTTGGTTCATGGTGGTGGCCAGCATCAGGTCCCTGGTGATCCCCCAACCCGTTCCCGGTGGTTCTCAGGATCCTGGTCCCGTGGTCCAAATGTCCAGATTTGGTGGACCCCAAACCCCATTCCCTGGTGGAATTCTGAAAACTGGTCCCTGGTGGGTCCCAAGATCCTGGTCCCTGGTGGGATCCCAAACCCTGTTCCCTGTGGAATCCAAGATCCTGGTTCTGGTGAACCCCAAAACCACTTTCCCCTGGTGGATCCCAAAATACTGGTCCCTGGTGAACCCCACAACTCATTCCCCTGGTAGAATCCCCGAAATTTGGTCCGCTGGTGAACCACCAAAACTCCATTTCCATGGTGGATCCCAAAATTTGGTCCTGGTGAACCCCAAAACTCTCATTCCCTGGTGGATCTGCCCCAAGATCCTGTTCCCTGGTGGACTCCCAAGACCTGGTCCCTGGTGAACCCCAAAACCCCATTTCCCTGGTGGGATTCTCCAAAATCTGTCCGCTGGTGAACCCCAAACCCATTTCCCTGGTGGATCCAAATTTGGTCCCTGGTGAAACCGCCAAAACTCCATTCCCTGGTGGATCCGAAAATCTGGTCCCTGGTGATCCCAAGATCCTGGTCCCTGGTGGACTCCACAATTCCATTCCCTGGTGATCCCCAAAATCTGGTCCCGTGTGAACCCCAAAACGCCATTCCCTTGGTGGACTCAGATCCTGATCGCCTGGTGAACCCCAAAGACCTCATCTGCCTGGTGATCCCCAAAATTCTGTTTCCTGGTTGGATCCAAGATCCTGGTCCCCTGGTGGATCCCCGAAATCTGGTCCTGGGTGAAACGCCAAAACTCCATTCCCTGGTGGTTCTCAGGATCCTGGTCGCTTGGTGAACCCTGCAAACCCCCGCATTCCCTGGTGAATGTCCCAGATCCTGGTCCCCTGGTGAACCCCAAAACTCCCGTTCCCTGGTGGATCCCCAACAAATCTGGTCCTGGATGGAGCCCCAAAACCCCATTCCTGGTGGATCCCAAGATCCTGGTCCCTGGTGAAGCCCAAAACCAACTTTCCGCTGTGGATCCGAAAATCTGGTCCTGGATGAACACCAAAACTCCATTTTCCTGGTGTATCTCCCAATCTGGTCCCTGCTGTCCACTCCTCAGTGGACACCCCACCACCCAACACGCACCCCAGAGGTGGCAGGTGTGACCCCAATGTCCCCACATGACCCCGCCCCCATTTGGGGGGGCGTGGCTGACCCCACCCACCCCACCCACAGTGGTTCCCACACCTTCATGCTGGCTGGACATGGGCCGGGCTGGCCGGACTACGAGCTTCGTTCTCAAGAACGCGCGAGCTGAAGACAAAAGAAGTGGGCTGGAGAGTTCGAGAGTGGCCCTGTAGGTGGCCCTTGTCCCCTACCGAGGAGGTCACAACCTGCCACCGGTGCTCCTGGGGACGCCCGGGTTGCCCCCAACGCACGACTCCAGGTCCCTCCCCGTGTCGCAAAGTCCAACAATCTTCCCTGAAAGCCGCTGGCTGATGGACACGACTTCCAGATTTCTTCTTCGAGGACACCACGTCCTGCAGGGCTGGCCAGATGTTGCTGAGGTAGGAACCCCAAAACTGTTGTCCAACGGTCCTGGAGAGGCGTGGTGGGGTCTGGGATGAGGAGAGACCGCCAGGAGGTTGGAGTGGGCTGGGTCACGTCCTTGGGGTGGTGAAGGTCCAAGTGAGGTTGGTGATGGAGGGGCCCGGTGGGGTCGTGGAAGGTCAAGCTCAAGGTGGTCTAAGCCTTTGGCGGGTGGTCAAGGGCTGGGGCGGGTCAGGAGCTCCTTGGGGGTAAGCTCTGAGTGGCCTCAAGGTGGGTCAAGGTTGGATTGGAGTCAAGGTTGGGACGAGGTTGGGTGGAGGGGGTCCACCAGGATAGCACGTTGTGACCGGCTGGCCAATGAGGGACACGGCAGTGTCCCCAGCGCCAGGTTCCTGTGTCCACAAGGACGGACACCTGTGCCCACGCTGGGCCGCTTTGGGAGAGAGACACGGGACTGGGAGGGACCTGGACAACCGTGTCCCTGGTGTCCCCCTGTGTCCCAATGGTACCTTTTTGCCAATCTGACTCCAGGTCACCATCAGTGCAGTTGGTGCTCTGGAGGTTCACCACTCCTTGGTGCTCGTAGGAGTCCCCGCGGCGCTGCAGATGTCAGGGCCTTGTTCACAGCAGGAAGCCGTATCCTGGGGATGGTGAAACAAGGGGAGCACGGTCCCTGAGCCACCATGATCTGGAGGGTGTCCCCGAAGATAATTATACTTTTAATTACTTTGAATAACTGATTACTTGGAATAAGCTTGAAATATAATATCTGTGAAGGACACGTGATAAAAAATCATGGCTTGCGGAGAAGGTGGTGGGGTGGGGGGTGGAACAGTTTCAGCGATCCAGTATAGGGGGTCCAAGTATTTCAGCAAACAGATAATGGCCAAAATTGAATACATCTAGACGTCCCTCAAGAGCTGGATGTGGTCTGGTAAACCACGTAGAGTACCGGAAGTGAATCTCTCAGTGGTTTTCTACTTAAGTCTTCTTTCCACTTTGCAACATGAATTGCCTTCGAAAAATGCAAAGCGTCCAAGGACTCGGGTTAGAATAACGATGTTTTGAAGGTTTTTCCAACCATGAGTACAAATTAGTTTTTTAAAGAATAGTTATTAAGCGTTTTTTTTTTCTCACCCGACCATTTTTCTGTAATTATCTTTTTCTAAGGGGAATCCGTTTGTTTCCTTTTGTAAGATAACAATCATACAAACCAGTGCTTAAAGAGCGGCATACTCTACGCTTTCATGGTTTTTCCTCCTCTTTTATCTTCTACGTGAACCATATTTCGCTGGGGTTATTATCACACACTATTTTTGCTAAACGGTTCAACCCAATTGAAATTAACTAGTTGGATCCTCATTGTTTGAATACATATGGAGGACCTGGCAACTGCAACTGCTGCCTTACTTACCTGACAAATGAGTACAGGTCCTCTGCCACTGCTTTCTCAATTAATTCTCCCGTGAGTTATCCTGAACTCCATTGTCAAATGCACCTGGGAGGTAATAACTATGCCCCTGGACAGTGTTTACGCTCAACTGTGACTGCAGAGCAGACCATTTGTGCGAAGTGAGGGTTAAAATACAAAATATGACAGCGCACCGAAATGGATATATTCCACATAACAGATAAAAATGTCATAAATGAAATTTATGCCTTCCACACGAAGGGTTCATTGACTGTGGTTGCCGGAAGATGCCCGGTCAAATACACCAAATAAAGGCAACTGTGGCTCTAAAACTTCACATTATGTTCTGGGTCCTAAGGCAGTTCTCTGTCATTATGCTGTCTTCTGCGAAAATGTGCACGAATACGAATCCTGATTCCTCCATGTTTATAGTCATTAGATATAGGGGACCAAAGCTGAGAAAGATTTGAAAAAATTGTAACACAGAAATTCATAGAGTTTTCTGCAACTGCATGAATGAAAAACATGGGACAGTTTACATCTTATAATAAGCTGTGGAAGGACGTAGTAATCTCTTGCAGTGGGTATCCAATTAAGAATGTAGTGGCAGTGTAATTCCACCCAATTCTCCCCAGTTGTTTGAGGAATGATATGGTTCTAGTGCAGTACGTCATTATTGGTGGTTTGGTCTTCCTTCTGCCGGCCATGTGTATGTAGTTTACACACCACTAGCATTCCTTGCATTCCACGGTGAAAAAAGAGGGAGGAACAGGGTCTCACACCACTGTTGTTTTTCTCACTTTTTTAAGATCCCCAAGTAACAGGGAAGTGGGAGAAAACAACTGCTATCTAAATGGGTTAGATTTATAACAAACTTCCACATGGAGATCTTAATAGTTTGTATGCTATCGTTAGGGAAAAGGAAGACGCAACCGGGTTTGAGGTCATTTCCGCGAAACTTGGTGAGTAGAGAAGTATGGGACTCGCCGCTCCCGGCAGAATGCATTTATTTCCACTGTTCAATTTCCTTCTCTTTTATTTTTGGCTTGTTGTGTCCCTGTGGGCCACAGTCCTCTCGGCTACGTTTTACGCTTCCCCACTGGGGAGAAACTGGGGAGGGGGGTAAGAAGATGCATGGGCCGTGGCCCTGGGTCGTCTACAAACAGTATTCGGAAGTGATGGCAGTTATTCCAATTACGCGTGCACAGTTTTGAACTAGTGAAGTGTTCGCCTCCTGAATATTATTGTGCTTTCATGTCCAGTTCTTTGACTTGAAGAAGAACACTATAAAGTATGTGGATGGGAATATAAAAACTAAAATTGTGGGTGAACAATATAGACCAGTGAGGTTGTGATGCCTAGCAGCATAGACAAATATCTAGCGCTGTTTTTGTTCCCTTCCCCTGATTTCCGCATAATCCTGTTTTAGCGCTGAGTATTGTCTAATAGTGGAAGTTTCATTCTTTTGTACTTAGGTCTGTTGGAAGCCAAGAAACCCAGCGTCACTAATTCTGAGAACACTCCAGTCATCTGCCTCCTTCACGAAGAAGCCAAGGAATTCACCTTTGTCCTCCTGTTGATTGCTGTGATGTTGCCTGGAAACAGCGATGATGCGCCGAGAAACCAAATCCAGGTCTGGACAAAGCAGCACAGCTTCTTGGTTCAGACCAGGCTCGCCCCGTTGGCTGCAGTGCTTGCTCAGGGCCTGAAACAGGCCGGAAACTAGCCATCTAGGGACAAGTGGAAAACATCCGCAATTCCTCCAAAGGGGACCGGCTGACTAAAGAAAATTGATGTTTACTTTTTCCATGTTATCAGCAAGCGACGATTGCTTATTTTTTCTTCGGAGCTACTGTGATGGAACCAACCTTCTGACATCAATGTCAAGTAAGGATCGATTTAGATTGCAAAAAGGCCCCAAGAAGGGGACTGCCTAATGACCATCGTAAATGAGTCTGCCTTCTTGCATAACATAGACGCTTTGGAGACTTTTTGGCTAAAGTAATCTACACTTGAAGGGCCGAAAGGTTATATCCCAAGGAGAAACAGCCAAATCATAGGATTTTATTCTTATGTACCAGAGCCCACTGCACAACTCTTAAGCAGCACGCCAGGTGGGACATTTTCCCCAATGAAGTTGTCTGTTAACTAATTTTTCTGTTCTTTCTTCTATGTGCTACACGCATAATGTGTTAGATGTTTAAAATTTTTCTTTTAAATTTTTTTTTTTATAATCAAATCAGAAGCTACCCATCACCAGGACTTTTTCTATGCCTCTATGGAGTTCCTCCATCCATTTGGAGGTAGAATGAAACTCTCTCTAACGGCCATCATTTCTGCTCCCTGCTCACAGGAGAGGGACTTGGTATTAATGGGTTTCGTTTTTGAATCCTTATGACCAATCCTCCACTGAATGACAGCAACCATGAATTCAGACCATCGTCTGACTTCTGTCTGGATGGTGGCAGTGGCACACGTCGTCCCTGGGTTG
The DNA here is from genome assembly GCA_002167245.1 of Sporophila hypoxantha. Lineage (NCBI taxonomy): Eukaryota > Metazoa > Chordata > Aves > Passeriformes > Thraupidae > Sporophila > Sporophila hypoxantha. Next base: position 329,446 of record NDFG01000019.1, read on the forward strand.
CTTCTTCATGGTTGCTGGCAAGTCCCTCCGTTCACACGAATGTGTAGGGGGAACAATAAACATGCAGTTCATTATAGTAAAAAAGGAAACATTGGGCTCCCCTCCTACGTGTGGTAACCTGTACCGCGCAGGTATTCTTCGGAGCCAAGTCGGACCCTAGATTCCCGGGAACTAGTTTGGATGCGGGGGTTGATGCTGCCCCCTCTTAGGGGGTCACTGAAGGCACAGATGTTACAGGATATGTTAGTTAAGATCTCCTCTTGCCTGGTCTGGGGATCTGCCACCAGTCCCTGCGGTAACCACCCTTGATTTGTGCACTGTAATGTTCCAGGCAGGGAACTCGCACGCGTGGTGGCTGCTGATCCCATCAGAAAGAGTGGCCTGGACTTCTGAAGGTCTTCCCTCTCAGCAGGCAGTGGCAATGAAACTCGCACCAGAACCCCGTACAGACCTGCTAGGACCGCTGCCCAGTGGTTTCCTACAGGTGGACAGCCTGGCAAGACCAAGTTATCCAATGGTTTGGGAAAGATCTAGAGAGACCAAAGGGAGAAAAGAAAACGACATTTTGGAGTGAAACTGAAATCGGAGGGCTGAATCAAGATTACCCGGGCTAATTGACAGCTGAGAGGCCTTTTGCTCCTAAGCCTCATCAGGCTAGGACAATAGCCGCATGTTGAATTTTCAGGTGTTGCCAAAAATCCTCAAGAATGAATGCCTGAAGTAAGGTCACTCCAGAATGGACAAGTCCATGTCTTCAATCGGGCCCTACACAGTGATTTGGAGGTGGTGCTGTAGCAAAGGGCTAATCACACGCCTGTAAGAGAATGTCCTGCTAAAAGCAGGACAGCTAATCTGGGGGCCAAAGATGAAGGAAAACCAACAAGAGCCAAAAACAAAACACGCCAACAGGGATGTAAGAGCAGTGGCCAGTTTTGCTAAGATGTGCCAGCTGGGAGTGCACTGCCGGGGATCTCCGCTCCCCTCCTTTGGGGGCTTGCTGCTTTCACCCCCCCAGGAGCCCCCAGGCTGTGGTGGTGGCAAATCTTCTCGCTTTAATTTATTGTAAGGAGAGAGCACGCGATCTCTGGGGCCGCATACAACTCTTAAGTCAGCTTGTATTTGCTGCACACAAAGGATTAATAAGCACTTGGGGGATGATGAGTAAGTATATTTTTAACCCAACATTTTTCTTGTCTGCCTTCTGCTTTAACATGGCAAAATAAATATATTCTGCAGAAATTTCAACTTTCCGACTAGGTCTGGGCAGCTTTCCTAGAGTTCTTCACTTTTGACATTCAGACAAGGAGTAATGTTCAATATGCTTGTATCTGATAGAAAGGCAGGAGATGGTGATGCAATCTTTATGTTGTGTCCACATAGCAAACATTATTGCTTTCATCCTCCTTTGTGCGGAAGGAAATCGCCTTTCCGGCAGGGTTTTTTTAGAAATACTAAATGTTCTGTTGCATCTCATCCCTATTCAAGTATGGCTCCCTCTTAATGCGTAGTCCTCCCAATATTATGATGCTAACCCCTTGTGTGCCTTTTCTTTTAGTAAGGGAATTGATTTTTCAAGGATTATTATTCCAACGTTCCCATTTTTGTTCATGGGTGAGGAAAACAACTTTTTAATTGATAAAACCAAAGAGACATTCCTTTTTTTGATTGAAAAATATTGATAGACTTTATCTTAATCCTCTATAGTTTTAGTCACTTATGGCCTTGACCCTTGTTTGTTTCTCCTAGATTTCTTCACCCCATACGTGACTTATCTGCTCGTTCAGGAAGAAAAGCCATAAACAAAACTATTCGTGAAATGTCGGTGGCTTGAAAAAGGCCTTTTTAAAGGGGGAGATATTTGTTGTGTCAACCTTCATGAGGTAAATTATTGCCCAGGGTACTCCATATTTGGCCTTGAACAACTAGGGGGCTGAACCTAGAGCCTATTACTCTTGTCACCTGTTATATTCTTTTGTTGGCCCTTTCCTTCTTTTAGAAAGTCTTCTTCAGGTTGATTCCATGCCGTGACGTCTGGTGACAATTTACTAACATGGTCGCCCCGGCAGCACTGGCAGACTGGTGTTTGCTGGAGATTTGCAGGGGTATCTATAACGCTTAACTGGGTCACCAAGTTTAAAATTACATCCCATGGCGTATCTGTCTTTGTTAAACTACCGAGATGTCAGCTGTTTTATAAAGAAGCAATATTTGAAAAACGATAAAGTCGGTAACAATTCCTCATACTACTAATAATAAGAGGAGTCACCAATAAATTCATATTTCTGTGCTTGACGTGCACTAACGTTGAACAATGACCATAGTGGAGGTATAGGAGATTGCTTCTTATTTTCAGAAAAGAGAAAAGACAAGTCAGTTGTTTGGGCGATAACTTGATGATTCAGCACTTGACCATTTACCAAATTTTCACGTGATAATTATCCTAATATTGTGGTCTTAACCATCTGTCATTAATAGGGATCGATGAAAGCAACCTACTGTCCCCCAAATTTTAATTTAGTCAGACGGATGTAACTAATCTTGTAAGTCTAACATCACACAAACCACCTTGAGGGTAACTTTTAATTTGGCATGGGCACAGGTCCGTGTGTACACAGTCATTCTGATTTTAAGTATCCACATTCTTATCTGTTTACTCGTTCGCTACCTCTCTTGTTTTGCTAAATCCTTGGATTACTCTATGTATCAATCTCAGGGTCCACAGCTCAGTAGGGAAGCGGTCGTTGTGTGTCCACTTTTTTGTGCCCCCCTTTCTGTTTCCATCACAGCTGTAGCTCAAGTAAATATGCAATATTTTTCGTTCCCCGAATATTATTTATTTTATTTTCCCAGGGCAAACACCAAAGCAAAATGATTGGTACGGCTTCAGGTCTGCCTATAATGGATAGGCAAGCAAAACATCACAGCGGAAAAAGTTTTGGCACTAATGGCAGGAGGAAGAACAAAAAGCTTTTGAATTTAACAGAAAAGACATTATAATTGCACAATCTGTCATTCTTTTCCACCCACGTAACTAAATCTACCAAAGACCGACTTCGTCATCCAACTGGAGGGCTGAAATTGCAAAAAACTGATATTCGTATAACGTGAGCGTTGCCACTAATGATCGACTGGGCAGGAGCACAACAAGGACGAATGACTTTTTTTAGCTTTTTGAAAACCTGTTAACCAACAGCATTAAGTTGGCACCGCAGCAGGAGGTCAATGAAGCCAAGATCAATGAAGTGTTTTATTGGATGAGGCTCCACGATCAATCTTCAGCCATCAGGTTGAGTCGCAAGTGCCATCAACTTTAATAAGAAGATCTAACGCGGGTCCTATTGCTCCGAGCACCCGTGCAGCAATTCTACATAACAGGAACTGCCTTACTTCAGGCCCATCGGGGGAAGCCTTATTAGGTAGACCATATTAGATAAATTGGAAAACCTCTAAACTCTATTGATAGAATTGATTCAGTAAAGCTGACCTGCATGGCTGCGCCAAGGCTACATGGAAAAATCTGTAGCCTTTGGTTCTTTTCATGCAGAGGGGATATCAGCTAATGAAGATTAGTGAGGTGTCATGTGCACTTAAAGAGCATATTAAGATTGTGTCTGTTTTGCAAATGTCTATGTAGCCTCAACATCTTGGCCATGCTACTATGTCACTCTGTGGTAGCTCAGGCTTCCAAAGCCAGGCTCAGTAAGACATAACATGTCTGCCTTTTCTAGGAGGCCAATTTGCTAACCAGCGCAATCAATTCCTACCGTTGAGGCAGCTGGACCTTCCAAAGACCTTATACCTATGTTTCTCAAGCCTTGATTTCAGCTTCATTATGCCCTGGTGTGTTGAGCAGTGTAACAGCGTTCCTGTACTGGGGGGGAAGAGGAAAGAACTTCGAACTGAGAGGTAAGGGTTGTTTAATATCCAAGGTTTTTGCAAAAGCCGTGTGCATTTTATGTGAGATCTCATGCTCTACCACACCTTAACTCTCCTCAAAAGCGCTGCCAAGGATCGGTTTCATGGGAGAGAAGGGCATGGGGGAAATTGTTGGCTGGGTAGCCCCCTTCCCAGCAGAAAGGACGAGCATGATTACAGGATTGGTATATCGCCAGATTGACATATGGTTTTGACATGCTGGGGGAGATTTACTTAGGTTCCCCACCCCTTAAAGGTTGCTTCCAACCTTGGACAATTCCTAAGAATCAAATTCTAATGATTCTAAATGAATCTGGATAGTTCTTCCTCAGTGAACCCATAATGCTTATGGTGTTCCTCATAATGTACAAGAAAAAAGGTTAGCCATGGAAAGACACAGGGTTTG
>NDFG01000019.1:356642-367948 GCA_002167245.1 Sporophila hypoxantha
TGACCACTGGGGGCTGGACACTGGGACTGGACACTGGGGCTGGACACAGCCGGACACGGCTGGACACTGGGGCTGGACACTGCTGGACACTGCTGGACACTGGGACTGGACAGGAGTGACCACTGGGACTGGACACTGCTGGACACTGGGGCTGGACACTGGGGCTGGACAGGGCTGGACACTGGGGCTGGACACTGCTGGATGCTGGGGCTGGACACCAGGGACTGGACACTGGAGCTGGACATGGCCAGACACTGCTGGACACTGCTGGACACTGGGACTGGACACTGCTGGACACTGGGACTGGACACTGCTGGACACTGCTGGACACTGATGGACACTGATGGACACTGGGGACTGGCCACTGGAACTGGACACTGGTGTCCCTCAGAGAGGGGACTGGACACCTGGACCGGACATTTGGGACCCTCAGGGACTGGACATCATGGACTGGACATTGGGACTGGGCACTGGTGTCCCTCAGGGACTGGCCACTGGGACTGGCCACTGGGACTGGCCACTGGGGCTGGACACTGGGGCTGGACACTGGGACTGGACACTGGGGCTGGACACTGGGGCTGGACACTGGGACTGGACACTGGTGTCCGTCAGAGAGGGGACTGGACACTGGGACTGGACACTGGTGTCCGTCAGAGAGGGGACTGGCCACTGGAACTGGACACTGGTGTCCCTCAGGGACTGGACACTGGGGCTGGACACTGGGACTGGACACTGATGTCCCTCAGAGAGGGGACTGGACACTGGGACTGGACCCTGGGACTGGACACTGGTGTCCCTCAGGGACTGGACACTGGGACTGGACACTGATGTCCGTCAGAGAGGGGACTGGACACTGGGACTGGACACTGGGGCTGGACACTGGGGCTGGACACTGGGGCTGGACACTGGGACTGGACCCTGGTGTCCCTCAGGGACTGGACACTGGGACTGGACACTGGGGCTGGACCTGGTGTCCCTCAGACAGGGACTGGACACCTGACCCTCAGGGACGGACACCTGCGCCCCGTCACTCACGTGAACCCCTTTGCTCTGCGCGATGGGCGATCCAGGAGAGCGTGGAAGAGCGTCTCGATCACCTGGGGACACGAGGTGACACCCGAGGTGACACCGGGGCACTGCAGGTGAGCCCCGGGTGCCACCCCCGGGACAGCCGGGGCCGCGAGCACCACCTTGCCGAAGTCCTGGACGTCGAAGAGGTCGAAGGCGCCGAAGAGCGGTGCTTTGGGCAGCCCGAACTTGTCAGCGCAGGCGGCAGGAAGGTGCGGATGTTCCTCAGGCACAGGAACTGTGGTGGCACCGGTGGCACCAGCGTCACCAGGGTCACCAGGGTCACCTAGTGTCACCCTCCGCTGTCACCATCAAAATCAGTGTCTTTGTCTCTCCATGGTTGTGGACCACCGTGGGTCACCAAATGTGTGACGTCATCTCTGTCACCCGACGCTGTCATTGTCATTGTTAACCCCGTGAACATTGCCACCATCATCCGTCATTGTCATTGTCACCATCATTGTCTTGGTCATTGTCATTGTCATTGCTGTCATTGTCATTGTCACCATGTCAATGATTGTCCTGTCCTTGGTCACGCCACTTGGTGCCACCAGCACTGTCATTGTCACCCCCATTCAACATCACCAACCAATGGTGGCAGTGGCACTGCCATCATCTCTGTCATCGATGTCGTCATTGTCATTGTCACCCCCGTGAACATTGCCACCATCCTTGTCATGTTCACATGTCAATGATTGTCCCTGTCCTTGTCACCGCACTTGGTGCCACCAGCACTGTCATTGTCCACCCCATCAACATCACCACACAATGGTGGCAGTGGCACTGCCATCATCTCTGTCACCAACTCTGTCACTGTCATTGTCACCCCCGTGAACATGCCCGCATCATCGTCATTGTCATATGTCATTGTCATTGTCATTGTCATTGTCACCCTGTAATGATTGTCCCTGTCCTTGTCACCCCAACTTGGCGCCACCAGCCTTGTCATTGTCACCCCATCAACATCACCACAGTTGTCACCAACGGTGGCAGTGGCACTGCCATCATCTCTGTCACCGACGCTGGTCACTGTCATTGTCAACTCCCATGAACACTGCCACCAATCATCGTCATTTTCATTGTCGCCCTGCCAACGATTGTCCCTGTCCTTGTCACGCCACTTGGCGCCAATCCCCACCACCAGCCTTGTCATTGTCACCCCCATCAACATCACCACCATTGTCACCAATGGTGCATCATGTCCTGTCACCGGACGCTGTCATTGTCACTGCCACCCTTGTCCTTGTCACCCCTCGGCAACATCATTGCTGAATTGTCACCATCGGCGCCATTGTCCCTGTCCCTGTGACCTCCTTGGCACCGTGGCCACCATTGTCACTGTCATTGTCACCATCACCACATCGTCCACTGCCATTTGTCACCATCACCACATCGTCACTGCCCTCGTTCTACCAGCCCGGTCCATTGTCACCAATCAATGTCCCGCACCATCATCATCCCCATTGTCCATCATCATCAATCATCATCATCATCACATCATCATCATCCACATCATCATCACCCAGGTCACACCCAGTCTCGTCATTGTCACCATCAATGTCCCACCATCATCGATCCACAAAGTCTCATCATCATCATCCATCATCAATCATCATCATCACCCCAGGTCACCACCAGTCCTGTCATTGTCACCATCAATGTCCCCATCGCCAACAACCCCAATGTCCCCATCATATCATCATCATTCATCATCATCATCATCATCATCATCATCATCATCATCATCATCATCATCATCATCATCATCGTCGCCCCAGGTCTGCTCAATCACACGCAGCCCTGTCATGGTCACCATCAATGTCACCACCATCATCAATCCCCATTGTCCATCATCATCATCATCGCCACCTCCAGGTCACGCCAATCCTGTCATTGTCACCATCAATGTCTACCATCACCAACAACCCCAATGTCCCCATCATCATCATCATTCCATACATCATCATCATCATCATCATCACCCAGGTCACGCCAGTCCTGTCATTGTCACCACAATGTCACCAACCATCATCATCCCCATGTCCCATCATCATCATCATCCACCACCCCAGGTCACGCCAATCCTGTCATTGTCACCATCAATGTCACCATCACCAACAGACCCCAATGTCCCCTCATCATCATCATCATCATCATCATCGATCATCATCAATCGCCCCAGGTCACGCCAGTCCTGTCATTGTCCACATCAATGTCACCATCGCCAAACAACCCCAATGTCCCCATCATCATCATCATCATCATTTTCATATCACCCCACGTCTTCTCAATCCACGCCAGTCCCGTCATTGTCACCTCAATGTCACACCATCAATCACCCATTGTCCCATCAATCATCATCATCATTCATCATCATCATCATCATCATCATCATCATCCCAGGTCACGGCCAGTCTCGTCATTGTCACCATCAATGTCACCATCATCATCATCCCCGAAATGTCCCCCATCATCATCATCATATCATCATCATCATCATCATCATCATCATCATCATCATCATCACATCACCCCAGGTCACACCTAGTCCCTGTCATGTCACCATCAATGTCACCATCGCCAACAACCCCAATGTCCCCATCACCATCCCATTGTCGCCCATCATGGTCACCACTCTCATCCACACCTATATTTGTCACCGTCATTGTCACCACCAACGTCCCGCATCATCGCTGCCACCGCCCTCATCCCACACCCACCATTGTCCACCATCGATGTCCCCCCATCATTGTCACCATCATTGTCACCAATCAGTGTCCTCATCATGCATCCTCATTGTCCCCATCATTGCACCAGCCTCTTCCCACACCACCACTGGTCACCATCAACGTCACCGTCTCCATTTGTCACCATTTCCATTGTCCCTCATCCCCATTGTCCCCATAACCCACCATTGTCACCATCAACGTCACCCACCATTGTCCTCATCAATGTCTTCCATCTCCATTGTCACCATCATTGTCCTCATCCCCACTGTCCCCAACCACCCACCATTGTCACCGCCATTTGTCCCCATCATTGTCACGCCATTGTCCCCCCTGGGCTCTCACCTGTGACATCTGGGCCAGGGACAGATGTCCCGCGGGTGGCACGGCGTGGGGGCAGGAGGACATTGTCCCACCCATTGTCCCCACCATTGTCCCCATCCCCATTGTCCCCATTGTGGCTCTCACCTGTGACATCTGTGGCGGGGACAGATGTCCCTTGGTGGCATGGCATGGGGCAGGAGGACATTGTCTTCTGCCATTGGTCCCATCATTGTCCCCATTGGTGGCTCTCACCTGTGACATCTGTGGCCGGGACAGATGTCCGCGCGGTGGCCGGCGCGGGGCAGGAGGAACATTGTCACCCGCCAATTGTCCCCTAGGGGCTCTCCACTGTGGACAATCTGTGGCCGGGGACAGATGTTCCGGCGGCGACTACGTGCGCAGGGCAGGACATTGTCGCCCCACAATTGTCACCCCCATGTCCCAATTGGGCTCTCATGCCTGTGGACATCTGTGGCCTAGGGGACAGATGTCCTGCGGTGGCACGGCGCGGGGCAGAAGGACAATTGTCCGCTACACCATTGTACCCGTCAAAACTTAGTCCACCCATTGTGGCTCTCCACACTGTGACCATCTGTGGCGGGACAGAATTGTCACGTGGTGGGCACGAGGAACATTGTCCCCATCAATGTCCCCATTGTGCTCATCACGCTGTGACATCTGTGGCCGGGGACAGATGTCCCCGCGGTGGCATGGCGCAGGGCGAGACATTGTCCTCATCCATTGTCCCCTCACTGTCGCCATTGTGGCTCCTCACCTGTGACATCGTGGCTGGGGACAGATGTCCCGCAGTGGCACAGCGCGGGGCAGGAGGGCATTAGGTACCAATCCCTTCATTGTCCCCATCGTGGCTCTCAACCTGTGGACATCATGTGGCCGGGGACAGATGTCTCCGCAGTGGCACGGCGCAGGGCGAGGAACGACATTGTCACCCCATGTCCCCAATTGTGGCTCTCACGCTGTTGGACATCTGTGGGCCGGGGACAGGATGTCCGCGGTGGCACAGTGAGGGGCAGGAGAGACATTGTCACCACCATGTCCCCATTGTGGCTCTCACTGTGACATCTGTGGCTAGGGGACAGATGTGCCCGTGGTGGCACGGCACGGGGCAGGAGGACATTGTCACGCTCCCATGTCCCGCCATTGGGGATACTCACTGTGACATCTGTGGCCGGGGACAGATGTTCCCGGTGGCACGGCACGGGGGGGGGGCAGAGCCTTTTGGTCCCTCCATTGTCACGAACCATTGTCCCCATCCCAATTGTCGGCCCAATCATTGTACCCCACCACCCGCCCACTTGGGTCCCCATCCCCCGCATTGTCCCCATCGGGGCTCCTGCACCTGTGACATCTGTGGCCGGGGACAGATGTCCGTGGTGGCAACGGCGACGGGGCAAGGGGACATTGTCCACCCATGTCCCTTGGGGCTCTCACTTCTTTGACATCTGTGCCGCGGGGACCTAGATGTCCCTTGTGGCACGGCGCGGGGCAGAGCGCGTTGAAGCAGGTGGCACAGCAGGAACCCCGTCACGCAGCGCCTGCGCCAGGTCCGCATCACCTGTCCCCCGGGGTGCTGGCCCGGTGTCCCGCGGGCAGGACGCCGCCGCGGCAGCTCAGCCAGTGGGGCACACTGCCGCCACACCTTCCATGGGGACACTTGCCTGGGGACACCCGGGGCTGGTGCCTCCTGGGTGGGATGGGGCGCTGCGGAGGGTGGGGCCATGGTGGGGTGAGCTTCAGTGGGTAAGAAAACTTCAATTGGAGGTGGGGCCTGGTGGGTGAACTTCTGGGGAGGAGCACGATGGAGGTGGGTCCTGGTGGGATGAACTTCGTGGAAGGGACTGGTGGGATGAACTCTGGGGAGTGGGTCCTGGTGGGAATGAACTTCAATGGAGGTGGGTCCCTGGTGGAGATGAACTTCTGGGAGGGTGGGTCCTGGTGGGATGAACTTCATGGAAAACTTCAATGGAGGTGGGTCCTGGTGGGATGAGTTCCTGTGGAGGAACTGGTGGGAATGAAACTTCGTGGAGGAAACCGATGAGGTGGGTCCTGGTGGGCATGAGCTTCAGTGAAGACTTCAAGTGGAGGTGGGGTCCTGGTCGCGGGTGAACTTTCGTTCGGGCAGGTGGGTCCTGGTGGGAATGAGCTTTCAATGGAAGATACTTCAAGGACGGTGGGTCTGTGGTTTGAACTTCTAGGGGAGGAAACCATGGAGGGTGGGTCCTGTGGGATGAAACTTCCGTGGAGGAAACTGGTGGGGAGAACGTTCTGGGCGAGGTGGTCCTGGTGGGATGATGCTTCGTGGAAGGACATTCAATGGAGGTGGGTCCTGGTGGGAATGAACTTCTTGGGGAGGAATCTGATGGAGGTCTGGGTCCTGGTGGGAATGAACTTCTGGGAGGAACTGATGGAGGTGGGTCGCTGGTGGGATGAAGCTTCTGGGGAGGAACCGATGGAGGTGGGGTCCTGGTGGGAATGAACTTCTGTGGAAGGATACTGTGGGATGAACTTCAGTGGAGGTTGGGTCCTGGTGGGGTGAACCTTCTGGGGAGGAACCGATGGAGGTGGGTCCTGGTGGGGTGAACTTCTGGGGAGGAACCGATGGAGGTGGGTCCTGGTGGGATGAACTTGTGTGGAGGAACTGGTGGGATGAACTTCTGGGGAGGAACTTCAATGGAGGTGCGGCCTGGCGGGATGAACTTCAGTGGAGGAACTGGTGGGATGAACTTCTGTGCAGGTGGGTCTTGGTGGGATGAATTTTTGTGGAGGAACTGATGGAGATGGGTCTTGGTGGGATGAGCTTCAGTGGAAGAACTTCAGTGGAGGTGGGTCCTGGTGGGGTGAACTTCTGGGAAGGAACTGATGGAGGTGGGTCCTGGTGAGATGAACTTGTGTGGAGGAACCGGTGGGATGAACTTCTGGGGAGGTGGGGCCTGGTGGGATGAGCTTCAGTGGAAGAACTTCAATGGAGGTGGGTCCTGGTGGGGTGAATTTCTGGGGAGGAGCTGGTGGAGATGGGTCCTGGTGGGATGAATTTAAATGGAGGTGGGTCCTGGAAGAATGAATTTCTGTGGAGGAGCTTGTGGAGATGGGTCCTGGCAGGATGAATTCCACTGGAGGTGGGTCCTGGCAGGATGAACTTTTGTGGAGGAGCTGATGAAGGTGGGTCCTGGTGGGATGAATTTCAATGGAGGTGGGTCCTGGTGGGATGAACTTTTGTGGAGGAACTGATGGAGGTCGGTCGTGGCAGGATAAAATTCTGTGGAGGTGGGTCCTGGCAGGATGAACTTCTGCAGAGGAGTCGATGGAAGAGGGTCCAATCATCAACTTCTGGCCAGGAGCTGATGGAGATGAGATCCCAGTGGAGATGGGATCCCGGTGGAAACGAGATCCTGATGTGGGTGAGATCCTGGAGGAGGTAAGATCCCAACGGAGATGAGATCCTGGTGTGGGTGAGATCCTGGTGGAGATGGGATCTTGATGGAGATGAGATCCTGGAGGAGGTAGGATCCTGGTGGAGATGAGATCCTGGTGGAGATGGGATTCTGGTGGAGATGGGATCCTGGAGGAGATCCCAATGGAGATGAGATCCCGGTGGAGATGGGATCCTGGTGGAGATGGGATCCTGGAGGAGATGAGATCCTGGAGGAGATGGGAATCCCAGATGAGATCCCGGTGGAGATGAGATCCTGGTGGAGATGAAATACCAATGGAGGTGGGATCTTGGTGAAGGTGAGATCCTGGAGGAGATGGGATCCTGGTGGAGATAAGATTCTGGAGGAGATCCCAATGGAGATGAGATCCCGGTGGAGGTGGGATCCTGGAGGAGATCCCAGTGGAGGTGAGATCCTGGTGAAGATGAGATCCTGGAGGAGATGGGAATCCCAGATGAGATCCCGGTGGAGATGAGATCCTGGAGGAGATGGGATCCTGGAGGAGATGAGATCCCGGTGGAGATGGGATCCTGATGGAGATGAGATCCTGGAGGAGATGAGATCCTGGTGGAGATGGGAATCCCAGATGAGATCCTGGAGGAGATGAGATCCTGGAGGAGATCCCAATGGAGAGGAGATCCCGGTGGAGATGAGATCCCAGTGGAGGTGGGATCTTGGTGAAGGTGAGATCCTGGAGGAGATGGGAATCCCAGATGAGATCCCGGTGGAGATGAGATCCTGGAGGAGATGAGATCCCGGTGAAGACGAGATCCCAGTGGAGATGAGATCCCAATGGAGATGAGATCCTGGTGGAGATGAGATCCTGGAGGAGATGGGAATCCCAGATGGGATCCCGGTGGAGATGAGATCCTGGTGAAGATGAGATCCTGGAGGAGATGAGATCCTGGTGGAGATGAGATCCCGGTGTCACCACTCCTGCCCAGAGCAGCACCAGCTGAGGCCCTGCCTTGTGTGGCCTTGGCAGGACCAGGTCCAGCGAGGACCCCCTGGATGACCCCTGGGTGACCCCTGGGTGACCCCTGGATGACCCCCGGACGCCCCCCGGACGCCCCCGGCCAAACCTCAGCCCCTCGGAGCGCCCCGGGGCCCCTCCCCGGCTCGGGAGGTCCCTTCCTTCCCCCCAGGAAAGGGAGGCACCGGAGGCGCCGGGGCCCCGCGGGGCCACCGCCGGTGACAAGTGACAAACGCCGCCCCCGGTGCCACCGCCGCACCCCGACGGTCCCCACGGGCTCCTCCTGCGGCTGGAGAAGCTCTGGTGGCCTGCAGGAGCTCCTGGGGTGGCCGCTGGTGGCCTGGTGGCCCGGGGCAGAAGTGTCACACCCCGGAGGTGACACGGGGGACGACGGAGGTGGCGCCTGCGCCCCGGAGGTGACACACGGGGTGACACTTCCTGTCCCAGCGGTGGCACCGGGGAGGAGCTGCCACCAGGGGGGTGGTGGCCACGAGGGGACAACGTGGGGCACGTGGGACACGGAGGGGGATCTGGGCTGCTGGGGCTTGGAGAGGGGACAAGGTCACAGGAGGGTCCTGGTGGGATGGACATGGTGGCCCAGGAGGTCCAGGAGGGGTCCAGGTGGGCTGGATGTGGTGGAGGTGGGTCCTGGTGGGCTGGACATGGTGGCCCAAGGGGTCCAGGAGGTCTGGGCATGGTGGCCAAGAGGGTCCAGGTGGTTGGACATGGTGGAGGTGGGTCCAGGTGTTTTGGACGTGGTGGCCCAGGAGGTCCTGGTGGGTTGGACATGGTGGAGGTGGATCCTGGTGGGTTGGACATGGTGGCCCAAGGGGTCCAGGAGGGCTCCAGGTGGGCTGGACGTGGTGGCCCAGGAGGTCCAGGTGGTCTGGACATGATGGAGATGGGTGCAGGTGCGCTGGACATGGTGGAGGTCAGTCCTGATGGGCTGGACGTGGTGGCCTGGGGTGTCCAGGAGGGCTCCAGGACCTGCCAGGTGTCTCAGGATGGACCCAGGTGCTCAGGTCCAGGTGGGCCCCAGGTGTCCAGGTCCTGTCAAAGGTGCAGGAGATGACCCAGGACATTCCAGGTGTCACTCAGGTGTCCAGGTCCAGGTGGGCCCCAGGTGTTCAGGTCCTACCAAAGCTCCAGAACGTCACCTGGACGTTTCAGGCGTCACCCAGGTGTGCAGGTCCAGGTGGGCCCCAATGTCCATGTCCCACCAAAGCTCCAGGAGGTCACCCAGGACCTGCCAGGTGTCTCAGGATGGACCCAGGTGCTCAGGTCCAGGTGGGCCCCAGGTGTCCAGGTCCTGTCAAAGGTCCAGGAGATGACCCAGGGCCTTTCAGGTGTCCAGGCCCAGGTGTCCAGGTCCCACCAAAGCTCCAGAAGGTCACCCAGGACCTGTCAGGGGTCACCCAGGTGTCCAGGTTCAGGTGTCCAGGTCCTTCCAAAGCTCCAGAAGGTCACCTGGACACTTCAGGTGATGTCCAGGTGTCCAGGCCCAGGTGAGCCCCAAGTGTCCAGGTCCCACCAAAGCTCCAGGAGGTCATCTGGACATTCCAGGTGTCACTCAGGTGTCCAGGTCCAGGTGGGCCCCAGGTGTTCAGGTCCCACCAAAGCTCCAGAACGTCACCTGGACGTTTCAGGCGTCACCCAGGTGTGCAGGTCCAGGTGGGCCCCAATGTCCATGTGCCACCAAAGCTCCAGGAGGTCACCCAGGACCTGCCAGGTGTCTCAGGACAGACCCAGGTGCTCAGATCCAGCTGTCCAGGTCCCACCAAAGTCCAGAAGGTGACCCAGGACGTTTCAGGTGTCACCCAGGTGTCCAGGTCCAGGTGCCCAGGTCCTTCCAAAGCTCCAGAAGGTCACATGGACATTTCAGGCGTCACCCAGGTGCTCAGGTCCAGGTGGGCCCCAGGTGTCCAGCTCCTACCAAAGGTCCAGGAGGTCACCCAGGACCTGCCAGGTGTCTCAGGATGGACCCAGGTGCTCAGATCCAGGTGTCCAGGTCCCACCAAAGGTCCAGAACATCACCTGGACATTCCAGGTGTCACTCAGGTGTGCAGGCCCAGGTGGGCCCCAGGTGTTCAGGTCCTTCCAAAGCTCCAGAACATCACCTGGACATTCCAGGTGTCACTCAGGTGTCCAGGCCCAGGTGAGCCCCAGGTGTCCAGGTCCTACCAAAGCTCCAGGAGCTCACCCAGGACCTTTCAGGGGTCACCCAGGTGTGCAGGTCCAGGTGTCCAGGACCACCGGGGGTGGCTGGGGGTGGTCGCAGGGGTCCAGGAGCTCACCCAGGACCTGTCAGGTGTCACTCAGGTGTCCAGGTCCAGGTGCCCAGGTCCTTCCAAATCTCCAGAACATCACCTGGACGTTTCAGGTGTCACTCAGGTGTCCAGGCCCAGGTGGGCCCCAGGTGTGCAGTTCCTACCAAAGGTCCAGGAGGTCACCCAGGACCTGCCAGGTGTCTCAGGATGGACCCAGGTGCTCAGGTCCAGGTGGGCCCCAGGTGTCCAGGTCCCACCAAAGTTCCAGAAGGTGACCCAGGACCTTTCAGGTGTCACTCAGGTGTCCAGGTCCAGGTGGGCCCCAGGTGTTCAGGTCCTATCAGGGCTCCAGGAGATGACCCAGGACCTGTCAGGTGTCACCCAGGTGTGCAGGTCCAGGTGGGCCCCAGGTGTCCAGGTCCCACCAAAGCTCCAGAATGTCACCTGGACATTCCAGGTGTCACTCAGGTGCTCAGGTCCAGGTGGGCCCCAGGTG
>NDFG01000019.1:410351-420434 GCA_002167245.1 Sporophila hypoxantha
CTGTCACCTCCCTGTCACCTCTCTGTCACCTCCTTGTCACCTCCCTGTCACCCCCCTGTCACCTCCCTGTCGCCTCCTTGTCACCTCCTTGTCACCTCCCTGCCGCCTCCCTGTCACCTCTCTGTCACCTCCCTGTCACCTCCCTGTCACCTCCCTGTCACCTCCCCCAGCTTGGGCATGTGGACGATTTCGGCCAAATTCGAGGATTCTCCGGATCAGGATTTCAGCGCCCAATTCGAGGTCAAGGAATACGGTGGGTGAGGGGCGAGGGTGGCCGTGGGGACATCGGGGCTGTCCCCAAGGGGCGGCGGTGTCACCGATGATGTCACCGATGATGTCACCGATGATGTCACCGATGATGTCACCGACGATGTCACCGCTGTCACCCCGCAGTGCTGCCCAGCTTCGAGGTGTCCCTGATTCCGGAGAAGAAGTTCCTGTACATCGACAGCCAGGAGGAYTTCAGGGTGTCCATCCACGCCAGGTGACACCAAAATGTCCCTTTCTGGGGACAAAAGTGTCCCCTCTGGGGTCACGGCTGCGTGGGGGGACGGGGGACAGCTGGGCTCGGCTGGTGGCCCTGGGGGTGGCACGGGGACAGGGTGGAGGGGGACATGGGGTGACACAGGGGGGCAATGGTGGTGGTGGCGGGGATGGGGACATGGGGACATGGGGACATTGGTGGTGACAG
Organism: Sporophila hypoxantha; assembly: GCA_002167245.1. NCBI lineage: Eukaryota > Metazoa > Chordata > Aves > Passeriformes > Thraupidae > Sporophila > Sporophila hypoxantha. Next base: position 411,043 of record NDFG01000019.1, read on the forward strand.
GGACAGGGGTGACAGGGACAGGATGGGAACATGGGGACATTGGTGGTGGTGGCAGGGATGGGATGACTGAGACGGGGTGGCAGCATGGGGACATTGGGACAATGGTGGTGACAGGGACAGGGGTGGCAGGATGGGGACATGGGGACATCGGTGGTGGCAGGGACAGGGGTGACAGGGACAGGATGGGGACACGGGGACATTGGTGGCATTGGTGGTGGCAGGGATGGGGTGACAGAGGGATGACAGAGGGGTGACAGTATGGGGACACCATGGGGACATTGGTGGTGGCAGGGATGGGGTGACAGGGACAGGGGTGGCAGCATGGGGACATGGGGACATTGGTGGTGGTGGCAGGGATGGGATGACTGAGATGGGGTGGCAGCATGGGGACATGGGGACAATGGTGGTGACAGGGACAGGGGTGGCAGCATGGGGACATGGGGACATCGGTGGTGGTGGCAGGGATGGGATGAGAGGGACAGGGTGGGGACATGGGGACATTGGTGGCATTGGCAGTGGCAGGGATGGGGTGACAGAGGGATGACAGAGGGGTGACAGTATGGGGACACCATGGGGACATTGATGGTGGCAGGGATGGGATGACAGGGACAGGATGGGGACATGGGGACAATGGGGTGACAATGGTGGTGGCACGGATGGAATGGCAGAGGGGTTGCAGGAGGGGGACATGGGGACATTGGTGACAATGATGGCATTGGTGGTGGCAGGGATGGGGATGACAGAGGGGTGACAGCATGGGGACACCACGGGGACATCGGTGGTGGCAGGGATGGGATGACAGAGGGGTGGCAGCATGGGGACATGGGCACAGAGTGACACAGTGACAGGGTGACACAGCAACATGGTGGCACAGTGACACGGTGACACAGTGACACAGTGACAGGGTGGCACAGTGACAGGGTGACAGGGTGACAGGGTGGCACGGTGACACGGTGGCTGTCCCCAGGTACCTGTGGGGACAGGAATGGCTGTAATGGGGATGTGCAGGGTGACACGATGACGCGGTGGCACAGTGACACGGTGGCACAGTGATAGGGTGACACGGTGGCACGGTGGCACAGTGACATGGTGACATGGTGGCACGGTGGCACGGTGGCACTCCACAGTGAGCAGGGTTGCAGGGTGACAGTGGTGAACAAGGTGACAGGTGACAAGCGGTGGCACGGTGACAGGGTGGGCACAGATGACATGGTGGACAGGGCTGACAGGGTGGCACGGTGACCAGAGGTGACACGGTGGGACAGGGTGACAGCGCGTACACGGTGACAGGTGGCACAGTGACAGAGGTGACAGGTGGCACGGTGGACACGGTGGCACAGTGACTAGGGTGGCACGGTGACACGTGACATCGGTGACAGGGTGACAGGGTGACACGGTAGACACGGTGGCATCGGGTGAACACTGGTGACCGGTGGAACACCAGTGACAGGGTGACAGGGTGACAGGGTGGCACGAATGACAGGAGTGCGACGACCAACCAGTCTATGTCATGACAGGGTGACACGAGTGGCAGCGCGATAAGTACCAGCGAGCTGTGTACTGAGGCGGTGAGTCAATGGCTCGTGATGACACAAGTTTGCGGCTAGACAGTGTGTGAAGCAACATGATAGTACAGTCCGGTGACAGTCGGTGGCAGTGATCGGTCGACAGGGCCAACCCATGGTGAACGGGTGAAGCCCGTGCACCAGTGACACCGTGCAATTGTGGATCAACGTCGGTGCCGCGCATGTAGAGCACCGGAGTAGCTCCCGATAACGACGGATGAGAGGAGACTGTGATGTGATGGGGATAGGCTTTCGTCGCCTCTTTGGGTTCTCGAAATTGTGTGGAGCAACTGCGAGAGGGAAGACGCACTCTCCCCAGTCCTTGCGGACTGCGCTCCGGGTGCAGCCTGGCACTGTCCCTGTCCCAGCGCTGTCCCGCGAACCCTGGCACTGTCCCCACCCTGTCCGTCTGGTAGCACAATGGCACTGTCCCTGTCACTGTCCCTCCGTCCACCTGGTCCCTAGGTGAGACCTGGGCACTGTCCCTGTCCACTGTCACTGGCACACTGTCACTTCCTGTCATGTCACTGGTCCCAGTGTTGAGACCTGGCAATGATCCCTGTTCACGTGCCACTGCGTCCCACAAACTGCTGTCAGCATGTCCCAGTGAGGTCCGTCGAGCACCGTGTCCTGTACCCCACACCTGTCCTAGCCCTGGCACTGTCCCCAACCCTGTCCCTGATCACTGTCCCCTGTCACCTGTCCACTGTCACTGTCACTGTCCCCGGTGAGCACTTGGCACTGTCCCCAAGCGATGTCCGCAGACGCTGTGCCAACCCTGGCACTGTCCCCAGCTGCTCTGTACCTTACCCTGGCCTATGTCCCCAACCCTTGTCCCTGTCACTGTCTGCGTGAGCCTGCGCACTGTCCCTGGACACTGTCCCTGTCACTGTCAACTGTCACTGTCACTTGAAAATCTCAAAGACTGTCACTAACGTGTCGCCTGTCACTGGTCACTGATTCCCGGCTGAGGCCTAGGCTAACTGGCACGCATCCCTGACCAACCCTGGCACGTGCCCCAAGATGTGTGCCCTCAGCTACTCCTCGGGTGAGCCTGGCAACCATAGGCGCCATCCTGTCCCCAACCCTGTCCTAACGACATGATCCCCCCAACAGTGTCCCCTGTCCCCAGAGCTCCAAGGATGTGACGCTGGGACACCCTGGTTTCCCTTGTGCCTGTTCCCCCAATGTGTTCCCAATGTGTCCCCAGCGTGTCCCCATGCCCGCCAGTGTGTCCCCAGGTGCAGGACGGTGACGCTTGATGCCCTGCTGTCCCTAACCCTGTCCCCCAATGTGTCCCCAATGTGTCCCCAATGTGTCCGCCAGGTGCAGGACGGTGACACTGATGCCCTGCTGTCCCGTGTGCTGTCCCTGTGCTGGATCCCTAACCCTGTCCCTAGTAGTGTCCCCAATGTGTCCCCAATGTGTCCCCAATGTGTCCGCCAAATGTGTCCCCAGGTGCAGGCGTGACGCCTGACACGCCCTGCTGTCCCCTAACCCTGTCCCATTGTCCCAATGTTGTCCCCAGGTGGCAGGACGGTGACGCTGACGCCCCTGCTGTCCCCACGCCTGTCCCCCAATTGTGTCCTCCAATGTGGTCCACAGGTGGCAAGCGACCGGTGACGGTGATGGCCGTGCCTTTCCTGGCTAGTCCCTAACCCTGTCGCACTCCATGCCCCAATGTGTCTCCCAAATGTGTCCCCCAGGTGTCAGGACGGTTAGACACTGATCAGCCCCTGCTTTCGGCCTGTTCTGTCGCTAACCCTGTCCCCATGTCCGCCAGTGTGTTCCCAATGTGTTCCCAATGTGTCCCCAGGTGCAGGACGGTGACACTGAGACCCTGCTGTCCCTAACCTGTCCCCCATCGGACCAGTGTGGTCCCAAATGTGTTCGCCCAATGTGTCCGCCAGGTGCAGGACGGTGAACCTTGAACGCCCTGCTGTCCCACCCTGTTCCCATGTTCGCCCAAATGTGATCCGCCAGGTGCAGGACGGATGACGCTGCCGCGCTGCCTGTCCTGTTGCCTGTCCCTGTGCTGTCCTGTGCATGTCCCCTAAACCCTGTCCGCCAATGTGTCCCCATGTCCCATGGTCCCCTATATGTCCCCATGTGTCCCCAGGTGCAGGAACGGTGACCGGACTGACGCCCTGCCTGTCCCGTAACCCTGTTCCCCATGGTCCCCCACATGTGTCCCAGGTGCAGGACGGCTGTACGCTGACGCCCTGCTTGTCCTAACACCTGTCCCCACTGTCCCAGTGTGTCCCCAATGTGTCCCCAATGTGTCCTCCAGGTGGCAGGACGGTGACGGCTGAGCAACCCTGCTGTCCCCTAACCCCTGTCCCATGTCCCAATGTGTCCCAGGTTGCAGGACGGTGGACGGCTGACGCCCTTGCTGTCCCTGTGTGTCCCTTGCTGTCCCTCACGTGCTGTCCCTAACGCCTGTCCCCGGAAGTGTGTCCCATGTCCCCATCAGTCCTCCTATATGTCCCCAGAGTGTCCCACGAGGTGCAGGAACGGTGTAAGCAGGCTGACCTGTCACTGCTTCCCTAACCCTGCCCATGTCCCATTACAATGGTGTCCCCAAGGATGGCAGGACGGTGATCGGCTGAACGGGCCGCTTCTCGCGTGCTCGCGGCCACCTTGCGTGAGCCGCTTGCCGCCAACCCCCAGGAGCTTTGGTGGGACAATCGCTCATGCACTGTCACCATCAATCACCGAGTCAGGTCTGTGTGGGGACACAGGGGGACATCGGGGGGACCATGGGGGACAGGGGGACATGGGGGACGCGGGGGGAGTAGGGACAGTGTGGGGACATGGAGGGACACAGGGGGACAGTGGGGGGGACATGGGGGAAAAATGGGGGGACCATGTGGGGACAGCGAGGGGACATGGGGGAAGAATGGAGGGACACAAGAGGGACCAGGGACAGCAGGGGAACACAGGGGGACACGGGGGGACAACTGGGGGACCACGGGGGGGACAACAGGGGACAAGGGACAGCAGGGGGACATGGGGGAAGGGAAAGTGAAGGGGGAACAGTGGGGGGACAACGGGGGGACATGGGGACAATTGTGGGACAGGCGACAGTGGGGGAACACAGGGGGACACGAGAGGACACAGAGGGACAGGGAGCAGCAGGGGGACCATGGGGGACAGGGGGCAGGGAAAGTGAGGGGACAGCGGGGGGACCAGGGGGACATGGAGGGCAGGGAAAGCGGGGGGAACTACGGGGGGACATGGGGGGTCAACAGGGGGACACAGGGGGACAATGGGGGGAGATGGGGGGACAGGGACAGCAACGGGACATGCGGGGACATGGGGGAAATGGGGGACATGGGGGACATGGGTAGCCATGCGGGGGACAGGGACAGTGGGGGGACACAGAGGGACAGCGAGGGGGAACACGGGGACAGGGACAGCAGGGGAAACACGGGGGGAACACAGGGGGACATTGGGGGAACATGGAGGGACAGGGACAAGTCGCGGGGACTTGGGGCAGACACAGGGGGACAGGGAAAGTGAGGGACACAGTGGGGGGAAACAGGGGTGACACGCAGGGGACACAGGGGGGGCAGGACAGCAACGGGACACGGGGGACAAGTTGGGGGCACGAGGGACACAAGGGGGACAGGGACAGTGGGCGGACAGGGACAGCAGGGGGACATGGGCGGGACAGGGACAGCAACGGGGACAGCTAGGGGGACACGCGGGGACACAGGGGGCACGGGGGGCACGAGGGGACACGGGGGGACACGGGGGCACATGGGGGGACAGAGGAGGACAGGGACATCAAAGGGACATGGGGGACATGGAGGGACAGGGACAGCGAGGATGGGGGGACACCTGGGGTGGGGACAGGGACCCAGGTGACACGGCCACCATGGTGTCTCTACAGGAGGGTGGCATGAGGACATAGAGGGGACAGGGACAGCGAGGATGGGGGGACACCTGGGGTGGGGACAGGGACCCAGGTGACATGGCCACCACGGTGTCCCCACAGGAGGGTGGCACGGGGACAGTGAGGGGACAGGGACAGCAAGGATGGGGGGACACCTGGGATGGTGACGGGGACCGGAGGTGACACGGCCACCGCGGTGTCCCCACAGGCAGTGACATGGTGGAGGCCCAGCTTGGTGACATCAGGATCGTGACGTCCCCCTACAGCATCCACTTCACCCGCACCCCCAAGTACTTCAAGCCGGGGATGCCCTTTGACCTCATGGTTGGTGACATCTCGGGGACAGCGGTGGCCCACGGTGGTGGCACGGGACCCACGGGGTGTCCTGGGCTGGGGACAGGGCACGGCTGGGGGTGGAGGAGCAGTCGGTCCCTGGGTGATGTCCCTGTGTCACCTGAGTGGGGCTGGGGACCGTGAGCTGTCCCCGTGTCACTGGGGTGGCACTTCCCGGTGCCAGTGTCCCTTTGCAGTGCCACCACCCCTTCCCGGTGTCACCACCCCTTCCCAGTGTCCCCTCCCAGTGCCACCGCCCCTTCCCCAGTGCCACCACCCCTTCCTGGTGTCACCACTCCTTCCCAGTGTCCCCTCCCAGTGCCACCACTCCTTCCTGGTGCCAGTGTCCCTTTGCAGTGCCACCACCCCTTCCTGGTGTCACCAGCCCTTCCCAGTGTCCCCTCCCAGTGCCACCACCCCTTCCCAGTGTCCCCTCCCAGTGCCACCACCCCCTCCCAGTGTCATTGTCCCCAGTGCCACCACCCCTTCCCAGTGCCACCGCACTCCTTCTCTGGTGCCAGTGTCCTTTGCAGTGTCACCACCCCTTCCCAGTGTCCCCTCGCTAGTGCACCAACGCCTTCACCAGTGTCAGTGTCCCCTCTCAGTGCCACCACCCCTTCCCAGTGCCCTTCCCGTATGCCAGTGTCACCCACCATTCCTGGTGCCAACCACCCCTTCCCAGTATCAATGTCCCCTCCCAAGATGACCAACCCCTTCCCAGTGTCCCCGTCCCAGTGCCACCACCCCTTCCCAGTGTCATTGTCCCCAGTGCCACCAGCCCTTCCTGATGCCAGTGTCCCCTCCCAGTGCCACCACCCCTCCCCAGTATCAGTGTCCCCTCCCAGTGCCACCACCCCTTCCCAGTGTCCCTTCCCTCACTCCACGTCCCCCTGTAATGTCCCCACGTCCCCTGGTGTCCCCTGCAGGTTTATGACACCAACCCTGGGTGTCCCCTGTCCCCTCCAGTTTTATGTCCCCATGTCCCCGGTGTCCCCTGCAGGTTTATGTCACCAAACCCCAATGTCCCCTCCAGGTTTATGTCCCCACATCCCCGGTGTCCCCTGTCCCCTCCAGGTTTATGTCACCAACCCCCCGGTGTCCCCTCCAGGTTTATGTCACCAACCCCCGGTGTCCCCTGCAGGTTTATGTCACCAAACTCCAATGTCCCCTGCAGGTTTCTGTCCCCACGTCCCCGGTGTCCCCTGTCCCCTCCTGGTTTATGTCCCCACCCCCCCGGTGTCCCCTGCAGGTTTATGTCACCAACCCCCGGTGTCCCCTGTCGCCTCCAGTTTTATGTCACCAATCCCCATTGTCCCCTCCATGTTTATGTCACCAAACCCCAGTGTCCCCTGTCCCCTGCAGGTTTATGTCACCACCCCCCCCGGTGTCCCCTGCAGGTTTATGTCACCAAACCCCAGTGTCCCCTGTCCCCTCCAGGTTTATGTCCCCACGTCCCCGGTGTCCCCTGTCCCCTGCAGGTTTATGTCACCAACCCCCAATGTCCCCTCCAGGTTTATGTCCCCACGTCCCCGGTGTCCCCTGTCCCCTGCAGGTTTATGTCACCAACCCCGACGGGTCCCCGGCGCCGCGTGTCACCGTCCAGGCCGATGGCTTCCAGGGCCAGGTGTCCACCCGGGGCGATGGCACGGCCAGGCTGGTCCTCAACATGCCGGCCACCAAGGACAGCGTCCCCATCACGGTGAGTGGGGACACCGCTGTCACCTCACCATGGTGGCCCAGGGCTGGGGAGGTGACCGGGGCTTGAGGTGGCTGAGGTGGCCGGAGTGACCAAAGACCGGGCGGTTCAGGTGGCCAGAGTGACCAAGGACCGGGGGGTTCAGGTGGCCAGAGTGACCCATGGTGGTCATGACCAAAGGTCAGGGCAGCAGGACTGGACATTTGTGATGGTCACTGGACTGTGGTGGTCAAGATGTCCAGAGTGACCAAGGACCAGGGAGTTGGGGTGGCCAGAGTGACCAGGGACCAGGGGGTTCAGGTCATCAGAGTGACCAAGGACCAGGGGGCTGAGATGTCCAGAGTGACCAAGGACCAGGGGGTTGGGGTGGCCAGAGTGACCAGGGACCAGGGGGTTAGGGTGGCCAGAGTGACCAAGGACCAGGGGGTTCAGGTGGCCAGAGTGACCCATGGTGGTGATGACCAAGGCTCAGGGCAGCAGGACTGGACATCTGTGATGGTCACTGGACTGTGGTGGTCAAGATGTCCAGAGTGACCAAGGACCGGGGGGTTGGGGTGGCTGAGGTGGCCGGAGTGACCAAGGACCAGGCGGTTCAGGTGGCCGGAGTGACCCATGGTGGTGATGACCAAGGCTCAGGGCATCAGGGCTGGACATCCGTGATGGTCACTGGACCATCCATCCACTGGATTGTGGTGGTCAACTGTCCAGAGTGACCAAGGACCAGGGGGTTGGGGTGGCCGGAGTGACCAAGGACCAGGGGGTTGGGGTGGCCGGAGTGACCAAGGACCAGGGGGTTCAGGTGGCCGGAGTGACCAAGGACCGGGCAGTTCAGGTGGCCGGAGTGACCCATGGTGGTGATGACCAAGGCTCAGGGCATCAGGACTGGACATCCGTGATGGTCACTGGACTGTGGTGGTCAAGAGGTCCAGAGACCTCCGTAGTGGCCAAAATCTCCATGATAACCATTACACTTCCATAATGGCCAAGACCTCTATGGAACATCTACGGTGGCCAAGTCCTCCGTGATGGCCAAGCTGTCCGTGATGGCCAGGGCCTCTATGGTGGCCAAGACCTTCTTGGAGCCCCTCTGGTGGCCAAGCCCTCCATGATGGCCAAAAACTCCATGATGGCCAAGAATTTCTATGGAACCTCCATGATGGCCAAGACCTTTATGGAACCCCTAAGGTGGCCAAGCCCTTCATGATGGCCAAGGCCTCCATGGAACCCCTATGGTGGCCAAGTCCTCCATGGTTGCCAAGACCTCTGTGGTGGCCAAGACCTTTATGGAACCCCTATGGTGGCCAAGCCCTCCCCGCTGACCGAGTGCCACCGTGTCCCCTGTGCCAGGTGCGGACGGCGCAGGCCGGGCTGCCCCCGGAGCGCCAGGCCTCGCGGCAGATGACGGCCCAGGCCTATCGCAGCCAGGCCGGCTCGGGCAACTTCCTGCACCTGGCGGTGGCCGCCACCGAGCTCCAGCCCGGGGACAACCTGGCCGTCAACTTCCACCTCAAGACCAGCAACAACGACGTCCGCAACTCCGTCCCGTTCTTCACCTACCTGGTGGGTACCCGTGGTTGATCGGTGGTGCCCCCACCTTGACCACCTGGACGTCCAGGGACCTGGAGGACATTTGGATGAGCTTGGGGGCACCTGGGAGGTCCTTGAGGAGTTTGGGAGGTCCTTGAGGGACTTGGGTGGCCTTGAGGGACCTGGAGGACATTTGGATGAGCTTGGGGGCACCTGGGAGATCCTTGAGGGGTTTGGGGGGGTCCTTGAGCGGTTTGGGACGTTCTTGAGGGAACTGAGAGGTTCTTGAGGGATTTGGGAGGTCCTTGAGGGACTTGGGTGGCCTTGAGGGACCTGGAGGACATTTGGATGAACTTGTGGGAACCTGGGAGGT
>NDFG01000019.1:440422-451916 GCA_002167245.1 Sporophila hypoxantha
TGGATCTCCCAAACCTTGGGAGGACTCTGTGGGTCTTGATGGATCTCCCAAACCTTGGGAGGACTCTGTGGGTCTTGATGGATCTCCCAAACCTTCTGAGGACTCCCTGGACTTCCAGGGACCTCTGAAGACCTCGGGGCTGCCTTGAGGACACGAGGCGTCCCCAACCCCAAATCCTCACGTGTCCCCAACCCCAGGGCTGTGCGTGGCCACCCCCTACGAGATCACGGTGATGAAGCCGTTCTTCATCGACCTCCGCCTGCCCTACTCGGTGGTGAGGAACGAGCAGGTGGAGATCCGCGCCATCCTCTACAACTACATGAAAAACCCCATCACGGTCAGTTGGGGACATTTTTTTGGGGACGCCAAAGGCCACCCTCTCCGGACCTCAGGTGTGACCGCCTTGTCACCGTCCAGGTGCGCGTGGAGCTGGTCTACAACCCCGACCTGTGCAGCGCCTCCACGGCCAAGCGGCGCTTCCAGCAGGTGCTGCAGATCAAGGCTGAGTCCTCGCGCGCCGTGCCCTTTGTCATCGTCCCCCTCAAGCTCGGCCAGCTGGACGTCGAGGTCAAGGCGTCTGTCCGCGACCGATACATGGGTGACGGGGTCAAGAAGAAGCTCCGGGTGGTGGTGAGTGGCCATGGGTGGCCATGGTGGTGGTGGTGGCATCTACGTTCTTGAGATGTTCCCAGCATGGTGGCATCAATGGTGGCATCCCAGCATGGTGGCATCCATGGTGTTCTCCTTCAGCGGTTGGGCGGCCACCATGGGTGGGCCAGGTCCACCACAGCAGAGGGGGGTGGTGGGTGGTGGCACGTCCAGTCAGCCATGGTGGCACCAAGGGGTCAGTGTGTGTGGCCAGTTTGGTTTGATTGCATTACTGATTTGGTGGTTTTAATCAATATCTTCATTGATGATCTGGATGGGATCAGGCTGACCATGGGATTTGATGTTTTTAATCAATATCTTCATTGATCACCTGGATGGGATCAGGCTGACCACAGGACTTGATGTCCTTATTGATTTGATATTTTCAATCAATATCTTCATTGATGAGATCACCAAAGCCAGGTTGACCATGGGACTTGATGCCCATATTGATTTGATATTTTTAATCAATACCTTCATTGATTACCTGGATGGGGTCACCAAGGTCAGGATGACCATGGGACTTGATGCTCTTATTGATTTAGAATATTTAATCAATATCTTCATTGATTACTTGGATGGGATCAGGCTGACCATGGGACTTGATGTCCCTATTGATTTGATATTTTCAATCAATATCTTCATTGATCACCTGGATGGGATCAGGCTGACCATGGGATTTGATGTTTTTAATCAATATCTTCATTGATGATCTCGATGGGGTCACCAAGGCCAGGATGACCATGGGACCTGATGCCCTCATTGATTTGGTGTTTTTAATCAATATCTTCATTGATCACCTGGATGAGATCAGGCTTACTATGGGATTTGATACCTGTATTAATTTGATATTTTTAATCAATATCTTCATTGATGATCTCAATGGGGTCACCAAGCTCAGGCTGACAATGGGACTTGATGTCCTTATTGATTTGATATTTTTCATCAATATCGTCATTGATGATCTCGATGGGGTCACCAAGGCCAGGATGACCATGGGACCTGATGCCCTCATTGATTTGGTGTTTCTAATCAATATCTTCATTGAACACCTGGATGGGGTCACCAAGCTCAGGCTGACCATGGTGGCCACACAATGAAGTTGACCAAGACACAAGAGTGACCTTGGGGTCTCCAGGACCTCAGCGACCTGTGTGACCTGGTGTGGCCTCCTGGGGTTGTCCCCACGTGTCACTGGGGGTACTGGTTCATACTGGGAGGCCTCTCCCATTGTTCCGGAGGGGTTGGGATGGGGAGGACCCGAGACCCAAGCCCACCCTCACTGCCGGGGTCTGCCCTGGACAGCCCGAGGGGATGCGGCTGGAGAAGACGGTGAAGATCGTGGAGCTGGACCCGCAGAACAAGGGAGTCAGTGAGTGACATCTCTGGGGAGGTCCCACGGTGGCTTTGGGACATCTCTGGGGATCAAGGAGGTCCCACGGTGGCTTTGGGATGACTTTCGGGATCAAGGAGGTCCCATGGTGGCTTTGGGACATCTTTGGGGATCAAGGAGGTCCCATGGTGGCTTTGGGACATCTCTGGGGATCAAGGAGGTCCCACGGTGGCTTTGGGACATCTCTGGGGATCAAGGAGGTCCCACGGTGGCTTTGGGACATCTTTGGGGATCAAGGAGGTCCCACAGTGGCTTTAGGACATCTCAGGGGTCCATGGAGGTCTCAGGGTGGCTTTGGGACATCTTTGGGGACCAGGAAGGTCCCACTGTGGGTTTGGGGCATCTTTTGGAGACCAGGGAGGTCCCACCGTGGGTCTGGGACATCTGGAGGGATCAAGGAGGTACCACCAAGCTCAGGTTTGGGACAATTTGGAGGACAAGGGACATCTCACCCCAGAACTGGGGCATCTCAAGGGACAAGGGACACCCTGATGTGGGGTGGGGCTGGGTCACCTCAGGAGAGGATTTGGGGTCACCACATCCACCCCACCCCACAGACGGGGTACAGGAGGAGCGGGTGAAGGCCGCGGACCTCTCGGACATCGTCCCCAACACCGAGTCGGAGACCAAAGTCAGCCTCCAGGGTGAGCACCACGGAGAAGACACATGGGGACAACCTGGGTGTGGGGTGGGACATCTTGAGCGTGACACGTCCTCTCCTGGCCCAGGCAACCCCGTGTCCATCATCGTGGAGAAGGCCATCGATGGGGCCAAGCTGAAGCACCTGATCTCAACCCCGTCGGGCTGTGGGGAGCAGAACATGATCGGCATGACGCCCACGGTCATCGCCGTCCACTACCTGGACAGCACCATGCAGTGGGAGACCTTCGGCATCGACCGCCGGGCCGGCGCCATCGAGCTGATCAAGAAAGGTGGGAACGGCCCAAGAATGGAGGGATGTGCTTAAAATGGTGGGAATGGCCCCGAAACGGTGGGAAAGTCCTCAAAATGGTGGGAACGGCAACGAAAGTGGTGGGAATGGCACCAAAATGGTGGGAACAGCAACAAAATGGTGGGAGAGTCCTCAAAATGGTGGGAACGTCCTCAAAATGGTGGGAATGGCCTCAAAATGGTAAAATGACCTCAAAATGGTGGAAAAGTCCTCAAAATGGTGGGAATGGTGACAAAAGTGGTGGGAATGTCCTCAATATGGTGGGAACATCCTCAAAATGGTGGGAATGTCCTCAAAAGTGGTGGGAATGGCACCAAAATGGTGGGAATGTCCTCAAAATGGTGGGAATGGCACCAAAATGGTGGGAATGTCCTCAAAATGGTGGAAATGTCAACGAAAATGGTGGGAACGTCCTCAAAATGGTGGAATGTGCTCAAAATGGTGGAAAAGTCCTCAAAATGTTGGGAACGGTGACAAAAGTGGTGGGAATGTCCTCAATATGGTGGGAACATCCTCAAAATGGTGGGAATGTCCTTAAATTGGTGGGAATGGCACCAAAATGGTGGGAATGTCCTCAAAATGGTAGAATGTCCTTAAAATGGTGGGAAAGTCCTCAAAATGGTGGAAACGTCAACGAAAATGGTAGGAACGTCCTCAAAATGGTGGAATGTGCTCAAAATGGTGGAAAAGTCCTCAAAATGGTGGGAACAGTGACAAAAGTAGTGGGAATGTCCTCAATATGGTGGGAACAGCCTCAAAATGGTGGGAATGTCCTCAAAATGGTGGGAACGTCCTCAAAATGGTGGGAATCTCCTCAAAAGTGGTGGGAGTGTCCCTCGGTGTCCTCCCTTGGGTCACAGAAGGTCCCTATCATCTGAGGTGGTGCAGAAGGTGGTTCCTCTGGAGGTGACCTGGGTTGGGTGATGCCAGTTTGGGGTTTCCAGCGTTACTGGTGTGCACTGGGAGCGGCTCCAGAGCGGGTTGGTGGCCTGAGGGTTCCTCAGCTTGGGTGGGTGCTCTTTGTGTTGGCCAACGGTTGGAGAACATTGGTGGCCTGAGACCACCACTGGCCACCCCTCACATTGACCAACGGCTGGAGGACACCAGTGGCCTGAAGCCACCACTGGCCACCCCTCATGTTGACCAACAGTTGGAGGACATTGATGGCCTGGAGCCACCGCCTGCCACCCCTTGCATTGACCCATGGTTGGAGAACATTGGTGGCCTTGACGCCACCCCTCATGTTGACCAATTGTTGGGGAACATTGGTGGCCTGAAGTCACCCCTCATGTTGACCAACTGTTGGAGGCCATTGGTGGCCCAAAGCCACCACCTGCCACCCCTTGAATTGACCAGTGGGTGGAGAACATTGATGGCCTGAGGCCACCCCTCATGTTGACCAACAGTTGGAGGACATTGGTGGCCTGAAGCCCACCCAGGCCACCCCTCGCGTTGACCAACAGCCATCTCCTCGCAGGTTACACCCAGCAGTTGGCCTTCCGCAAGCCCGACAGCTCCTACACCGCCTTCATCAATCGCCCCTCCAGCACCTGGTGAGGGACCTGCTGCCACCACCACCACCACCCGGCCATGGTGACAGAGCCAGGTGTGACCCTCAGGTGTCCCCATCTCCAGGCTGACCGCCTACGTGGTGAAGGTGTTTGCCATGGCCAGGAAGATGACGGACATCGAGCACGGTGAGATCTGCGGCCCCATCAAGTGGCTCATCCTCAACAAGCAGAAGCCGGACGGGGTCTTCCAGGAGGACGCGCCCGTCATCCATAAGGAGATGGTGGTAGGGGGACACCTCAACCCTGTCACTGCTGGTGGCCGAGGCTCGGGGGACCCCGGGTGGAGGGTGGGAGGTCTTGTGTGGGTTTCGGGTGAAGGTCTGGTGAACTTTGGGTGTTCCTTGGACGTTCCTTGGGTGAAGGTCAGGTGAATCTCAGGAATTCTTTGAGTGTTCCTTGGTTGAAGTTTGGGTGGGTTTCAGGTGTTCCTTGCCTGAAGGTCAGGTGTTCCTTGGGTGAAGGTCAAGTGTTCCTTAGATGGTTTTTGGGTGTTCCTTGGAGTTTCTTGGTGTGAAGGTCAGGTGAACCTCAGGAATTCTTTGAGTGTTCCTTGGTTGAAGTTTGGGTGGGTTTTGGGTGTTCCTTGGGTGAAGATCAGGTGTTCCTTGGGTGCTTTTTGGGTGTTCCTTGGAGTTTCTTGGTGTGAAGGTCAGGTGAACCTCAGGAATTCTTTGAGTGTTCCTTGGTTGAAGTTCAGGTGGGTTTTGGGTGTTCCTTGGTGGGTTTTTGGGTGTTCCTTGGAGTTTCCTGGGGTGAAGGTCAGATGAACCTTAGAAATTTCCTTGGGCATTCCTTAGGTGAAGGTCAAACATTCCTTGGGTCTTCCTTGGGTGTCCCTTGTGTGCTTTTTGGGTGTCCCTTGGGCAAAGCTGAGGTGTCCATTGGGTGTCCCTTGGATGTTCCTTACATGAAGGTCAGGTGAAGGTCAGATATTCTTTGGATGTCCCTTGGGTGTCCCTTGAGTGTTCCTCACCTGAAGGTCAGGTGAAGGTCAGGTGAAGGTCAGATATCCTTTGGATGTCTCTTGGGGGGCATTTGAGTGTCCCTTGGGTGTCCCTTGATTGTCCCTTGAGTGTTCCTCACCTGAAGGTCAGATATTCTTTGGGTGTCCCTTGCGTGAAGTTTGGGTGTCCCTTGGGTGTCCCTTGAATGTTCCTTGCGTGAAGGTCAAGTGAAGGTCAAACATTCCTTGGGTGTCCTTTGGGTCTTCTTTGGGTGTCCCTTGATTGTCCCTTGGGTGTTCCTCACATGAAGGTCAGATATTCTTTGGATGTCCCTTGGGTGTTCTTTGGGTGTCCCTTGAGTGTCCCTTGGATGTTCCTTGCATGAAGGTCAAGTGAAGGTCAAACATTCCTTGGGTGTCCTTTGGGTGTCCCTTGAGTGTCCCTTGAGTGTTCCTCACATGAAGGTCAGGTGAAGGTCAGATGTTCTTTGGGTGTCCCTTGGGTGACATTTGAATATCCCTTGGCTGTCCCTTGGGTGTTCTTTGGGTGTCCCTTGGGTGTCCCTTGATTGTCCCTTGAGTGTTCCTCACCTGAAGGTCAGGTGAAGGTCAGATATTCTTTGGATGTCCTTTGGATGAAGTTTGGGTGTCCCTTGGGTGTTCTTTGGGTGTTCTTCGGGTGTCCCTTAAGTGTCCCTTGGATGTTCCTTGCATGAAGGTCAAGTGAAGGTCAAACATTCCTTGGGTGTCCTTTGGGTGTCCCTTAAGTGTCCCTTGGGTGTTCCTCACATGAAGGTCAGATATTCTTTGGATGTCCCTTTGGTGTCCTTTGGGTGCCCCTTTGGTGTCCTTTGGGTGTCCCTTGAGTGTCCTTTGGGTGTCCCTTGAGTGTTCCTCACCTGAAGGTCAGGTGAAGGTCAGATACCCTTTGGATGTCCCTCGGGTGACATTTGAGTGTCCCTTGGCTGTCCCTTGGCTGTCCCTCAGACCGGCCAAGGACAGATCTTTGGAATGAGCTGCTGSTGGACCACCGAGCTCTTGGAAAACCCCAATCCCGAGGTTTTTTCCCTCTTTTTYGTCCCGCAGGGAGGCTACCAAGGCGCCGAGCCCGAGGTGTCCCTCACCGCCTTCGTCCTCATCGCCCTGGAGGAGGCACGGGACATCTGCAAGGACCACGTCAACGTGAGTGACCCCACAGGTGACATCCCTGAGGTTCCAGACCATCGTGGAAGCCACCTGAGATGCCAAATTCTCCATCCTTGGTTCCCAGAGCTTGGAYGACAGCATCAACAAGGCCGCCGGGTTCCTGGCGCGGCGCTACGAGCAGCTGGCCCGGCCCTACACGGTGGCCCTGGCGTCCTACGCGCTGGCCCTGGCCGGGAAGCTCAAGAGCGAGAGGATCCTCATGAGGTTCTCCAAAGGTGACATCTCAACAGGGGTCAAACTGGGGTGAAGGGAGGTGGATTTGGGTCTTCAGGAGGTTCTCCAAAGGTGACACCTCAAACAGGGTCAAAATTGGGGTGAAGGGAGTTGGGTTTGGGTCTTCATGAGGTTCTCCAAAGGTGACACCAAACCTGGGGTGGAAATTGGTCAAAATTCGGGTGAAAGGAGGTGTGTTTGGGTTCTCATGAGGTTCTCCAAAGGGGACGCCTCAACAGGGGTCAAAATTGGGGTGGGTTTGGGTTCTCATGAGGTTCTCCAAAGGAGACACCTCAACAGGGGCCAAAATTGGCATCAGGGAAACTGGTTTGGGGTCTTCAGGAGGTTCTCCAAAGATGACACCAAACCTGGGGGAGAAATTGGTCAAAATTGGGGTGAAAGGAGGTGGGTTTGGGTCTTCATGAGGTTCTCCAGAACTGAATCCTCTCCCAGGGTTGGAATTTGGGGTCAGGGAAGGTGGCTTGGGTCCTTCTGAACTTCTCGAAGGTGACATCTCACCTTGGGGTGAAAAGGGATGAAACTGGGGTGAAGGGAGGTGGTTTTGGGTCCTCATGAGGTTCTCCAAAACTGTATCCTCACCCAGGGTTGGACTTTGGGGACAGGGGAGATGGTTTTGGGTTCTCCTGAGGTTCTCAAAGGTGACACCTTACCTTGGGGATATAAGGGATGAAACTGGGGTGAGGGGAGGTGACTTTGGGTTCTCCTGAGGTTCTCAAAGGTGGTTTTGGGTTCTCTTGAGGTTCTCAAAGGTGGTTTTGGGTTCTCCTGAGGTTCTCCAGCCTCACCTTGGGGTTAAAAGCAATGAATCTGGGGTCACAGGAGGTAGTTTTGGGTTCTCCTGAGCTTCTCCAGAAGTGGTTTAGGACCCTGCTGAGATAACGCCTCACCCGGGGCTGTAACTTGTGGCCAGACTGAGGTGGCCATGGGGGTCCCTGGTGGCCGAAGGTGTCCCCAATGTCCCCGCAGGTGGGGCCAGCTGGGAGGAGCGCAACGCCCGCACCTACAACATCGAGGGCACGTCCTACGCGCTGCTGGCCCTGGTGCAGATGAAGAAGTCCGAGCTGGCCGGGCCGGTGGCCCGGTGGCTGGCCCAGCAGAACTACTACGGAGGGGGCTACGGCTCCACCCAGGTGGGACACRGGACAGCCCCGGCCACCCGCAGGGACATCCCCAGGACACCTGGTGGCGCTGGGGGTGACAGGGATGGGCGTTGTCATTTTGGGGACGTCTTGGGTGGCACAGGAGCCAAAGGTCGCTCAGGAGAGTTTGGAGGTGCTCCAGGGGATGTCACCAAGCCTTGGTGGCACTGGTGGCCCCTCAAGGTTACTCAGAAGATCTTGTGGGTTCTCCAACAGTGTCCCCAAAGCCTGGTGACACCACTGTCCCCTCAGGCCACCATCCTGGTGTTCCAAGCGCTGGCCCAGCACCAGGTGGACACAGAGCTGGTGTCTCCCAGCCATGGTGACCCTGATGTCCCCTCAGGCCACCCAGGAGCCCTTGTGGGTTCTCCACCAGTGTCCCCAAGCCCTGGTGACCCCGATGTCCCCTCAGGCCACCATCCTGGTGTTCCAAGCGCTGGCCCAGGACCAGGTGGACACAGAGCTGGTGTCCCCAAGCTCTGGTGACCCCGATGTCCCCTCAGGCCACCATCCTGGTGTTCCAAGCGCTGGCCCAGTACCAGGTGGCCGTGCAGGCCCAGCAGCAGCTGGAGCTGGACGTGTCCGTGCTGCTGCCGCGCCGCGCCAGCCCCATCAAGTACCGCATCGAGAACCGCAACGCGCTGGTGGCACGCTCCGCCGAGGTGATGTCCCTGTCACCTGTCCCTGTCACTGTCCCCTGGCATTGTCACCTGGCACTGTCGCCTCTGGGTCTCCTCGTGGGATAATCCCATCCCATCACCATGGCCACCATTGTCCCTTCTGTGTCCCTTCCCATGTCCTGTCCCCTCTGTGGCCCCTCAAGGTTTGGGATGTCCCCAGCCCTTGTCACCTGTCACTTTGTCACCCTGGCACCTGTCCCCTGTCCCTGGCATTGTCACCTGGCAGTGTCACCTCTGGGTCTCCTCGTGGGATAATCCCGTCCAATCACCATGGCCACCATTGTCCCTTCTTTGTCCCCTCCTGTCCCCTCTGTGTCCTCTCAAGGCTTGGGATGTCCCAGGCTGACCTTGGCCCTGGCACCCTGTCCCCTGTCCCTGGCATTGTCACCTGGCACTGTCACCTCCGGGTCTCCTCGTTGGATAAACCCGTCCCATCACCATGGCCACCACTGTCCCTTCCTTGTCCCCTCTGTGTGCTGTCAACTCTGTGGACATCCCTTGTTCCCTCCCAATGTCCCCTGTCCCCTTCAATGTCCCCTCCCAATGTCCCCCATCTCCTCCCAATGTCCCCTTCCCAATGTCCCTTGTCCCCTTCCCAAGGTCCCCTGTCCCCTCCCGGTGTCCCCAGTGTCCCCTGTCCCTTCCCAATGTCCCCTCCCAATGTCCCCTGTCCCTCCTGGGGACATCCCCTGTCCCCTCCCAATGTTCCTTCCTAATGTCCCCTGTCCCCTCCCGGTGTCCCCGGTGTCCCCTGTCCCCTCCCAATGTCCCCTGTCCCCCCTGTCCCCTCCCAATGTCCCCTGTCCCCTTCCCAATGTCCCCTCCCAATGTCCCCTCCTGATGTCCCCTGTCCCCTCCCGGTGTCCCCTGTCCCCTCCCAATGTCCCCAACGTCCCCTGTACCCTCCCAATGTCCCCAACGTCCCCTGTGCCCTCCCGATGTCCTCTCTTGATGTCCCCTGTCCCCTTCCCAATGTCCCCAGTGTGCCCTGTCCCTCCTGGGGATGTCACCTGTCCCCTCCCAATGTCCCCTCCCCAATGTCCCCTGTCCCCTCCCCAATGTCCCCTCCCCACTGTCTCCTGTCCCCTCCCGATGTCCCCAATGTCCCCTCCCAATGTCCCCTGTCCTCTCCCAGTGTCCCCTCCCAATGTCCCTTCCCGATGTCCCCAATGTCCCCTCCCAATGTCCCCAATGTCCCCAGCGTCCCCTCAGACCAAAGCACAACGAGGACTTCACGGTCAAGGCGGAGGGCGTGGGCAAGGGGACAATGACAGTGGTGACCGTGTACCACGTCCCCAATGTCCCCTCCTGATGTCCCCCCATGTCCCACCCAATGTTCCCAACGTCCCCAATGTCCCCTCAGACCAAGCACAACGAGGACTTCACGGTCAAGGGCGGAGGGCGTGGGCAAGGGGACAATGACAGTGGTGACCGTGTACCATGTCCCCAATGTCCACTGTCCCCAATGTCCCAAATGTCCCACCATCCCCAATGTCCCCTCCTATGTGCCCCAATGTCCCAATGTCCCGTCCCAATGTTCCCCAATGTTCCCAATGTCCCCTCAGACCAAGCAACAACGAGGACTTCACGGTCAAGGCGGATGGGCGTGGGCAAGGGGACAATGACAGTGTGACCGTGTACCACGCCAAGGTCCCCGAGAGGGAGGACAAGTGTGACAAGTTCCACCTAGCGTGGACGTGCAGGAGGTCGACAAGGTGCGTCCCCAACTGTCCCCTCCCTGTCCTGCGGTGTCACCGCCAAGCCCCTCCCCATGTCCCCTCTGAGTGCGCCCCGTGTCCACCTTCGATGTCACCTCGGTGTCCCACCCAGGCAGGGAAGAGGAGGACATCATCAGGACGGTCAAGATCAACATCTGCACCAGTGGGACATTGGGGACGCTGGGACACTGGGACAAGTGGGGAAATTGGGGCATTGAGGACATTGGGGACAGTGGGGCCAGTGGGACATTGGGCATTGAGGACATTGGGGACATTGGGGACAATGGGGACATGGGGACAGTGGGGACATTGGGGACATTGAGGACATTGGGACATTGGGGACATTGGGGGCACGGGGGACAGTGGGGACATTGGGGACAGGGGACATTGGGGACATTGGGGACACTGAGGACATTGGGGACGTTGTGGGCTGGAGAACATTGAGGCCATTGGGGACAGTGGGGACATTGGGGACACTGGGGACAGTGGGGACAGTGGGGGGATTTGGAACATTGGGGACATTGAGGACAGCGGGGTCATTGGGACACTGGGGACAATGGGGACATTAGGGATATCAGGGACAGGGTGAGGACAATGGGGACAGGGAGGAAAATGGGGACATTGGGGACAGGGACAGCAGAGAAATGATGGGGATGTTGGGGACATAGGATGGTGACACTGGGGACATTGGGACACTGGGATAGTGGGGACATTGGGAACAGCAGGGACAGCAGGGACAGGGTGGGGACACTGGGGACATTGGGGACAGGGTGGGAATGGGATGGAGGGACATTGGGACATTGGGGACAAGACGGTGACACTGGGGACAAAAAGAGTTCAGCCCCACTTTGTCCATGGGCATGGGGACATCGGGGAGGGGACGCTGGGGACACTGCGGGGGTGGGGACAGCGGTGGGCTTCAGCTGTGTCCCCACAGGTACCTGGACACCGTGGATGCCACCATGTCCATCCTGGACGTGTCCATGCTCACGGGATTCACACCGGACGTG
>NDFG01000019.1:549333-564894 GCA_002167245.1 Sporophila hypoxantha
TCCTCCTGTTTTTTTTTTTCTTTTTTTTTTTCCTTAATCCCTTTTTTGTTTTTGGGATGTTTCCCTTTTGTTTTTCTTTATTCCCATTTTTGGGGCTTATTTTTCTTTTTCTTTCTTTCATTCCCTTGATTGTGTTTGTTTTGCGTTTGTATTCCCATTTTCGGGTGTTTTTCCCCCTATTTTTTTCCTTTATTTCCCATTTATTTTTCCCTTCATTTCCCATTTACTTTCCCCCTTTATTCCCATTTATTTTCCCTCTGTTTTCCCATTTTGGGTGTTTTTTCCCCTAATTTTTTCCTCTTTATTCCCATATTTATCCTTCATTCCCATTTACTTTTCTCTTTTTCCCATTTTATTTTCCCCGTTTTTTTTTTGCCCATATTTGGGGTGGTTTTCCCCTATTTTTTCCTTTATTCCCATTTATTTTCCCCTTTCTCCCATTTATTTTCCCCTTCATTTCCCACTGATTTTCCCCCTTTTTTCCCATTTTTTGGGTGTGTTCTTACCCTATTTTTCCCCGTTATTTTTCCCCTTTTTTAACCATTTTCTGCCCCCCTTTCCCCCGACCCCTCGAACCCGCCGCGGAAGCGGCGCGCCGCCTCTCGCAGCTTCCGGCCGGGGGGCCCAAAAACCAAAAAACCAAAAAAAAAAGGACCGAAAAGTGCCAAACCGGAGCCGGGACCTTCCGGGGCCGAAAATTCAAATTCGCTCTCGGCATGCTGAGAGCGCGCCCCGCTCCGCCCAGAGCCCAAAACCCGAGATTTTCACCCCAAATTCGAGATTTTAACCCCAAAATTCTGAAATTTTCACCCCAAAAACCCGAGATTTGAACCCAAATCGAGATTTTAACCCCAAAATCCAATATTTAACCCCAAATCCGAGATTTTAACCCAAAACGCAGAGATTTTGAACCCAAAAACCGAAATTTTAACCCCAAAATCGAGATTTTCACCCAAAACCGGATTTCACCACTCGAGATTTAACCCAAAATCAGGATTTTTACCCCAAAATTCGGGGATTTTTTACCCCAAAATTCTGGGCACAGGAGACGCAGGATTTTTACCCAACAATTTGACATTTTTACCCAAAAATTCAGGATTTTACCCAAAATCGAGATTTTCCCCCAAAAATCCGAGGATTTTAACCCCAAATTCCGAGTATTAACCCCAAAATCCGAATTTCACCCCAAATTCTGCAGATTTTTAACCCCAAATCTCGAGATTTAACCCAAAATCCGAGATTTTTCACCCCCAAAATCCCGAGATTTAACCCCAAATTCCGAGATTTTAAACCCAAATCCGAAGATTTTTAACCCAATGCCGGGTTTTTACCTCAAAATCTGGAGGTGTTAACCCCAAAACCCGAATTTTCACCCAAAATCCAGATTTTCAACCCAAAAACCGAGATTTTCACCCAAAATCCGAGATTTTCCACCCCAAAATCCGATTTTTAGACCCCACAATCCAAATTAAACCCCAAACCGAAGAATTTTCACCGCCAAATCCCGAGGAATTTTTCCCCAAATTCTTGAGATTTTAACCCCAAATTCTGAGATTTTAACCAAAATCGAGATTTAAACCCCAGATTTCTGAGATTTGAACGCCCAAAATCCGAGATTTTCACCACAAATACAATTTTTACCCCAAAAATCCGAGATTTTAACCCAAAAACGAGATTTTCACCCCAAAATCTGAGATTTTCACCCCAAAAATCGAGATTTTTAACCCAAAATCCGAGATATTTAACCCCAAAATCCGGGATTTAAACCCCAAATTTGGGTTTTTTTAAAAAATTCGAGATTTTTATTTTTTGCATCGGGATTTTACCCCAAATACCTCGGAAATTTTACCCCAACATTCGGGAATTTTACCTCAAAACAAATTTGGAATTTTTAAAAAAAAATCCCCACCCAAAGTTCCTCGGAAAACCCGCAGCTCAAAGCTCTCACCTCACCTTCATCCTGCACCGGAGAATCACAAGGTTATTAACCTTTCCTTTGAGATCTTCAGAGCAACACCCCCTGCAGAGGAACCCCAGCCTGCCCCTGGAGGCTTGTGCCAAGTAGAAATGCTCTCTGGTGCTGACGCACTTTTCCAGAGAGGGGTTTGTACGGTGGGCCCCAGACAGCAAGCACAAAGGAGGGCTGCACAAGTAAGTTTATTGATACTTGTGCCACATCCTGTAAAAATCTCTCTTTCTATCCCTTGGTGGTCATCTGGGAGAACCTGTAAGCCAACCGATGTGCATCAAGGACCCTCCAAAAGATCATTTGAAGCCAAAACACACTGGAAAGTCTTTTGCCCTTTGGGGAAAACAGAAGGCTGTTTTCTGGAGCGATGTGATGAGCTGGGCGAATGGCTTGTGGGTTCTAGGAGTGGGAAATGGGCTCAGTGTGCTGGGATGTGATACTGGTACTACATGAAAGCACACATTTGGCCAGTGATCTCAGGAGATCGATCTGTAGCACCCTATATAGAGCAAAGGTAGTCCTTTTCACAGCCTGCTCTGTGGGCTCACGGGAGGGCAGCCCGTGCCCCATTTCTTTGCTGGTTTCAGCCTCTCCAAAGCACGATCCTGACCTTCCTGTCCTACCCCTGGCAATCAAGCTCATGCTGGCATTTGCAGTCCTTGCCATTATCTCAGTTGGGGAGGTCCAAACCGCCTGCCATCTCTGCCAAACTCCCCTCCCAAAGTTGTCCCCCTGAAGTTCATAGTATTTCGCCCCAGAACCTCCTCAGTTAAGTTACTCCAAAATCCTCTGCAGTCATGCGCAGCGTGACTCCCCTTGGGAGCTGGCACAGGTGTGTGCCAAGGGCTCCACATGCCAATCCAGGCGTGTGGGACCAGCATCCCTCTGTTCTCCTGTGAACCTCCAGCTGCCCCCATGCATCAAGCCCTGTCCCCAGAGCCCAAGGATTGACCATATGCCTCGTGGGGACAGGCCTTGTCACAGAGACCACTGACACCTGGCGGTGGAATCCCCCATTGCTCCGTATAGGTTGTTGGGTGGGTTGGAGGGGGAGATGCTTAGGGATGGCTAGCTGAAGGGAAGGCCAAGTGCGGGGGGGATGGCTGTGGTGTCCTGGCAGCACATCTCTCTCTATATATTGATTCTTGGGGATGATGCGAGCCATTGCACTCCTGAGGGAGGGAGTCTCTGGAATGGGTAGTGTGGGCCTCCCTCTTGGCATTTTCCCCTCAGGGTTAGGGGGGAAGCACCTTTCCCGTGTTCCATGTTCTCTGCATAGCTGGCTGCCAGGGGTGCACCAGGGGATTGTGGCCACCCAGCCTGGTGAGCTGTGGGGCAAGCCTCGTTTAACTTGCGTGTGCCCTTCCTCTCTCTCTTCCAAGGCTGCGCCAGGATCAAAGCCCTGCGGGCAAAGACCCAACACCTACATCAAGACCCCGGTGCGGGGGACGAGCCGCGTCTTCATTAGGATACGGCCGCGGCGGCGGGCCACGAGGACGTGGCATGGCCCGCGCAGATCATCTCGGCCGCCGAAGCACTTCTCCATGATCAGGGCCTCCCGCACAAGGCCGGGCACCACTTCGGCAGCTGCGCCCACGCTGCCGGGGGCAGGTCCCATCCGCCCGTGGCGCGTGCCCTAACCGCGTGGTGGGGCTGTGGTGGCCCCCAAGGGAGCCACCATCAAGAGGATCCAGCAGGCAGACCAAACACCTACATCATCAACGGCCCAGCCGGGACCGGGACCCCGTCTTCGAGATCACCGGCGCGCGAGGCAAACGTGAGCGCCGCCCGCGAGGGAGATCGAGACGCACATCGCGGTGAGCACGGGCCAAGATTCTGGAGTACAAACAACAGAGAAACGACTTCCTCTCCAGCAGCCCCGACTCCGGCATGGAGAACCGCTACTCGGAGGCCTGGCGGTGCACCACGCCGGCGCCGGCTGCAAAGCCCCTTCTCCACCTTCGCCAAGAAAAACAGCCTGGGCTGCATCGGCGACTGCCTCCGTGTTGACACCCGGTCTTATGAGACCCCCCGGATTCTGAACGAACCAAAACGACTTCAAATTACGGTTACTCTTCCCCAATCGGTCTGGTGAAAACAAGCAGGATTTTTGTACTACGGGGTGCCCCGGAGTACGGGGGTCCCCGCATTGTGGGGGCCGGGCAGGAGAGAACACCAACCCCGTCTCGGTGCTCTTGCCTCGATCAGCAGCAGCGCTCCAGCAGCACCGGCGCCATCCATCCCAACTCGCACCGCCGCCCTTCCTCCTCCATCCCGAAGCCCGGCCTGTCCGGCCTGCCGCGCCGCGGCGAGGGGAGCCCCTGCAGGGGCTTTCTCCAAGCTGGGCACGCCCGCGTGCCCGGACGTCGGTGGGCAGCAGCCGCGAGTTGGCATGGTGTGCTCGAGAGCCGACGTGCACGGCCGCGCTGGTGCCTGCGGCCACAACCTCTTCTGCATGGAGTGTGCCGTTAGAAGGATCTGCGAGAGGGACTGATCCCGAGCTGCCCCGTCTGCACGCCGGCAGCCACTCAGGCCATTAGAATATTTTCCTAAAGAGACAGAGCAGGGCGTGGGGGTGGGGGTAGGAAGGAGAGGTGGGGGGGAGGGCTCCGTCAGAGAAAAATGATGATGATAAATAATGATAATAATAATTTAATAATAATGACATCTGAAGAAGCAAAAAAAAATAAAAGAAAGAAGCAATTAATTTTAAAGAAGAAGAAAGAAGTAAGAAAAAGGAAGAAATGAAAAGAAATTATTTTACAAGCAATGTATGTTATTTTTTTAAGAGAGAAATTAATTACTGTGAATTAATAAAATTAAAATGAATAGGCCAAAAGCCAGAAATTTGAAGGCTGCGAACCAATGCCTCCCAGCCCCATTGCAATGTCTTTTTGTAAAACCAAGTACTCAGAACGCACACTCTGGATCTCGCAAGCAAGCCAGTTTAGCTTTCATTTTTTTTGGTGCGTGAGATTGGACTTCTTGTGGCATGACAAGCCAGCCACCTGGATCACCGGGGGGAAGCAGGGATGCAGGGAGGGCCTCTGCCAGCCTTTTCTCCAGCCGCCTTCAACTTTCGTCTTGGCTTGAAAGCCCCCACTTCTCTCCCCCCGGGTATGTCGGCCCAACTGGGAGCTCAGAAAGAAACAAACAGAAAGACAAGGGAAACTGGATGACAGGATTTGGAAAGTAAACAAAGAAAGAAACCATCAACCTCTGGAACCTGTGTAGAACGAGGGCAACCAACTGCTATTAACCTCAAAGAGTGTTAAACTCTCTCTATATATAATTCACACTAATAGAAACTTTATTGTTTTCCTTTTTTCTAAAAAAAAACGCCAAACAATAAAAAAACACAAAAAAAAGAAAATCAAACAAGAAGGTGAAGAAATAAAAAACGACGCCAGTGAAACTGAAGAATGGTTGCGGAAGAAACACGTAATAGATAGACAAATCTAAACACAAAGCCCCCCTATGGATCACAATACCAGGCGACGAGCATTGATTTTTGTTAATTCGTGAGCCACCGTGGAGTCTGGAACTTTGTTTCTTTTTCCTTATCCAAGCAGGGATTTGTTCATCAAGTCCAAATCACGGAGTCACTAACAGCGTATTTCAAAACACACACGATCCCGTCGCATGGGGGGAGTGCATCGACTTCCACGTTTCCGTAGGTCACTCTTGACATATTCTTTCCGTCCAAGTGATGCCAGCTGCAAAGCTACACACACCACACACACACAGCACAGAGAACCATTTGTTCCTTTTCTTTTTTCTATCTCTCTCTACCAAAACCTAAGAGAGACGATCATGCAAATACAGGCAAATGACCCATATTGAAGAGCGCTAGACATGCACCCAACTCAGAGTAAAGCAAAAAAAACCCCCGAATGTTTATTAGAGATAATTTTGTTGTCGTCGTTTTTATACTTGGATCCAAAACTTTGTTACCCAAACCAAGTAGTGTGCGGTCAAAAAAAAGAAAAGTATTTCTTATGGATCCAAAGACATCTCAAGCTGTCCTTTTTCCTGCGATCTTCCTGAGGTGGGCACTTTTACTATATTATATTTTTTCAGAAACGAAACAAAAACACAGGAAAAAAAAATTTGCGCCTCTGTTGAATTCTTCAAGACTTCCTGGTTTGTTAAATGATGATACTTTCTTTAAAACCATTGGGAAGTGTGGGACGAGATGGGCTTCAGATCTGGCTCCCCTTCTTATGCAAGGTGCAAGCTCTACTCCATCCAGTTTGTTCAGCTGGTCTTGTGGGATGCCAAAATGCTGTGGATGTTAAAGCAATGTGTTGGATACTTTGACCTATTGCAGTACGCAGTACACCCAGCATAAATATAGTGTCGTGTATATATATATATATATGCAACTTAATTAATCAAAGCACCTATATAGTGATATATGGTGGGTATATAAACCCCATATATATAATTTTCTCCCTACCACCACTCCCCATTTCTACCCTACAGATCCTGGACCCTGATTTAGAACTGAACCAAAAAAACAAGTTTCACAACTTGGCACAGACAGTTCTAACATCAAAAAAACCCCAAAACAAATCGAAGCAAAAAAAAACACCTGAGCATTGGTGTTTTATTCCCTTCATATCTCTATGGAGGATTTCTTTTCATTCCTTAATTTTCCTGGGAACATCCTCCCTTCTGCTTGGTTGCTCCTGTCACACCTTACAGGCGGGCTTCAGGCACAGTCACTTGAAGGGCTGAGCTCACATGTGTTGAGGCAGGTGCTGCTGGTGGCTCTGTGCTGATCAAAAATCACTTTTGATCTTCAGATACCAGTTGGAGGGTGGAAGATGATGTGGGAGATGATGGATGCCTCCACTGTTTTGCATCGACGAGTAATATATTCCGGAGGCGATTTGGAGGGTGGACAGTGTTCCCAGGCTGTAGTAGATGCTTGATCTTTTGGAAACAGTAAAGACAAAAAGTAACAATTGCTTGTGCTAACGCCATCAGGCAGGGATTAGTATCTTTCCCTCCTCCCAAAGCTTTAGGAAATCCCTGCCAGTATTGCAATCGATATGGACAGATTTTCCTGTGGGAAAAATAGGAAATAAAGGGAAAAAGGGGGAAAGTAAATGGGAATGAAGGGAATAATATGGGATAAAGGAAAAAAATAGGGGGAAAAACACCCGAAAATGGGAATCAAACCAACAAAACAAAAACAAAATAAAAAAGAAAGAAAAATAAGCCCCAAAATGGGAATTAAAGAAAAAAAAAGGGAACATCCCCCAAAAAAACGAATAAAAGAAAAAAGAAAAAAAAAAAGGGAGGATGTTCCCCCTTTTTTTTTCTTTATTCCCATTTTTTGGGGCTTTTTTTTCTTTCTTTCTTTATTCCCTTGTTGGTTGTTTGTTTGGTTTTATTCCCATTTTTCGGGTGTTTTTCCCCCTATTTTTTTCCTTTATTCCCATTTATTTTTCCCTTCATTCCCATTTACTTTCCCCCTTTATTCCCATTTATTTTCCCCTTTTTTCCCATATTTGGGTGTTTTTTTCCCCTAATTTTTTCCCTTTATTCCCATTATTTATCCCTTCATTCCCATTTACTTTCCTCCTTTATTCCCATTTATTTTCCCTTTTTTTTCCCATATTTGGGTGGTTTTTTCCCCTATTTTTTTCCTTTATTCCCATTTATTTTCCCCTTTCTCCCATTTATTTTCCCCTTCATTCCCATTTATTTTCCCCCTTTTTTCCCATTTTTTGGGTGTGTTTTACCCCCTATTTTTTCCCCTTTATTTTTCCCCTTTTTTACCATTTTCTGCCCGCCCTTTCCCCCGACCCCTCCGAACCCGCCCGGAAAGCGGCGCCGCCGCCTCCTCGCAGCTTCCGGCCCCAAAAACCCAAAAAAACCCAAAAAAAACCCAAAAAAAGGAACCGAAAATGGCCAAAACCGGAGCCGGGACCTCCGGGGGCCGAAAATTCAAATTTCGCTCTCGGAGCTGCTGGAGCGCGGCCCCGGCTCCGCCCAGAGCCCAAAACCCGAGATTTTCACCCCAAATCCGAGATTTTAACCCCAAAATTCTGAAATTTTCACCCAAAACCCGAGATTTGAACCCCAAATCCGAGATTTTAACCCCAAAATCCAATATTTTAACCCCAAATCCGAGATTTTAACCCCAAAACGCGAGATTTTAACCCAAAATCCGAAATTTTAACCCCAAAATCCGAGATTTTCACCCAAAACCCGAGATTTTCACCCCAAATCCGAGATTTAAACCCCAAAATTCAGGATTTTTACCCCAAAATTCGGGATTTTTACCCCAAAATTCAGGATTTTTACCCCAAAATTTGACATTTTTACCCCAAAATTCAGGATTTTTACCCCAAAATCCGAGATTTTCACCCCAAAATCCGAGATTTTAACCCCAAATTCCGAGATTTTAACCCCAAAATCCGAATTTCACCCCAAATTCTGAGATTTTTAACCCCAAAATCTGAGATTTTAACCCAAAATCCGAGATTTTCACCCCAAAATCCGAGATTTTAACCCCAAATTCCGAGATTTTAACCCCAAATTCCGAGATTTTAACCCCAGATTCCGAGATTTTACCTCAAAATCTGAGGTGTTAACCCCAAAACCCGAGATTTTCACCCAAAATCCGAGATTTTCACCCAAAAACCGAGATTTTCACCCAAAATCCGAGATTTTCACCCCAAAATCCGAGATTTTAACCCCACAATCCAAATTTAAACCCCCAAACCCGAGATTTTCACCCCAAAATCCGAGATTTTCACCCCAAATTCTGAGATTTTAACCCCAAATTCTGAGATTTTAACCCCAAAATCCGAGATTTAAACCCCAGATTCTGAGATTTGAACCCCAAAATCCGAGATTTTCACCCAAAATACAAATTTTACCCCAAAATCCGAGATTTTAACCCAAAAACCGAGATTTTCACCCCAAATCTGAGATTTTCACCCCAAAATCCGAGATTTTAACCCAAAATCCGAGATTTTAACCCCAAAATCCGGGATTTAAACCCCAAATTTGGGATTTTTATTAAAAAATTCGAGATTTTTATTTTTTTGATCGGGATTTTTACCCCAAACCTCGGAATTTTACCCCAACATTCGGGAATTTTACCTCAAAATTTGGAATTTAAAAAAAATCGGGATTTTTATCCCCAAAAATCCCGAGATTTTACCCCAAAAATTGGGATTTATTTACGAGATTGTGCCAAAAAATTGGGATTTTTACCAAAAAAATTGGGATTTTATCCCAAAAATCTGAGATTTTTAACTCGAAAATTCGGATTTACTTGTGAGTTTACAAAAAAAATTCGGAATTTTAACCCAAAAATTCGAGATTTTTACCCAAAAATCCGAGACTTTAACAAAAAATTGGGATTTATTTGTCAGTTTGTGCCCAAAATTGAAGATTTTTACCCCAAAATTTGGGATTTTAACCCAAAAATTGGGATTTATTTGTGAGTTTATGCCAAACATTCGGGATTTTTACCCAAAATTTGGGATCTTTATTTAAAAAAATGGGATTTTTCCTCAAAAATCCGAGCTTTTAACCCAAATTTGGGATTTATTTGTGAGTTTATGCCAAAAAAGCGGAATTGTCACTCCAAAAATTGGGGGTTTATCCCAAAATTCGGGATTTTTATTCAAAAAATTTGGAATTTTAACCCAAAATTTGGGATTTTTAGCCAAAACTTCGGGATTTCACCCCAAAATTCAGGGGTTTTACCCAGAATCTGGGATTTTATTCCAAAATTTCATTGTTTTACCCCAAAAAATGGAGATTATGACCCCAAAAATTCGGTATTTTTACCCCAAAATTCGGGATATTTGGCCCCCAAAAATCAGGATTTCACCCTAAAAATTCAGAATTTTAACCCAAAAATTCGGAATTTTCACCCAAAAATTTGGGATTTGACCTAAAAAATTCGGGATTTTCACCCAAAAATTCAGGATTTTACTCCAAAAAATGGGATTTCCCCTCAATAAATGGAGATTTTCACCCCAAAAATTCGGGATTTTTCCCCCAAAACTCAGAATTTGACCTCAAAATTGGAGATTTGAACCCAAAAATTCATTCTTGGACCCCAAAATTCAGGATTTTTACCCCAAAAATTCGGTATTTTTACCCCAAAATTCATTCTTGGACCCCAAACTTTGGGATTTTTCCCCCAAAATTTGGGATTTTTCCCCCAAAATTCGACATTTTCACCCCAAAATTCAGGATTTTTCCCCCCAAAATTCAGATTTTTTCCCCCAAAATTCAGATTTTTCCCCCAAAATTCGGATTTTTACCCCAAAATTCAGGATTTTTCCCCCAAAATTCAGGATTCTTACCCCAAAATTCAGGATTTTTACCCCAAATTCGGGATTTTTCCCCCAAATTCGGGATTTTCCCCCCAAAATTCGACATTTTTACCCCAAAATTTGGGATTTTTACCCCAAAAATTCGCGATTTTCCCCCAAAACTCAGAATTTGACCTCAAAATTGGAGATTTGAACCCAAAAATTCATTCTTGGACCCCAAAATTTGGGATTTTTACCCAAAATTCGGGATTTTTCCCCCAAAACTCAGGATTTTCACCCCAAAATTCGGGATTTTTACCCAAAATTTGGGATTTTTACCCCAAATTCGGGATTTTCACCTCAAAATTCGGTTTTTTTCTCCCCGTGGGAACTGAGGTTTTTGTTCATTTTGGTTTTTTGTTGGTTTTTGGTTTTTTGTTGGTTTTTGGGTTTTTTGCTGATTTTGGGTTTTTCGGTCGCTTTTGGGCCGAGCAGGAACCGAAACCGAGCGGGGCCGGATCCGGGGCGGGGCCGGGGGGGAAACTCGGGGGCAGAGAGGAGAATTTGGGGGCAGAGAGGAGAAATTGGGGTTCCCGGTGAGAATTTGGGGTTCCCGGTGAGGATTTGGGGTCGGGGAGGAGAAATTTGGGGTCGGAGAGGAGAAATTTGGGGGTCCCGGTGAGGATTTGGGGTCCCAAAAGGGAAATTTGGGGTTCCTGGGGGGGATTTGGGGTCTCTGAAGAAATTTTGGGGTCGGGGAGAAGAAATTTGGGGTTCCTGGGGATGGTTTTGGGGTGAGGGAAGGAATTTTGGGGTCGGGGAGGAGAAATTTGGGGTTCCCGGTGAGAATTTGGGGTCCCAAAAGGGAAATTTGGGGTTCCTGGGGAGGTTTTGGGGTCGGGGAGGCGATTTTGGGGTCCCAGAAGAGATTTTGGGGTCGGGGAGGAGAAATTTGGGGTTCCCGCTGAGAATTTGGGGTCCCTGAGGGGTTTTTGGGGTTTCTGGGGAGGATTTTGGGGTCGGGGAAGAGAAATTTGTGGTTCCTGGGGAGGGTTTGGGGTCACTGAAGGAGATTTGGGGTCCCAGAAAGGATTTTGGGGTCCCGAAAAGGATTTTTAGGGTTCCTGGGGAGAATTTGGGGTCACAAAAGGGATTTTTGGGGTTTCTGGGGAGGATTTTGGGGTCGGGGAATAGATTTTGGGGTCCCAGAAGAATTTTGGGGTGGGGGAAGAAATTTTGGGCTCTCTGAAGAATTTTTGGGGGTCCCGGAAGAGATTTTGGGGTCGGGAAGGAGAAATTTGGGGTTCCCAGTGAGATTTTGGGGTCACCAAAGGGATTTTTGGGGTTCCTGGGGAGAATTTGGGGTCAGGGAGGAGAAATTTTGGGGTTGGGGAGAAGAAATTTGGGGTCACTGAAGGGATTTTGGGGTCGGGGAGGAGAAATTTGGGGTTCCTGGGGAGGGTTTGGGGTGGGGGAAGAATTTTTGGGGTCCCTGAAAATGTTTTGGGGTCCTGGAAGAGATTTGGGGTGGGAGAGGAGATTTTTGGGGTGGGGGAGGAGAAATTTTGGGGTCCCTGAAGGGATTTTGGGGTGAAGGAAAAATTTTTTGGGTCAGGGAAGAGAAATTTGGGGTTCCCGGTGAGAATTTGGGGTCCCAAAAGGGAAATTTGGGGTTCCTGGGGAGGATTTCGGGGTCCCTGAGGGGATTTTTGGGGTTCCTGGGGAGAATTTGGGGTGGGGGAGGAGAAATTTGGGGTCACGGGAAGGATTTTTGGGGTCCCAAAAGGGATTTTTGGGGTTCCTGGGGAGCTTTTGGGGTCACCAATGGAGAAGATTTTGGGGTCCCTGAGGAAATTTTGGGGTCGGGGAGGAGCTTTTGGGGTCACCAAAGGGATTTTGGGGTGCGGGAGGAGAAATTTTGGGGTTCCTGGGGAGTTTTTGGGGGCACTGAGGAGGATTTGGGGGCACGGAAAGGATTGTTGGGGTTCCCGGTGAGAACTTGGGGTCCCAACAGAGGATTTTGGGGTCGGGGAGGCGATTTTGGGGTCCCTGAAGAAATTTTGGGGTCACAAAAGGGAATTTGGGGTCACAGAAAGGATTTTGGAGTTTCTGGGGAGGTTCTGGGGTCTTGGGAGAGGTTTGGGGTCGGGGAAGAATTTTTGGATCCCCTGAAAATGTTTTGGGTCCCGGGAGCGAATTTTGGGGTCGGGGAGGAGAAATTTGGGGCGGGGGAAGAAATTTTGGGGTCCCAGAGGGATTTTGGGGTTCCTTGAGGCAAGTTGTTATGGGTTTGCTCGGAGGATTTGGGGTGGGAGGAGAGAAATTTTGGGGCTCTCTCAAGAATTTGGGTCTCTAAAATGTTTTGGGGTCCCCGAAAGAATTTTTGGGTCAGGGAGGAGACAAATTTTGGGGTTCCCGCGTGAGAATTTGGGCACCAAAGGGATTTGGGGTCCCAGAAGAACTTTTGGGTGGGGGGAAGAAATTTTGGGGTCTCTACAAGATTTTTTGGGGGTCCCGGAAGAGATTTTGGGGTGCCGGGAGGACGAATTTGGGGTTCCCGGGAGATTTGGGTCCCAGAAGGGATTTTTTGGGGTTCCTGGGGAGGTTTTGGGGTCAGGGAGAGGGGAGAAATCTTGGGTCCATGGGGAGATTTTGGGGGTGGGGGGAAGAACATTTTGGGGTCCAAAAGGGATTTTGGGGTTCCTGGTGAGGTTTTGGGGTCGGGGAGGAAGTATTTTGGGTCCCTGAAGAAATTTTGGGGTCGGGGAGGAAGAAATCTTGTGGGTTCGGAGGCAGAAATTTTTTGGGGTTCCGGTGAAGGATTTTGGGTCACTTGGGGGGTTTGGGGTCCACGAAGGAAATTTGCAGGGTCCTGGGGAGGTTTTTTGGGGGTCGAGGAGAAAATTTTTGAGGTCCCATGGGGAGGATTTTGGGTCACTGTGAGAGATTTTTGGGGTCCCTTTCAGGGATTTTGGGGTCCTGAGGGGATTTTGGGGTCCCTTTTTGGGTTTATTGGGGTCCCAAAGGAATTTTGGGGTTCCCGGGAGGTTTGGGGTCCCTTTGGGTTTGGGTCGCCTTTTAGGATTTTGGGCGTCCCTGAGAGTTTTGGGTCCCTTTTTGGGTTTTCGGGGTCCTCTTTGGGTTTTGGGGTCCCTTTTTATGTTTTTTGGGTCCCTGAAGATTTTTGGGGTCCCTTGTCAGGATTTTGGGGGTCCCTTTTGGGATTTTGGTCCCTGAAGGATTCTTGAGGGAGGGAGGAGATTTTTGGGGTCCCAAAAGGATTTTGGCGGTTCCTGAAGGATTTTTGGGTCCCTTTTTTTGGGTTTTGGGGCCCTTTCAGGATTTTGGGGTCCCTGAGGGATTTTGGGGTCCCTTTTTATGTTTTTTGGGTCCCTGAAGATTTTTGGGGTCCCTTTTTAGGATTTTGGGGTCCCTGAGGAGATTTTGGGGTCCCTCTCAGGTTTTTGGGGTCCCTTTTAGGTTTTTGGGGTCCCTTTTGGGATTTTGGGGTCCCTTTTTGGGATTTTGGGGTCCCTGAAGGATTTTGGGGTCCCTATTCAGGTTTTTGGGGTCCCTGAAGGATTTTGGGTCCCTTTCAGGATTTTGGGGTCCCTTTTGGGGTTTTTGGGGTCCCTTTTTAGGATTTTGGGGTCCCTGAAGATTTTTGGGGTCCCTCTCAGGTTTCTGGGGTCCCTTTTAGGTTTTTGGGGTCCCTTTTAGGATTTCGGGGCCCTTTTTTGGGTTTTTGGGGTCCCTTTAGGGATTTTGGGGTCCCTGAGGAGATTTTGGGGTCCCTCTCAGGTTTTGGGGTCCCTTTTCAGGTTTTTGGGGTCCCTTTTAGGATTTTGGGGTCTCTGAAGATTTTTGGGGTCCCTTTTGGGTTTTTGGGGTCCCTTTTTGGGATTTTGGGGTCCCTGAGGGATTTTGGGGTCCCTTTTAGGTTTTCGGGTCCCTTTTAGGATTTTTGGGTCACAAAAGGGTTTTTGGGGTCCCTTTTCAGGTTTTTGGGGTCCCTTTCAGGATTTTGGGGTCCCTTTTTAGGTTTTTGGGGTCCCTGAAGATTTTCGGGGTCCCTTTTGGGTTTTTGGGGTCCCTTTTTGGGGTTTTGGGGTCCCTGAAGATTTTTGGGGTCCCTTTTTGGGTTTTTGGGGTCCCTTTTAGGATTTTGGGGTCCCTTTTTAGGATTCTGGGGTCCCTTATAGGATTTTAGGGTCCTTGAGAGATTTTGGGGTCCCTTTTTAGGTTTTTGGAGTCCCTTTTTGGATTTTGGGGTCCCTTTTTGGGATTTTGGGATCTTTTTTTACGATTTTGGGGTCCCTTTTAGGATTTTGGGGTCCCTTTTGGGTTTTTGGGGTCCTTTTCAGGTTTTGGGATCATTTTTTAGGTTTTTGGGGTCCCTTTTTGGGTTGTTGGGGTCCCTTTTGGGTTTTTGGGGTCTCTTTTTTGGGTTTTTGGGGTCCCTTTTTGGGATTTTGGGGTCCCTTTTTGGGATTTTGGGTCCCTTTTTAGGATTTTGGGGTCCCTTTTAGGATTTTGGGGTCCCTTTTTCAGTTTTTGGGGTCCCTTTTCGGATTTTGGGGTCCCTTTTGGGATTTTGGGGTCCCTTTTCAGGATTTTGGGGTCCCTTTTCAGGATTTTGGGGTCCCTTTTTAGATTTTTGGGGTCCCTTTTAGGTTTTTAGGGTCCCTGAGGAGTTTTTGGGGTCCCAAAATGATTTTTGGGGTCCCTTTTTGGGTTTTCGGGATCATTTTTTAGGATTTTGGGGTCCCTTTTCAGGTTTTTGGGGTCCCTTTTAGGATTTTGGGTCCCTGAGAGATTTTGGGGTCCCTTTTTAGGATTTTGGGGTCCCTTTTAGGTTTTTGGGGTCCCTGAAGGATTTTTGAGGGGAGGGAGGAGATTTTTGGGGTCCCTGAAGATTTTTGGGGTCCCTTTTTAGGATTTTGGGGTCCCTTTTTGGGTTTTTGGGGTCTCTTTTTAGGATTTTGGGATCATTTTTTAGGATTTTGGGGTCCCAAAAGGGATTTTGGGGTCCCTTTCAGGTTTTTGGGGTCCTTTTTTGGGATTTTGGGGTCCCAAAATGATTTTTGGGGTCCCATTTCAGGTTTTGGGGTCCCTCATGGCCCAGCAGGATTCCCAGCCCTACGGGAACTGGCTCGGCCCCCAGCGCCTGCAGCGGCAGCCGGGTAACGACCAAATCCCAAATTTGGGGAGAAATCCTCGAAATTTCCCTTTGTTCCCAATAAATCCCCAAAATTCCCCCTTTTTCTGGGTTAAATCCCCGTTTTTCCTATTTTTTCCCTT
>NDFG01000020.1:0-27967 GCA_002167245.1 Sporophila hypoxantha
TCTGGGGCCAAAATCATGGATTCCACCTTTCCTGTGCCGATATCACCAATTCCACCTTTCTTTGCCAAAATCACAATTTCCACCTTTCAGGGCCAAAATCACCAATCTAACCATTCCTTTGCCAAAATCACTGATCCCACCTTGCTTTGTCAAAATCACAATTTCCACCTTTCAGGGCCAAAATCACCGATCCCACCTTTCTTTGCCAAAATCACCGATCCCACCTTTCTGGCCCATTTTGCCGCCAGCGGCGTTGCCTTCACCCAGTGGGAAGAGAGGGAATTCCAGGGTGTGGGACCCTAAAACACACTGGGGTGCAGGGCCCTAAAACCCACTGGGGCGTGGGACCCTAAAACCCACCAGGGCCCATGACCCTAAGTCCTCTGAGGCGTGGGATCCTAAAATCCACTGGGGTGCAGGGCCCTAAAATCCACCAGGGCGTGGGACCCTAAAACCCACCAGGGCCCATGACCCTAAATCCTCTGAGGTGTGGGATCCTAAAATCTGCTGGGGTGCAGGGCCCTAAAATGCACCGGGGCGTGGGACCCTAAAATCCACTGGGGTGTGGGACCCTAAAACCCACTGAGATGTGGGACCCTAAATCCACCAGGGTGTTGGACCCTAAATCCGCCGGGGCACGGGGCCACCAGGGCCACCTGTCCGGCAGAGAGGAACGCCCCCAGTTTCCTTTATCCGTACCCGTGACCGCGGTGCTATCTCTACCTAGCTAGATATAAATTAAATTAAATTTTGGAGCCCCGGCGGGCGGGGCTATAGCGTGGTCTCGCTGCCCATGTCCCGCGGGGCCTTCTCGGTGTCGCTGTCCTCGTAATCCGACTCCATCTCGATCTTCACCTGGGGCACGGCACAGATGGGGTTGCGGGAGTAGTTAAAGGCGGGAGACGACGGGCACGAGATCTTCAGGTGCAGGGTGATACTGGGGGGCAGCAGGGGAGAGGGGGGTGAGCAGCCAGGGGGGGCTGCCCCCGCCCCAAACCCGCCCTGGGGGTGCTGCTGCTGCCTGCAGGCTTTGAGCTGAGAGGATCCCAAATTCCCCCCCAGGGATGGGGAGGGGTCCTGGTTACCTGCGGTCCATGTCCGAGCCGTTCGGGGAGGAGTCAGAACGCAAAGCTCCAGGTGGAGGCCCTCTTTCCTGGGGGGACACGCAGCTGAAACACTGCCCAGGTGACCCAAGAGCTTCATCCCAATTCCCAGTGGGAATTCTCCCTCCCCAGCTCTGGGATGTCCCCCTGTCCTTGGGAGCCCCCAGTGACTCCGTGCCCACCTCCTCATCGCTGCTGCTGTCGCCTTTGTTGCCTTTCTTCTTCTTCTTCTTGTCGTCCTCCTTCTTCTTCTCCTTCTCGGGGATGATGTTGTCGATCCAGGCCAGGTCGTGCTGGGAGAAGACGAAATCCAGGAGCCTCCTCACCAGGATCAGGGCCAAGATCTGACAGGGGAGAGGTCCAGGAGCATCTCAACCCAAGATGTGGGATGATCACCAAGCCACAAATTCCTTAAATCCCAAAAAAACCCCTTTGGAGCGAGGATGGGAATGCCCACGATGGAGAAGATGATGGCAGCCATGGTAGGACTGCAAAAATCTCCTTAAATCCCTAAAAAACTCCTTTGGGGTGAGGATAGGACTACCATGATGGGAAAGATGGCGGCGGCCATGGTGGGACCTCACCAAAAATTCCATTAAATCCCAAAAAACCCCTTTGGATCAAGGATGGGATTACCATGATGGGGAAGATGCTGGCAGCTATGGTGGGACCTCACTAAAAATTCCATTAAATCCCAAAAAAACCCTTTGGATCAAGGATGGGATTACCATGATGGGGAAGATGATGGCAGCTATGGTGGGACCTCACCAAAAATTCCATTAAATCCCAAAAAAACCCTTTGGATCGAGGATGGGATTACCATGACAGGGAAGATGATGATGGTGGGACCACACCAAAAATCCCAAAAAACCCCTTTGGATCGAGGATGGGATTACCATGACGGGGAAGATGATGGCGGCCACGGTGGATTTGAGGATCCAGAGCACGGCCAGGCAGACGATCTGCACCAGGGTGAAGAGGTGGATGCGGCGCAGCGGGACGTGCCGCAGGAACACGTAGTCGGGCTGGTGCTTGGCCGGCATCAGGAAGAGCTTGCAGCGATCCCAAAACTGCCCGGGGAGGAAGGCCAGGGTTAATCCTCAGCCCAACCCCACAGACTGCCCAGGAAAAGCCTCTTTTATTCCCCCCAAATAAGGAATTTGTGGGTTTTTGTGTGTTTCTTGGAGGGTTTTGGGTATCTGCTGTCCCATGTGTGGAAATTTTGGAGTAAAAATCCTCCTGTTGGAGACAGCGTGGGACAGCCTGTGGTCAGTGAGGAGGAGGAGGACGATGAAAAGGAGAAGGAAGACAAGGAGGAGGAGAACAACAAGGATGAGGAGAAGGAGGATGAGGATGATGAGAAGGAGGAGAATGACAAGGATGAGGAGTAGGAGGATGGGGATAAGGAGGATGAAGACAGAAGATGAGGAGAATCAGGACAATGATGAAGAGGAGGAGGATGAGGATGAGGAGGATGCTGAGGAGGAAGGGCACTCACCTGGATGCCGTTCAGCGACGCCACGCCCATGTAGAGGAAGACCCCGTAGAGCACCGGCATGGGGATGTACTGGGAACAGGGAACACAGCCCTGACCCAGGGAAGGCAGCAGCTCCTCCCCAGGGACAGGGACAGCGCTGGAGGTCACCAGGACGGGACAGGACCCAGCTTTTGTCCCCATGTCCCCAAATCTCTGCAGGGAGGGGGGAATGGGAATTTTACCTTCAGGATAGGAGCCAGGAAAACCGAAATGCCCGTGAGCACGAAGACGATGATGCCGGTCACCCTCTGCTCCCTGGAGGGGGGACAGGAGCAGGGTCAGCCCGAGGAACCCCCGAGGAACCGAGAACCACCAGTGGGAGTGGGATTGACAACTCCTGCCTGGCCCTGATGTCCCCAGGACAGGACAAACCCTCCCTGGCCCTGCTGTCCCTGATGTTCCCTCTAGGACAGGACAATCCCTCCCTGTCCGTGATGTCCCCATGGAGGACAATCCCTCCCTGTCCCTGCTGTCCCCCAGGACAGGACAATCCATCCCTGGCCATGCTGTCCCTGGTGTCCCCAGGACAAGGATGTCCTCCCAGCTCCAGGACACCGCTCAGACCCACCTGGGCCCCCCAGGCCCACCTGACCCCCAGGAACTGGGGCTGCTCCCCCGGGGCGCTGGTCTCGGTCTCCATCTTGAGGCTGTCGATGTGGGCGATGGAGATGACGGTGGCGGCCACGTACCAGGGCAGCCCCATGAAGGAGCACACGGCCATCAGGATGCCCACCCAGAAGAGGTCCAGGTGGTACCCGGCTGCCTTCTGCAACACAGCACAGGGGGCTTTGGGGGCTCTGCRCTGGGGGTGTCCCCCAGGCAGGGCCTTGGTGCGCCCCAAACGGCCTTGAGGCACTTGGTGTCACCCCATGTCACCCCACATGGATATGGGGCACCTGATGTCACTGTGATGCACCCCACATGGACCTGGGGCACCCTGTGTCACCCCATATCACCCCCCTGCACCCCATTACCCACAGAATTTCACCCCCAGGCCCTCCCTCACCCCAAACCTGCAGCTGGCCAAGGCCAGGGGCAGCCCCCAACCCCACCCCAATCCTGGGTGCTGTGGGGGGATCCTGGGGTGCTGTAGGGGATCCATGGGGTGCCCTGGGTGCTGTGGGGGATCCCTGGGGGTCTCACCCTCAGCTTGTGCTCCTTCCTGTTGACGATGACGGCCGTGATCTGCTGGTCCATGAAGATGAGGATGGTGACCAGCAGGGCGGGCAGGGCGCTGGCCAGGTACACCCACCACGGGTTCTTCCCGAAGGGGAACACGAACCAGCCCCGGTCCACGCGCGTGGGCTGGGGAGGACAGCGGGGTCAGAACCTCGGGAACAGGGCAAGGGTTGGGAAAACCCAAGGGGTGGCATTTGGGGACAACCCCATCCTGGATCCATCCTAAATCCCGTGCCCCAAACCGCCCCCAAATCCCCACTGGGATTTCTGTTGGGATCTTCACAGGGATTCTTGTTGGGATCTCCATTGGGATCCTTATTGGGATTTTTATTTGGGTTCCCCATTGGGGTCCCCATTGGAACCACCATTGGGAACTTCACTGGGATCCCCAGGTCACCCCCTGGATGGGGGAGGAGAAATCCTTCTGGAATGGGGTTTTGTGGAATTTTGGGTTTTTACCTTGAAGTCGGTAGGCACTTGGAGCTTTGGGGTGTTGAGTCCAAAAAGCACATCCAGCCCCACAAACATTAGTATGGACATAAAGATGGAGAAATCGCTAATGAGCTTACGGAGCTGCCAGCCAGGAGGGAGAGAGAGAAAAGGGAGGGGAAAATGGCAAAAAAAGGAGGAAAAATGGCAAAAAAATGAGGAAAAATGGCAAAAAAAGGGGAAAAACAACAAAAAAGAGAGGAAAGAAAGTCAGAAAATTAGAATATTGTTAGAAAAGACCAAGTAGCTTTTAAGACAGTGCCTGGAGCTGCGAGATTCCYAAAAAAACCTGGAAAAAGAGCGTGGGGAGAAGAGGAGGGGAGGCCGAACCTTGATGATACTGGGGATGTGGAGTTTGGGGGTGTCCAGTCCAAAACAGGCGTCCACTCCACAGAAGAGCAGGATGGAGAAGACATTGGAAAAATCAGCAATGAAAGCCCTGACCTGGAGGCAAGACAGGGAAACGGGGTTGGAAAGGGAATTAACGGGGTTGGAAAGGGAATTAATGGGATGGAAGGGGAATTAATGGGGTGGGAAGGGGATTTATAGGGTGGGAAGGCAGCTTGACCAGGTCTCTGTGGATGTCCCCATCCTCTGGAATTGTCCCTTGGTGTCACCTGCAAACCCCTATGTTTGCATCATTAATGAGCACATTAATTAATGCTGGCCCTGATGGGAGCCCTGGACACCACTGGTCACTGATGTCCATCAGACTCTGGGCTGGTGACCACTTCCCTGTGGGTGGGATCATGGGATCATCCCACAAATCCCTCATCCATGATCCCACAAATCCCTCATCCATGATCCTACAAATTCTCATTAATTGTCCACCCATTAATTGTCCACCCATTAACCCAACTCCAGTTCGGAGAGGAGGATGCCATAAAACCTTCACAGAATTCCAAAAATCAGGCTCTAAAACCTCAGGGAGGACCCCAATTGTGGCCAAATCCTCCTAAAAACAGGGATTTATTTTCCTGAAGTTCTCTGCTTCCAACCTTCCCAAACCTCCCGGCAGCTCCTGTTTCCCCTCATTTTTGGGAAAGGRTCTGGCAGGAYTTGGTTCTTTCCTTACCTTGGTGGGGAAGTAGCGGCTGAATTTGAATTTTTTCAGGGTCAGGGTCATGGAGTAGGTGCCAAAGAAGAGGATGAAGGACATGAGGGCCAGGTCGGGCACGAATTTGCAGGATTTTCCCACTAAGCTGCCGCCGTATTTGAGACATTCCTTCTTACTCAGYTGGGTCCAGTCCAGAGCTGTGAGGTTGAGAGCATTGGACTGGCAAGAAACCCGAAAAAACCAAAATTAGTAAAATTTGGAATTATTGTGGTGTGCAGGGAAAGGGGGAAATTCAGCCCAAATCCAGCAAAGGTGACATTTTTAAGGTGCAGCATGGAAAGAAAGGGAAATTTCCTGTCCAAAACCCAAAACTGTACTTTAAGGATCACACTGTGCAAGAAAAATGGGATTTCACAACTGAATTGAGCAAAACCAGCGTTATTAGCAACTGCAGCTTGCAAAAAAGGAAATTTCCAGCTCAAACCCCAACAAGAGCAGTTTGAGCCATTTCAGGACACAAGGAAAAGCGAATTTCCAGAGTTTTGGGGATACCCAGAACGAGAGAGCTGATACAAATTTTAGGGGAAAAAACCATGGATTTGGTGCTGCTGGGAACCCAAATTTGTGTTTCCCTCACTCAGAGCTGGCCCATCCCACTCCTGGGTGCTGGAATCCCCCGGTTCTCCCTCCCTGATCCCACATTTTCCCTGGGCTGAGCAGATCCCAGTCCTTACCAGAGACACGTTAGTGCTGTTCGGTGCCACTGGAGCTGAAGCATCGAACAAGGTCGCGTTGGCTGCGGGAAAGGAGTCGGTTATTGAGGTTTTGGGGCTAAACCCGAGCTTTGGGGGCTAAACCCCAGCTGGGCTTGGCCTGCTGAGCCCGCCAGGGATCGGCATCCCGGGATTTTGGGGGGAAATCCCCCATTTCTAATTCTCCCTGATTAATCCCACGCGCCGGGGAGGACGCGGCGGCTCCTGCGGCAGCTTCTCCCTGTGGGGCTGGCGAGGGCTGGACCAGGGGGGATTTTTTAGGAGCTTCCCAGTTCCTAAAATTTCCAGGAGCTTCCCACTTCCTAATATTTCCAGGAGCTTCCCAGTTCCTAAAATTTCCAGGATCTTCCCACTTCCAGGAGCTTCCCAAGGAAGCTGCCAGGAGCAAGGTGGACTTAAAACCACCAGGGTGGAAGGCTGGGAAAGCAGCCTGGGGTGTTTTGTTTTTTTTTTTTTTGGAGAGGTGGCACCCAAATCACACCTGATTTGCCTTTTTAAAACTATTTTTTTTTTTTTTTTAATAGTTTGGGGGTGTTTTGGTGTCATCAGTGCAAAATTCCATCTTTTCAAGCCCCCGGCACCTTCTCCTCCTCGGCTCTTCAGGCGATGCAGCTCCGCAGCTCCGGGAGCACCCCCGGGATGTCTGGGGTGCCCCTAAAAGAGGGAATTCGGGAATTCAGGAATTCTGGGATGGCTTTGCCACCCCCCTCTTCCATCCTCTTCGGCCGCCGCCTCCAGCCCCGGCGCCGGGGATTAATGAAGGAGAGGCTGGGTTAGGACAGAGAGCCCAGGGCTGCCAGGACCGAGCTCTGGGGGACAAACTCAGCCCTAAAAACATCGCCTTGGTTCTCATTTCTCTCCTCCACAACCTTTTCTTTTTCCACAAACCCTATTTTGGGGTTTCTACGCCTTTAAAGGGCGGCACGGCACCAGTGGGGTTAAAGAGAAGAGCCCTAAGGGCTCCACACAAACCTTTTTAGAGAGAGAGAAAAGTCAAATACATGGAAAAAAAAATAACAATGGAACCCCCCCGTGGGGGAAGAGTATCAAATATTAAAATAGTTTTAATATTTAGAAGGCGATACTCACTTGAGATTGAAATCAGCCCCAATTGATGTGTGCAGCAGAGACAAATATGGGACAAATCAGTTATAATAATCAAAAATCAGCAGGGATGGAAAAAAAAGGGAATTTAAAAAAAAATTAAGGGTGGAGAGGGAAATAAACATAATTTCTAGAGGGATTTTAAATCCAGCCTGGACACGGCTGCCTCGGGCAGCCAGGGGGAGGAGCAGGATCAGGGATTGGGGTGCAGATGCCTCTGGGCTGCTCGGGGTGGGGGCTTGGACAAGGGGGAGACCTCCCTGGAGGCTGAAGGCTCCTCCCGGGGGTGCTCACGGCTCCGTCCGGGAATTCCGGCTCTGGGAGTTCCGGCTTCGCTCTCTGCGGGTCGGGTTTGGGGCAGGAATTGGTTCTGGTGCTGCTCTGGGCTCCCGGTTCCCAGCGGGATCGTGGTGCTCACGGAGGGGTGGATGAGCAGGAATTGAGGAAAAA
The DNA here is from genome assembly GCA_002167245.1 of Sporophila hypoxantha. Lineage (NCBI taxonomy): Eukaryota > Metazoa > Chordata > Aves > Passeriformes > Thraupidae > Sporophila > Sporophila hypoxantha. The sequence continues at coordinate 7,693 of NDFG01000020.1, forward strand.
TGTGAAATTCAACCCAATGGCTGCGATTGCCACGGGGTGAGAGCTCTCCTTGGAGTGGCAGCTGCTTTGGGTGGAGGGTCTTGGGTGCTTCTCTTGAAGGAAGGAGATGGGCAGAACTTCACCATCATCTTCATCCACCATCATCTTCATCCACCATTCACCTTCATCCACCATCATCTTCATCGACTGTGACCTTCATCCATCATCATCTTCATCCACTGTCACCTTCATCCATTGTTATCTTCATCCACCTTCACCTCCACCCACTGTCAGTCTCCTCTGGCTGCAGCTGGTGCTCCCCAGAATTTGGATTTTTGACATAATTCAGCTCCTGGGGGAGCAGCCGCTCGCTGCCATGAGCCCAAAGCCGTCTCCGCTCCCTTCCAGGAGCGTCCAAGCTCCACAGTTCGGATCTGGGATCATCCAGGACGTCTCCCCAAGAGCAAAACCATACAAGGACCTACTGCTCAGAGCCTGATGGCCTCTCCTTTTGGAAAAGGAGTGGAAAAAGGAGGAAAATGGTCCATGGAGGTTTCCACACCCAGCTGGGACATCCYGGGGTGTCCCAGACACCGCAGAGCACAGAACCACTCCAGGAGTTTCCTGGAGATTCAGTTTCCATCAGCAGCAGGCTGGAATCACCCAAAATGTCCTTTTTTTCTTCCATAATTCCTTCTTATCCATCCAGGTCTGGCTGCTCCAGGCTGAGATCCCAATTCTCCGTCTGCTGTGTCCCAGGAAGTTCATCCAAGGGGGACAAGGCTCTTCCTCCATCTCCACAGCCCCCTCAGAGGAGGACGATGAGTTCCAGGTGTCTCCAGCCCAGCTGCCTCCTCCCACGTCCTGGGCCGGGACTCCTCCACGCCAGGACCCTCCCACCCCCGGCTCCTGCCCGGGTGGCCCCGGGGTGAACTCACCTGGGTCGGGGGCCACGCACTCGCACTTGTACATGGTCACGTAGTCGGGCTTGAAGTCCGAGTTGATGGGGTAGTACTTGAAGGCCCCGATCATCTTCTTGATGGCGTCGTAGATGAAGATGAAGCTGATGAGGGTGGAGAAGCCCTCCTCGGTGAAGCGTGTGATGTACTTTATGATGAAGCTGGCGTCGGTGGCCACCAGGATAAGGCACTGCAGGGCCGAGTGCAGCCCGATCCACAGGCGGAATTCCATGTAGTCGATCCCGTTGCCTCTGCAAGAGGGGACACGCGGCCCTGTGAGAKCRGCYRGGKGCTGGGGACAYGTCCCACCCCAGCAGGGACAGGCCCTGGCGTCCCCTGGGGTGGCCCAGCACTCACTTGCTGAAGTCGAAGAGCAGCTTCTCGAAGATGAGGATGGGGCCGGTGCTGCTGAGGATGATGAGGGGCTGCCCGGCGAAGAGGCAGAACATGGAGCCGGCCATGGCCGTGCCCAGGAAGCTCTCCATGACCCCCTGGGGACGGAGCACAGGGGGCGTCACGGGGGTGCTGGGCCACACCACGTCCCCATGGACCCCCCGATGGAGATGGGGCTGAGGGACCTGCTCGGGATGGCTGGGACCGTGTCGCATTGCTCCTGGCATTGCCAGGGAGGGATTCCAGTGCTCCGGGGCTGCCAGTCCCACCTGGCAGAGAATGTCCATCCCCAGAAGCTTGGCATGGCACAAGTAGGGTAAAATCCATCCCATGGATCCCATCAATTCCATCCCATCCCATGGATCCCATCCCAATTCCATGGATCCCATCCCATCCCACTGATCCCATCCCTGCCTGTCCCCAGGCTGGTGACACCTGAGCCACACCTGGTAGTTGTCAGTGGCGTCCCCCAGCAGCCCCCCGAAGGTGATGGCGTTGGTGATGCAGCCCAGGTAGATGAAGAGGATGGCGGAGATGGACTGGATATGGAAACCTTCGTAGAAGTCACTCGGGAACCAGGGCAGCTTCCTCTTGATATCCAGGTAGAGGCCACCACAAAACCTGCAGAGACATCGCCGAGGTGACACCAACACCTGGTGACTTCCACCAAAACAGAATTGTGGAGTCCTGCAGAGGTTTGGGTTGGGAGGGACCTTAAATCCTGTCCCATCCCAGCCCTGCCATGGCAGGGACACCTCCCACTGTCCCAGGCTGCTCCAAGCCCYGTCCAACCTGGCCTTGGACACTTCTGGGGATCCACAGCTCCTCTGGCCAGTTGGGAGATTTATAAATATTGCTACATAAATACAATTTAGATGTAGACACATAAATMGATCTGGTGCTGACAAAAACCCCTTCCCACCAGGATTTCACCCCTCGGTGCCCCAGGATGAGCCCACAGGAGATGCTGACAGATCCTGGCACATTCTGGAAGTTTCTGGGGGGTTGCTCCTGGCTCACCTGCCGGTCCAGGCCAGCTCCTCCCCAATCTCGTGGACTTCGGGCATCTCCCCATCGTCGCTGCCGCCGCCGCCGCCCCCAGCGCCCGCCCCGCCGGCCGCGCCGTTCATCTGCCCCACCTCGTTCAGCGAGAACACCGACTTCCTGCGGGACACGGCACCGTCTCGAACCCACTCTGGCACCGCCAGATGGGCACTGCCAGATGGGCACTGCCACACTGGCACCACTGGATGGGCCTTGCCAGATGGGCACTGCCACATGGGCACTGCCACATGGGCACCACTGGATGGGCCCTGCCAGATGGGCACTCCCAGATGGACACTGCCGGATGGGCACCGCCAGATGGGCACTGCCACACTGGCACCACTGGATGGGCACACGGCCCCGGTGTGAGGACCATGGCCAAGACCGTGGTGCAGCTCTGAGCCTGCACTGAGTGTGGGTTTTGGGGCGAATTTGGCCAGATCCAGAGGTGGGTTTGCTCAATTTGTGGAGCCATGGGTTGGGTTGGGTCAGGTTGGGTTGGGTTGGGTTGGGAGGGACTCAAGGATCATCCAGTTCAACTCCTGCCCAGGGTAGGGTCAYCTCCCACTGTCCCAGGAGGGTGGGAGCAGCTCTGAGCCGAGCTGGGATCAAACCCTGCTGCAAACCCAGCGTTTCTGGAACAYCTGGAGGGGTCACTTCCAGGGATGAAGCCAAGCAAGGCTCTTCCCCCCCAGATTTGGACACAGGAGTGGCCACAGGCTGGTGCAGCCCCACCCACCTCTTCTCAGCTGAGGGCACTTTTTTGGGAGGCTCAATGCGGATGTTGGGGTCCCACTCGCCGGGCGGGAGGACGATGACCTCGTCCAGGAACTCGTCRATGCCGGCGATCAGGTCCTCCCTGTCCCGGGCTTTGTAGGCAACGTCGCTGAAGAGCTGGGGGTGGACACAGGACAGGGGTCAGCCCCCAGCCCCACGTCCCCCTGGGGGTTTCAATCTCAATTTTTGGGGTGATGAGGTGGAAATTGCTTTTTTTGCTGGGTTCTGAGTCCCACAGGAGGGTTGGGGTGGCCTCCACTCACATCGTCCACCATGAGCGTGGCGATGGCCCTGCCGATCTCGTTGTAGGACTTGGCCTTTCCCGCCGGGCCGAGGAGAATGAAGAGGAACCTGGGGAGGGAAAGGCGCCGTGTCGGCCACCTCGGAGCCCTGGTGCCACCAGAGCCCTCAGGACGTGCCCAGGGGACGGCGCTCACCTGGTGGGGACGGGCACCTCKGTCACCCCGCCCAGCATGGTGGCCTGGAGCAGCCGCACGAAGGCCACAAAGGGCTTCTCCAGGAACTCCACCTCCCCCACCAGCACGTTGGAGGCCTCGGCGTCCTTGGGGATCTTCTTGATGAACTTGTTCTTCAGCTGTTGGCAAAGACAAGATCGAGGGAGGGACCGGTTGCCAAAATTTGGCTTTTCCCCCTTTTTTTTCCCACCAAAGTTGGAACCTCAGGCTCCAAGATTTCACCTCTGGTTGTCCCAGGACTCCCAGAGGTGGGTACTGAGGAGCCAGGAAAAATAAGCAAAATTTCTTCAGAAATGTGGCTAAAACTGAGACTAAACTGCACCCCCAGGGCTCCACAACCCAACCAGCAGCATTTRATTTTGCTCTCCTGGATTCTCTGCAAGGAAAACTCCCTGAAATCCCCCTGTGGAAAACCTGAGCCAACCCCAGGGGTGCTGCAGTGAGCCAGGAACATTTTTAGAGTTTATTTGCAGCCCCTCATGGCACAGAACCCCCTCAAGCCCTGCATGGGGGAGGTTTTTGTGCCTCGTCCCTCCCCAGCCCCGTTCCATGAGCTGGAACAAATAATGGGAGGAGGAAAACCTCATCCATGGATTTATTCCCCAGGTCTCTTCTCCCCTGCAGCTCTTTTCATTACAGCCTAAAAGGGTTCAATACCCAGCCAGGCAGGGAGTTATGATAATCTATATGGCAGCATGAGGGCAGGCATGTGAGCCGGGCAGCCGCCTCGCCCCGTCCTAATCTTCTAAATCCAAATGGAAAAAAAAAATCATAATAATAATAAAGCAACTCCTCCAGTTCTGCTCGGAATAAGAGCAGGAGTTACCAGTGGCCACTAAGCTTCATGTAACACTTAAAAAGTCCCTTTGTAGTGGGCCTAATAGGGCGATTAAACCTAAATGCTTTGCATATTTTGGGATTAACCCTCCGAACCCCATTGCTGGAGGGGATATTTGGGGTTCCTGACTGGGCACCGGGATGGAGTCATTTCAGGTGGTGTCCCTGTCCYGTGGCTCCCAGCAGAACGTGGATTTCCATCCATGAAATCCAACGGAATAAAACATTTATTGTGTTTGGGTTTGCCCTAAAGTGCATCACCCCAGGTAAACCCAGTGAGGACATCCTGGGGGAAAAGCAAGAGGTTATCCCATCCYATTTCCTAAAAAACCAAAGAAAGTTGTTATCCCATCCCATTCCCTAAAAAACAAAAGAAAGCTGTTATTCCATCCTATTCCCTGAAACCCCAAAGGAAGTTGTAATCCCATCCCATTCCTTAAAATCCCACRGGGTCGGTGATTCTGCCTTTGGTTTAAGGTGAAATCAGCAACAGAAACAAAGCAAAGCTCACACAAGGAACCATCCAYTCCCAGAACAAGAGTCTGGGATGGGAAGGGGACAAAATCCCACTGATCCATCCCCAARCCAGGAGCCGCCTCCCAGCTCCTCCTAAAAGCAATCCCAGAAGGAAAGGCCTCCCAYGGCCTCTGGGCTGAGCTTTGCATTGGGAAACCCTCAGAAAAAGCAGATCCCACCCCAAATTCCAGCCCCTCACCCCCAGAGCTGCATCCCAAGAGCTCGGATGGGATTTGCCACCCTCTCTCTTTAGGATTCCCACACTTCCAAGCAGCTCCCTGCAGATCTGGAGGGAATTTTTGCCCCACCCTGATGGATTTGGGCTCCTGGCTCATCCCAAATTCTGTGCTGAGAGCGCAGGTGTCACCTCTGGGGCAGCTTCCCCACAGGGATCAATACAGCAATTAACTGCCCTAATTAGGAATTTGTGTGGGTATCGACCCAGCCACGGCTCACATGGACCTGACAGCCCCAGAGCCCAGCAGGGATCGTGTTGGGATTTTGGGATTTTGGGATTTTGGATACCTGGTCGGTGCTCGGGGTGTCTGAGATGTCGTTCATGCTCCGGCTCTGAGCGTGACCTGGAGGGAACGAGGGAATTGTGAGGAAAAATCGCCCCAGGTGCCAGGAGAAAACCTGGTGGGGAGAATTTGTGACAAGAAATAAAATATTGGTGATGGGATCTGGGCTTGTAAAGCAGCAGCAGTACTGTGAGAACCCAGGAATTGGGGGAAATTCCTGTGAAAGGGTGGAAAGACCAGCAGTGATGGGGCAGTGATGGAGTCCCCATCCCTGGAAGGCTCCAGAAACYRTCTGGATGTGRCACTTGGGGACATCATGGTGCTCCATGATCTCTGAGGGCTTTTCCAACCCTAATGATCCCAAAGCTCCATGGATGGGACCATTTCCAGTCTCAGCCACACAAACCAGGGTTCGKTTGGGATTTCCCAGCTGCCCTCTCCCAGCCAAGCAATCTTTTAGGATTCCCTCCCTCTTCCAAGAGCCGTTCCTTCCCTCCCTAAAGACCCCAAGGAATGTTTTCCTCCACCCCTACACCAGCTCATCCCAAATTCCCTGCTGCACTTCTGGGATGGTGGCCRTGGTGGGACCTCATTGCAACCTCCTGCTCTGCCCCCGGGGCTGGGAATTTGGTTTTCCAGGGAATTATTTGGTGTCCCAGGGAATCATTTCATTTTCCAGGGAATCATTTGGCATTCCAGGGAACTATTTGGTTTTCARGGAATWWTTTGGTGTTCCACAGAATCATCTGGTGTCCCAGGGAATCGTTTGGTTTTCTAGGGAACTATTTGGTTTTCAGGGAATTATTTCGTGTTCCAGGGAATMATTTGGTGTCCCAGTGAATCATTTGGTGGCCCAAGGAATGCTGTGGTGTCCCAGGGAATCATTTGGTGTTCCAGGGAATCATTGGGTGTCCCAGGGCAGGCTGTGATGTCCCAGGGAATGCTGTGGTGCCCCAGGGCAGGCTGTGGTGCCCCAGTGAATTATTCAGTGCCCCAGGGCAGGCTGTGATGTCCCAGGGAATGCTGTGATGTTCCAGGGAATCATTGGGTGTCCCAGGGAATGCTGTGGTGCCCCAGGGCAGGCTGTGGTGCCCCAGGTAAGGCTCTGGTGCCCGGGTCAGTTCTGGGGCCGTGCCCACTCACGCAGGCGGCCGTAGCTGGCGCTCTGCCGCAGCCGCAGGTCCTCGGTGGAGCGGTGGAAGGCGGCGCCGGCGGCCGGGCCCCGCACGGCCAGGCTGCGGGCTGGGGAGAGAGACAGGGGGTGAGATGGGGAGGGGATCCTACTGGGATGTGGGGGGATCCATGGTGAGTGGGATGGGATCCCATTGGGAATGTCGGGGAATGGATCCCATTGGGAATGTGGGATGGGATCCCATTGGGAATGTGCGGGATGGGATCCCATTGGGAATGTGGCTTGGAATGTGTGGGATCCTGCTGGGAATGTGGTGTGGGATCCTGCTGGGAATGTGGGGATGGGATCGCTCTGGAATGTGGGGTGGGATCCCATTTGGAATGTGGGATGGATCCCATTGCGGAATGCGGGGACAGGATCCACTGGGAATGTCAGGCAGGATCCCATTAGAATGCTGGGGCTGGATCCCATGGGAATGTGGGGATGGGATCCCAGCTGGGAATGCGTGGGGACGGGATCCATTGGGAATGTCAGGGCAGATCCCGTTGGAACACTGGGATGCTCCCAGGGAGCTGCTGGAGATCAAATCCCGGCTGCAGCGAGTGACCTCCCGCTAAACCCGAGGGAACAATCGGGAACGCACCCAAATCCCCTTTTGTAAGGGCAGGGAAAGGCGGGATCAGCCGCGGCCAGACCGGATTTGTCTGCGGCCGCCGCGCCAGCAAAGCCGAGCGGCACCCAGCCCAGCGCCACACGGCGCCATTGTCCCCGCGCRGTGACRTCATTGGCACACRGTGACGTCATCAGCACGCGGTGACRTCATCATGTGGTGACATTATAATCACCTATTGTCCCTACTGTGATGTCATCACACAGTACCCTTGACCACAGTGACATCATCACACAGTAATTGTCCTCACTGTGATGTCATCACAGAGTCATTGTCCCCATTGTGATGTCATCACACAGTGATGTTGATGCCACACAGTGACCTTGTCCCCTTGATGACGCCATCACACCATGACATTGTCATCACACAGTGCCACTGTCCCCATGGTGATGTCATCACACAGTGCCATTGTTTCCACAGTGATGTCATCACATGGTGGCATTGTCCCCACTGTGACGTCATCACAGATTGCCATTGTCATCACACTGATATCATCACAGYRCCATTGTCCTCACATGGTGATGTCAYAATACAATGGCAGTGTCACCACACAGTGATGTCACTGCACAATGATGCCACCCCATAATAATGTCCTCACACAGTGCCATTGTCCTCACRTGGTGATGTCATCACACAATGACATTCTCCYTCAYACRAYRATGCCATCACACGATGACATCACCACACACTGACATTACCATCACACCATGATCTTGTCCCTCACACAACGATGCCATCACTCAATGACGTCACCAAACGGTGACATTGTCCCTGCCACAGCCACATCCCTCACACAGCACCGTCCCTGTCCCCAACACCTCCTTGTCCCCCAGCTCTTGCTGACCCCTCACCCCTAAACCCCCTGGGGCAGAATTTTGGGGTCCTCCCTGCCCACCCTCCCCGGGTGTGTCCCCAGCCCCGGTTCCTCCCTCCCTGCCCGGGGCTCACCGGTGTTGGAGGACACGGATTTGCCGATGTCGGCCAGCGAGCGGTGGATCGGCTTCTTGGTCTGGTGGCGGTGCTTGCGCAGGAGGACGTAGCTGAGCTTCTCCCGCAGCTCCGGCTTCAGCAGCCCGTCCTCGATCTGCTTCTCGATGACATCGTCTGCAAAACATGGCTGTGGTGAACCCCAAAACCTCCCCAAAACTCCCCAAAACCTCCCCAAAATCTCCCCAAAATCTCCCCAAAATGTCCCATCCTCAATCTGCTTCTCGATGACATCGTCTGCAAAATATGTCCATGGTGACCCAGGGGTGACCCCAAAATCCTCCCAAAATCTGCTCCTTGAGCAGCCCGTCCTCGATCTGCTTCTCGATGACATCATCTACAACACACGGCCATGGTGACCCCCAAAACCTCCCCAAAATGTTCCCAAAATGTCCCATCCTCAATCTGCTTCTTGATGACATTGTCTGCAAAACACGGCCATGGTGACCCCAAGAACATCCCCAAAACCTCCCCAAAATATCCCCCAAATGTCCCACCATCGATCTGTTCCTCAATGACATTATCTGCAACACCCGGAGATGGTGACCCCCAAACTCCCCCAAAATGTCCTCAATCTGCTCCTTGATGACATCATCTGTACACACCCAGCCATGGTGATCCAGGGGTGACCCCAAAGCCCCCCAAAATCTGCTGCTTCAGAAGTGACCCCCAGATTCCCCCAAAACCTCAACACAACCGTTTCAGGAAGCACCTGATGGTTCCAAACTCCTCCCTTTGCTCATTCCTGGACAAATTCAGGAAAAAAATGAATTTAAATCCATTCCCACCATTTTAGGACATGGGGGGGAAATCTCCAGGGGCTCCTACCAATAATTTGGGGCAAGGAGTATCCGTCCAGGTCCAGGAGCACCGTTCCTGTCTGGAGACACGTCCGCAGTTCAAAGAGGCTGTGCAGGGACAACGTGGACACGTGGGGTTTGCTCCACCTCTCACCACCTTCCTCCACCTTCTCCTCGAACTTGATCCACCTGGAACAGGAGCAGGATGGGGCAGGTGTGAGGATCTGGGAATGGCTTTTCCTTCCTGGGGAGTTTCCCTGCTTGGAGGGCCTGGATTAATTCATCTCACAGAGTTCTTGCTTGTTATCTGGGCAGGGAAGGGAGGATCTGGTGGAGTCATTCCCAAAAGTGCTGCCTGCAGGGTTGTKGAGGGGAGGGAATGCTCCCAATCCCACCAGGAAACCCAAATCCATGGATTTTGCCCTCAACAAATTGCTCCTGAGAGGTTTGGGAGCTGTAGGGGGAAGGAAAAGTTCCCAGTCCCACCAGGAAACCCAAATCCATGGATTTATCCCTCCTCAAATTGTATCTGTGGGAGTTGGGAGCTGTGGGGTGGAGGAAAAGCTCCCAATCCCAYCAGGAAACCCAAATCCATGGATTTCCCCATCCTCAAATCGCTCCTGTGGGATTTGGGAACATTGGGGTGGAGGAAAAACCCGACAGAACCCCAAACCACAACACCTGGCCCTGGCACCCACCCCACACCTCCTGTCCCTGATTTCTCTGGAGAATCCYGATCTCCAACCCTTCCTCTTTCCCRGGKATGGAATTCAAACTTCCCGCCGAGCGCCGACACCACTCCCCCAAAGCCGATTAGGTCGCTGTTCCTCTCCCTTCTGCCCCTTTTTCCAAGGAATTTGGGTCATTAGGGAGCTCGGGATGGAGCGTGGGATTGGGGGCAGGAATCCCTGTGGGATTGGGGCAGGAATCCCTGTGGGATTGGGAGCAGGAAACCCTGTGGGACTGGGAGCAGGAAACCCTGTGGGACTGGGAGCAGGAAACCCTGTGGGACTGGGGCAGGAATCCCTGTGGGATTGGGGGCAGGAATCCCTGTGGGATCAGGGCAGCAATCCCTGTTGGGATTGAGTGCCACAGCTCCAGAGGTGCCTTTGTGCCGCCATCGGCATCCTGGGATTCCTTTGCCGAGGATTCCATTTTCAAACCCTCCCAAAATCCTGTTTTTCCAGCATTTCYCCAATTCAGGAATATCCTTTTMTAACAACCCTAAAACCGACACTTATTCCCTGATATTGCATTTTCAAAATCCCATTTTTCCTGCATTTCCCCCATWCAGAAATGCCCTTTGCTAMCACCCCCAAAACCAACTCTCATTCCATGACATTCCATTCCCACACCCTCCCAAAATCCCATTTTTTCAGCATTTCCCCCATTCAGAAATGCCCTTTTCTAACTGCCCTAAATCTGATGCTCATTCCCTGATATTCCATTTTTAAAATCCCATTTTCCAGCATTTCCCCAATTCAGGAATATCCTTTTTTTAACACCCCCAAATCCAACTCTTATTCCCTGATATTCCGTTTTCAAACCCTCCCAAAATCCCATTTTCCAGCATTTCCCCAATTCAGAAATGCCATTTTCTAACACCCTTATATACAATGTCCATACTCTGATATTCCATTTTCAAAATCCCATTTTTCCTGCATTTCCCCCATTCAGAAATGCCCTTTTCTAACACCCCCAAATCCGATGCTCGTTCCCTGATCTTGCTCCCCCATGGGCACATTTTGGGGTGGGATTTTCCCCCTCCCATTCCCGAATCCCTGACCTGGCGGATTCCTTCCACTCCATGTCGTCGCCGTCGCGCTGCAGCGTGTCCATCTCCGTGAACAGCGTGGGGTTGGGGGCCTCGTCCTCCTCCCCCAGGATGTACCGGAGCCGTTCCGCGGCCGGGGACACTGCCGGGAAAAACTGCTGGAATTCCGGGGGGAAAACGGGATGGGCCCGCTGGGAACGGCCCCAGAGGGGCAAAAAATGGGGTAAAAATGGAGGGAAATGTTTGAGGGGATGGGGGAATTCTGAATGATCCCATCCCGAATTCCCTGTGGGAAAAAGAGCTGGAATTCCATGGAAAATCCCACTCTATCCTGCAGGGAAAGGCCCTGAGGGGATTTAGGATCAGAGAAAAAGGGATCAAAATTGGAGGGAAATGTTGAAGGGAATGGGGGAATTCTGAATGATCCCACCCCGAATTCCCTGTGGGAAAAAGAGCTGGAATTCCATGGAAAATCCCACTCTGTCCTGCAGGGAAAAGCCCAAAGGGGATTTGGGATGGCAAAAAAAAAGGGATAAAAATGGAGGGAAATGTTTGAGGGATTGGGGGAACTCCGAGTGATCCCATCCTGAATTCCCTGTGCTCGAATTCCATGGAAAATCCCCCTCCATCCTGCAGGGAAAGGCCCTGAGGGGGGTTTGGGATCAGAAAAAAAGGGATAAAAATGGAGGGAAACATTTGAGGGAATGGGGGAATWCTGAATTATCCCATCCTGAATTCCCTGGGGGATGCTGGGGAAAGGAGGAGCGGGATGAAGCTCCAGGAACCAATTCCCACCAAATTCCCTTTCCAGGAGTTCCCTGTGCCCACTTCCCAGGTTTATCCCAAATTTTCCCTCCCATGGATCCCCTTTTTCCAGTCTCCATCCCCCCCAACCCTTCCAGCCTTGGGATTTCCCCCTTTTCCGAAAGGGGAACGACACAAATCCRAAATTCCTGCAGGAAAAATTCCATCTTTTTCTGGGAAGGGGCAGCACTGATGGCCTGGGGAGCAATCTGGGAATGGTTTTGGGATCTCAGAGCCCTCCAAGGCTTTTCCAGCACATTCCCAGTGCCCACGGGAGGGTGAAGAACTCCCAGGAAAATAAAAAAAAATTGGATTTGTTCTTAACCCTCTCCATCCTCAGGGGTTTTTCTGGCAAAACTTCCCAGTTTTTGGTGGACTTGGGGAGAAATCCAAGCCCTGAAATTCATGGAAATGGAGTGTTTGGAATGAAATCCTGTATTTCTTGATTCAAGGAATGATCCAGGCTTGGAAAATGGGAATCTTGGGGCAAAATCCTCCTTTTCTTCAAGCTGGGAATAACTAAATTGGGTAATGCAGCACTTTAAAAACCAGGGAATTAAATTGCCGTGGATAAATGGGGGGAAAACGGGAATTCTGCCCCTTTTCCTGCACAAAGCAGACGAGCCCATGTCCCAAAAGAAGAGGATGTCCCTTTAGGCTGAGCCTGCTTAAACCACTTAAGCCCCTCTAAGCCGAGCCCAAAGCCTGCCAAGGTCCAGCCCTGCCGCCATTCCCATAAATCCCTTCTTGTGATTCTGAATATTCCCGGGAATTCTGGGGCTGGGCTCYGTGCCTGGAGGGTTTCAGGCTCCCTAAGCCTGGGCTTGTTCTCGGAAAAGGGATGAAACGGGTGAAATCCTGGTCAACCCTCCTGCCAACCCCAAAATTACCAAAAAAAACCCCAAATTTAATGAGTTAACCATTAAAAAAAAAATCGGGATTTTGCTGGAAATTGAGGTCTCTGGTGGAAAAAAAGGGATTTGGAATTCCTGTCCCGGATTTTGGGGTTGCTGCTCCCGGCTCTGCCCAAATTCCCTCTCTAAAAATGGATCCTTCCTTCCTCGCCCTCCCCAGGGTGGTCTCATTTTGGGGTCTCGGGGCTGTGCCACCCCTGAAACCCCAAAAAACSAAAYGAAATCTCCTACAGAAAGAGCTTTTTTAGCTTCTTTTCCTTATCCTGCCAGATTTTAGGGAATTAATCCAACTTGCAGCTCCCAGTTTTGCTTCCCTCCCTCCCCGAGGYGGCCAAAATTCCTGGGATTTGTTCACCTGGAGAACAATTCTACGGCTGGGAGAGCTCCCAGCTCCTCCTGCTTTGGGGTTTTTGTATTCCTGGGATTTCCACCCAGCACAGAAAATCCCAGGAAGCAGCAGGTGTTGGTTGGAGAGGGGAAAAGTGACACAAATCCCATAAAACACCCCAAAATCAGCTCCTAGGGGGATCCAGATCTCCCTGAACCAGGTTTTAGGATGGGAAAACTCCAGGATTTCAGCCACTGTGGATTCCCAGGGAATATTTAGGATCATTTCCATGGGAAACAGGACAGGAATGATTTAAATGCCATTTATCTGAGGTGCAGCTGCCCCCTCACATCCCAACCCCGAGCCAGTGATGAAACCTTGCCTGGGGATCCTTTTCCAAACCAAAATTCCCACTAAATTGGGATAAAACTGGGAAATCAGGGAATGTGGCCCTGCTGGGGCTCTGCAATCCAGCCAGGACTAAGCCTGGTTTAAAGTCCAGCCTTATCCAAGGGCTGCCATGGGTTCTCCACAGCTTTTCCTGCATTTTCCTGTGGGTTCTCCACAGCTTTTCCTGCATTTTCCTCTGGGTTCTCCACAGCTTTTCCCGCATTTTCCTGTGCATTCTCCACAGCTTTTCCCTGCATTTTCCTGTGCATTCTCCACAGCTTTTCCCTGCATTTTCCTGTGGGTTCTCCACAACTTTTCCCAGCATTTTCCTGCCTCAGACAAGTCCCCACTGCCCCAAAACCAGGAGAGCGGGATGCACATCCCGTGAGATAAATTTGCTCAAAATCCCCCAGGTTTGGGGTATTTCTGACCCTTCCAAAAATTGACTTTTCTCCCAAGGAGCAGCAGAAGCTGGGAGCTGCCCCATTGCTTTTGGATCTCTGCACTTTTAGCAGCCCCAAAGTTGCTTTTCTGAGGGAAAAAAAATCACAAAAAACACCCCCAAGGATCTTTTCCCCCTCCCACCACAGTGCTGGGAAATAAAAACCCCAAACCCTACCTGGAGTTGTTTCCATTTCTTCCCCCATTTCTCCCCGCTCTAACCCCAAAGCTTCGCCGCAGGATCCCAAAACGCCGCCAAGGGCCGGAGTTTCCCCTTTCTCCTTTCTCCTTTATCCACTGCAGCTCGCTAAACTCCCGGCTTAGGGAGCAGATTACAGCACGAAAATCCTGCCCTGCCCGGCTCCCATGACGGGAAGTTACCAAAGCGCCGGGATGCGCTCGGGAAGGCGGCGGGAAGAGCCCGAAATCCCCAAATCCGCAGGGTTYTCCTGCCCCGGCCACCCCAAAATTGAGGGTTTGCTTTTCAGGGGGGAAAAAAAAGTACAGGGGTGAGGGAGATTTGGCGGGGTTGTGGGGCTGAGGGGGTTTGGGTTTTGGTTTTCTTTTTTCAGTCTGGAAAATGAGGGGTTTGGTCCAAGTCACCAAAGTGGGCTGGAGTTATTGCTGAGTGGGTTTTGGTGGTTGTGGGGAGGAGGGGAAAGGGGGAAAAAAAGGGGAAAAGAGGAGGAAAAGAGGAGGAAAAGAGAGGAAATAGGGGAGAAAGAGGGTAAAAGGAGGGGAAAGGAGGGGAAAAATGGGAAAGAGAGGAGAATAGGGGGAAAGGAAGGAAAATTGGGGAAAAGGAGGGGGAAAGAGGGGAAAGGGGAAAAGGGGAAAAGGAGGGGAAAAGAGGGGAAATAGGGGAAAAAGGGGGAAAAGGAGGGGGGAAAAGGGGAAAGAGAGGAGAAAAGGGGATAGGGAAGGAAAATAGAGGAAAAGGAGAGGAAAAGGAGRGGAAAAGGAGGGGGGAAAGGAGAAGGAAGGGACGTGGCCCCGCTCCCGCCTCCGCCGAGGGCACGAAGGAGCTGCCCGCAAATCAAAAATCTCTTCCCATGCAAAAAAAAAAAAAAAAAACGGGAAAACTTCGGCTGGGCCTGAACCCGAATGCAAATTTCCAGCAGGGGGGTGGAAAAATCCCAGCCCATGGAAGGGCTGGGCTGCCCCGTTCCCCTGTGAAATGTTAATCTGCCCTAAGGAGATTTCGTGATTCCCCAGAGTTGTCTGGAACCCCAATCCTAGTGGGGAAACTCCATCCAAATCCCATTTCAGTGGGAAAAACCCATTGGGAATACGGTGTGATTCCTGGAGCTCGTCTGGAACCCCAATCCCAGCAGGAAAACCTCTCCAAATTCCATTTCAATGGGAAAAACCCATSGGGAACTAGGTGAGATGTCCAAAAGTTTTCTGGAACACCAATTCCAGCCAGGAAAACTCCATCTAAATCCCATTTCAATGGGGAAAGTCCATCAAGAACAAGGTGTGAAGCTTGTGGAGAATCCCAATCCCAGCAGGGAACCCTCTCCAACCCCACTGTAATGGGAAACACCCATCAGGAACAAGGTGTGAAGCTTGTGGAGAACCCCAATCTCAGCAGGAAAAACCCAACCCAATGGGAAACTCTCCAACCCCAACCCAATGGGAAAAACCCATCAGGAACATGGTGAGATGTCCGAAAGTTTGTGGATCCCCAATCCCAGCAGGAAACTCCCTCCAACCCCAACCCRAATCCCATTTCAATGGGAAAAACCCACCAGGAACAAGATATGAATGTTGTGGAGAACCCCAATTCCAGCAGGGAACCCTCCAAACCCACTTCAATGGGAAAAACTCATCGGGAACAAGGTGTGATGTCCAAAAGTTTTCTGGAACCCCAATCCCAGCAGGAAACTCCCTCCAACCCCAACCCAAATCCCATTTCAATGGGAAAAACCCACCAGGAACAAGGTGTGAAGGTTGTGCAGAACTCCAATCCCAGCAGGAAACCCCTCCAACCCCATCCCAACGGGACCAACAAACGTGGGACCGGGTGGATCAGCGTCACCACAACACAACCCCGAGCCCATCCAAGCCCAAAACGCCTCCCTGGATTTTTGGGAGCTCTGGGCACTCACTGGTCCTGCTGGCGTTGTCGTTGGCGCTCTCGGGCCAGCCCTGGCCCTCGTCGGTGTCCGAGGGCTCGCGGGGCCCRAAGTGGCGCTCGCTGCCGCTGCGGTCGCGGCTGGAGCCCGGCGAGCGCCGGCGGCGCCGCTTCCTGCGGAAACCGCGYGGCACCGGCACCCCGATGTAGATGGAGTGGTAGTCTGGGAACGGGAGAGGAAGGGGTTAAAAAATTCTGGTTACAGGGAGGAAATTATGTGGGCAAGGTGATAAATGCAGCGAAAAATTCGTTTTTGTGGGAGAAAAATTCCCGGTGAAAATGGCGTGGGTGGAAACAAAATTCTAACAAAAAAATCAAAAAATTCCTGGTGAAAGTGATGTGGATGCAGTAATAATTGTAAAAAAAAATTAATTTTCCTGGTACAAAAATTCCTGGTGAAAAAGATGTGGATGGGGTGATAATTGCAGTGAAAAGTTGATTTTCCAGGGAGAAAAATTCCTGGTGAAAATTATCTAGATGAAAAGAAAATTGGAATAAAAAATTCCTGGCAAAAGTGATGTGGATGGAATGATAATTGGAATAAAAAATTCAAAAATGTCTCCTCCAGGACATTCCCGGGATTTCTCTCACCTTCCTCATCCTCGAATCTCCTCCGGGAGCCGCCGAGGCCGCGCTCGCTCATCCCATCCTCATCCTCCAGCATGGTCCGGCTGCTCGGGGGAGCTGGGAAGGGTTGGGAATGGGATTTGAGTGGGATYTGGGATTTTTATGGGATCTGGGATTTCACAGGATCTGGAATTTTACAGGATTTTGGAGGGGGAGGAGCTCTCTGCACACCTGCCAGGAGCTCCCTGCTCTGGAATCCTTCCCCTGGGGAAATCCCAGTGGGATTCCCAGTGGGATCAGTGGGGATCCTCGGGCACCTCCTGTGCCACCCCCGCTCTCCTCTCCCCACATTCCCAAAATTTCCCCAGGATCCCATCCCCGTCCTCCAATTCCTGCTGCTCAGAGGCTCCAGGAGAACATTCCAGAGATTTCCCAGCACAATTCCAGACACGAATTTCCCAAGATTCCAGATCCTGGCAGAATTCCTGACACAAATTCCCAGGAATTCCAGAGCCCCCCATTATTCCAGAGTGACTCCCCACATCGCAAAGGGATTTTCCCCATCCCTGATCCCAAATTTCCCTGGAATTTCCCATTATTCCGGGGTGACCCCACACATCCCAAAGAGATTTCCCACCCCGAATTTTCCTTTCCCCACCCGATCCCACATTTCCTTTCCACTTCCAGCCGTTTCCCGCTTTGATCCCGGCAGGGACCTGCCAGGACGCTGCTGATGAATTAATTAACGGCTCCCTAATTAGCCGAGCTCCAGCGATTGCCTTTCACACTCGGCTGCCCGGGCGCGGCTGTTGCTGTTTCCATTCCCGGCCCGGTCGATGCTCCCAAAGTCACTCGGAGGGCGATCCCGAGCGGCATTCCCACATTTTCCAGCTCTTTCGGGGACAAAAACCCCAAATCCGGCCAAAAACCTCAAAAATGGGAACGGCCGGAGCTGCTGGGGCAGCTTATCCAGTTTATACCAAACCAGCTCAAATCCAGTTTATCCCAGTCCAAATTAAATCCAGTTTGTCCCAAACCAGCTCAAATCTGGTTTATCCCRGTCCAACTCAARTCYRGTTTAYYCCARTCCAACTYAARTCYRGTTWAYCCCARTCCAACTYAAATCCAGTTAATCCCAGTCCAGYTCCAGTCCCATCCCAGTTGAGATTTAAATTTGATTTTCAAGATTTGAAATTTTTTTCCGTCAATCCGACGCTTTTGGCAGGATTGATTTAATTTAAGGGGAAACAAATTTAGGGTTTTTCCTCTGGAGGGAAACCCCAAACTGGGCAGTTTTAGGGATAACATCATCMATGAGCCTTGGCTTCCCAAAAACATTCTGGGGTGAATCCTGAAGATTTTAGGAAGCTGGAAAAGCAGAAAAAGCAGGAAAACACCCCCAGGAATAGTTTTACTCTAAAAATGACCTTTTAAAAGATAAAGGATCCCAACCCCCAGGAAATCCCGGCAGGTTGGGGTTCCAGGGTGATGGATTGGGGTACAAACCCCTCCAGCTGGGATAATTCTGGGATAAAATGGGATTTTTTTGGGAATCTGGATGAGCTGGAAGCACAAAGAACCCCCRGGGTAAAGCCAGGCTTTGTTAGGCACGGTTAAATGGAAGCTCCCAATCGATTCCAGGCTCGGACAATCTGGGATTTTTCCCACATGGAGCTTTTCCTACCCTAAATCCCTAAAACCCAACCAGGAGCAGGAATTAGAGCTGGAAARCCCAACTGGAATTCCACAGAAATCCGGGCAGGGAAAGCAAACCCAGCGCTGCCCCCAATCCCGTGAAACCCCAAAAAGGAGAT
Organism: Sporophila hypoxantha; assembly: GCA_002167245.1. Lineage (NCBI taxonomy): Eukaryota > Metazoa > Chordata > Aves > Passeriformes > Thraupidae > Sporophila > Sporophila hypoxantha. The sequence goes on from NDFG01000020.1 coordinate 25,953, forward strand.
TTCCCCAAAATCCAGATTTCCCCTTCCAAACTCACCTGGAACTCCCCAAAAAGAGATTTGGGATGGGGCTGTGAGGTCAGGGAAAAGTGGGATTGCCAGGAGCCAGAGCTGCTCTCCCAGCCACCCCAAAGCGCCAGTCCTGATCCCATGAAACCCCAAAAAGGAGATTTCCTCAAAAATGAGATTTCCCCTTCCAAACTCACCTGGAGCTCCCCAGAGAGARATTTGGGATGGGGCTGTGGGGTCAGGGGAAGCTGGGACTGTCAGGAGTCTGAGCTGCTCTCCCAGTGACCCCAGAGCGCCGGCCCCGATCCCGTGAAATCCCAAAACCCAATTTCCCCTTCCAAACTCACCTGGACCTCCCCAGAGAGAGATCTGGGATCAGGCTGTGGGGTCAGTGAAGTCAGGACTGTCAGGAGCCAGAGCTGCTCTTGCGAACATCCCAGCGACCCCAAAGCGCCGGCCCCGATCCCGATCCATCGATCGCGGCCGGAGCATCACGGGAGCTCCAGGGGAGGGAGGGAGGGAGGGGGGAACCCACGGGATCGGCCCCACACCGGGATGGGGTTTCCRTGTGGGATCGCTGGGATGTGGGAAATCCACCCCAAGCTGTGGGGTTTGGGTTTGTGGGGCTGTGGGGATTTTTTTCTGTGGGTTTTGGATCGGTCGTGGGGGATTCGGGAGGGAACTGCTCTGGTTCTGTGTCTGGAGTTTAGGGAATGGCAGGGAGACCCAGCTGTGGGATGATCCCAAATCCCCTCAGTGGGATGATCCCAAATCCCCTCAGTGGGATGATCCCAAACCCCCTGGAGAGCCGGGCTCAGCCCCCAGGAGATCCCCCCAGCCTGGACAGGTTTAGGGTCAGGATTGCCCCTGGAATTGTTCCCAATTCCACGTTTTCCCTTCCACCCCATGAATTCAGGGTTGGCCCTGCTCCCTCAAGCCTTTTATGGAAACATCAATAAATCCCATCCCATTTCATCCTAGTTTTCCCAAAGGAAATCCAGAACCTGAGAGGAAAAACCCCATTGTTTTACACTTTTCCCAACAGGAGCTGAGAATAAAAACATCCCATTTTTCCCCCAATTTTCCCAAAGAAAATCCAGAACCTGAGAGGAAAAATCCCATTTTTCCCATTTTCTCAAGGGGAGATGAGAGGAAAAGCCCCATTGTTTTACACTTTTCCCAACATGAGCTGAGAATAAAAACATCCCATTTTTCCCCCAATTTTCCCAAAAAAAATCCAGAATCTGAGAGGAAAAATCCAATTTTTTCCCATTTTCTCAATGGGAGATGAGAATAAAAAAAGACCAATTTTTTTACAGTTTTCCCAATGGGAGCTGAGAACAAAAATCCCATTTTTTTTACAGTTTTCCCAAAGAAAATACAGGACCTGAGAGGAAAAATCCCATTTTTCCAGTTCTGCTCCAAGTMCGAGTCCGAGTGCTCCTCACACTTTGCGGAGGAAGGCGGCTCCTTCCTCCTCCTCCTCTTCCCAGTCGGTATTCCCGGTGCTCCCACCATTCCCGGTATTCCCGGTGCTCCCGGTGTTCCCAGTGCTCCCGTTGTTCCCGCCGTTCCTGCTATTCCCGTTGTTCCCAGTGCTCCCGGTGTCCCCGCCATTCCAGCTGTCCCCGTTATTCCCGGTGCTCTCGTTGTCCCCGCCATTCCCGGTATTCCCGTCATTCCCGTTATTCCCGTCATTCCCGGTATTCCCGGCGCTGCTCCCGTAGCCGCCCTCCCGGGGCAGGCACCAGCAGCAGCCGGCTCCGCTCAGATCCAGCGGGGCCGCGCCCGGGCCCGGCCGGGAATCCACGGAATCCCAACGGGAACGGAGCTCGTTCAGCTGCTGCCAGTGCAGCCAGGCCATGGCCAGCCCCAGCACCTGCGGGGGATCCCAAAGGGGTCAGGGAGACCCCAAAAGGGTCAGGGAGATCCTAAAAGGGGTCAGGGATATCCTAAAAGGGGTCAGGGACACCCCAAAAGGGTCAGGGATATCCTAAAGGGGTCAGGGA